>VXBO01005758.1:0-85436 GCA_013400135.1 Rhinoptilus africanus | reverse complement strand
AAAAAAAAAAGAAAAGAGGGAAAGAGGGCTAATCTGGTGCCATCTGTTCAGGATGAGGTGAGAAGAATTCTGCCAGCATCTTGTGCTCACCCCTGTCCGCTGGGTTCACACGGGTATCCATTCCCGCTTAATTACATGCTGTCGCATTTACTGCTGTTGCTTTTGAACTGGCACCCGAAGGCTGGAGAGTGGCTGGAGAGAAATGCTCTTCTCTCTTCAGCAGATGGCACAGCCTTGGCCAGCAGGAGACAAGTTGTGGTGAGTGATGAACGGCTGCTCTTTGCCCTGTTTCCAGCAGTTTTCCTGCTGAGAGGATCAGGCTGTCTGGGAAGCTGGAGCTCTCACCACTGGGCAGACTGTTCTCCAGGACGATCTCAAAACAAATAGCTTCCCAATTTGTGTGAGGAAGCACAGCAGGCCACTACCAGGCCTGTGCTGTTTCTTCTGGGGATGGTGCAGTAGGAAAAGAGGAGAAGAAAGACAGACCCTGCAAAATTTTTGCACGCAGACAGAGACACCAGTGTCAGCCTACTGGTCCCAGACTGGAGGTAGCTGTCTTCAAGCCATGGTCAAGAGAAGAAGACACAAGCCTCGGATCAGAATGACAATTTTAGAGCTGGATGTCACTAGTCACTTAGTGACTAGTCACTATGCAGGTTATCATTCACCTGAGGTGGGAGGATACGCATGGCACCATGAAAAGAATGCTCTGTTTCTTCAGAGCACAGATTTTCCAGCTGTCCCCAGCTCCACAAAAGGAGGCAGACCTTCTGGGAAGCGTGTATTGCCAAGCACAGTTTATTCTCTCACCTCGGATACTTGACTAGCGGCTCTGCTAGTCGGCAGCACTGTCAGGCCAGGAATAAAAAAGTCATGATGTGACTACTAGACAGTCATTGCTCACTTTCCGCAGTCTCTGTTTCTGCGGTAAAGCCAGCTACTTGCAAAGACTGAAATCACCTTGATCATGACAGTGAAAGAAAAGGGTGGATCTAATGGGCTCTTAATTGGGTGGGACTGACAGGCAGTTGAGGTTCTCCCTGCTTGAGGCTTTGGAAACTAAAAGGAACGGACTCTCCATGCAGCCAGTGACATCAGCTGTGGTCTTCACGTGGGCTGCCTGGAATGAGCTTCATTAATGTTTTCCTTGGTATAATCCATCATCCCTTCAACAATGCATTTCTGACAGTTAATTAGACTCCACAGAGTGGAATAAGTAGTGTCGTGTTTGGAATTATAATCCATTACTGAAAAACAGATCGTATGAGGCATATCACCAGCCGGAGCTCTTGGACATCTTAAGTAATTTTTATTCCAAAAGCTTGGTAAACTGCATTTAGTAAACAATTCTGCCTCAAAGTCACAAATGGCTTCATTACAAAGAGGAGTGAGGAATCAGAGGCCACCTGTTCATTAGAAAAACCCCAAATAAATAAACAGATACATAAATAAATTCAGCCCCTCTGAACAAAGATGAAACCCAAGTGTCATTAACTAACCTGGATCACACTCAGTACATTAGAGATGAAATCCTTGTCCAGCTGATGCCTGTGGCAAAGTTCCTGCTGATTTCAGCAGGGCCAGGACTTGACATGAGAAGTCAGTTACACGGACTAAACGCCGGGATGCAAAACGCTGCACCGGTGACCTGCTTCATCTGCATTAGGTGGCACGTGCGGTTTTTGGAAAGGTGGTGTTATTTACTGGGTATGCAGAAAAAAACCCCAGGAACTCGGGAGCGGTTTCTGAGCACACCTGTGATAAAAATGATCACCTTGAGTAACACTAATAATAATGAGATTGGACTCATAATATTAGTGACTTGGCTAGGTTAGGAAATCCTAAGCCAGGAGAGCTCCTGTGGACGCACAGCAAGGGACGTAACGTTAAAAGGGAGGACAGAACTGGCTCCATAATGAATGGTGTGAGGCAGGAGAGATGTTGTTTGAGAAGTACTTTGCCTGCAAGTGCTCGGGTCTCCTCTTGCTTCAGACATGCAACAGTGCTGCTACCTTGAGGCCCCTGAGCACAAGCACACTGTTCTTACAGCCGGCAATCAGATGAAGCGTGACAGGCAGAGTATCAAGTTTAAACAGACCTAGACCACCGTTTTCCACACTTGGCATCATTTCTCTCTGTCTTCTCATTCTTAACTGGTTTTTAATTTACTGCTTACCTAGGCAGCATTTGAAAGATGTCCCAGACCCCTCTGAATGCAAATAATTAGTTGAAAGTGATCATGAATCTTCTATTTGGAAAGCTCATATAGCCATCTGGAAGTATCCTCATCTCCAGATGTTAAAAGGAGAGACAGTGCCTTCACCTTCTTACCCAGCCAGTCTCTTACAACTCTGCCCACATATCATTCACGCGCAGCAGAAAACACGGCAGGCTGCCTCAGCGTTGAATTTATGTTGTCATGAGACTTTGGGCAAGACACTTAGAAGAGCGAGGGCTTCCAAAGATCAGTTGCATGAAGATCAGATGAGTGATTCCTATGTTTTTTGTGGGCCAAGCCTAAAATCATTTTAAACAATGGTGGTTTTCTTCCTCAAAGAGATCCGTTCCCTGAGGCAGAGATGCTCCACCTGTGAATGCAGGCCATATATCACAGAGAGACAATTTTCTGGGCAAAAAGCCTGCTTCTGATGTCCCTCTTTCTAAATGGTCCCTCAGGTGTCAGAGCAAATGAACTGTCATGGTGAACCACAATCTTCCCTCCTGCCGCATAATGAGTGTGTTTGTTTAGATGAGCAAGCAGCAGCAGCCACCCCCAGCAGCCTTTTTTTTGCAAAGTGCTCCTTGAATCCAAACAGGGAGCAGGATGAAGGCTTTTTGACTGCACATGGAGAGTTTAGCTGATCCGCACGCACAGAGAGAATCTGGCACCGCTGGGATAAATCAAATCTTCTCTGTGTGCACAGATCATGTATATTGCTTACGCAGCTATGGAGAGCTTTGGTGTACATTCCTCTCCCGCCGCTAAAAGACGATCTGAGAGCTGACCAGCCGTTGCCCACTGAGCGATTCACTGAGAAACTGTGGAGCATTGGCAGAAGGCTAAAAACCGCAGCTTGTTAAAGAAAAACGAGCAAAGCAAAAATGGGCACATTTTAACATTCTAATTCGTTGGCTGCAATAGATTCAGTGGCTAATTCTCATTTCTCCTTAATCTGAATTTCTTATCACCAGAAAGTCACAAGCACCTTGGTTCTGCATTTATACTTAACTTATTTTGTATGTATTAAAAAATTCATTACAAAAGATTTTTGTAATAACGGCATGGGCCACAGAAGCTGACACCAAGTTTCTGCATAAACTGAGCTATCTGGAAATCTTAAGTGAGACCGCACCTTTAACTCTGAATCAGATTTTGTTTTTTCATTTTATTATGCTCAACTTCTAGACATTTTTATGACAAGGCAAGCTGTCGCGCAAGCAGTAGAGAAAAAACTGATCAGAATTGGAGCAGAAGATTAGATACACAGCTCCTGATGGTTATTCATTGATTATTTTGGGCGTAAATTGTATTGATTGTGGTAGTGAAAAAGCCCAGTGATAAGCGACAAGCCCGGTGATAGGCAAGCTTCCCAGGCCAGCACTTGTATGTCTGAATGCTATTTGCAAAGCACTGCTGGAATTCACACAATTATGAACTGATGCAGTTTCCATCCCTGAATATCCCAGTGCATCTGGACCACTAATGAGAAGTGCTTAATCAGACAGAGCTGTGCATTTCACACATGGAAAAAATGAGGTAAAGGAAGACCTGCTTCGTCCAAAACCATACACTAAGGAAGTCTCTGGCAGTGCCAAAACTGAACTCAGATTTTATAACAGATTTTACAAACTGAACTCAGATTTTACAAATTCCTAGACAAGGCCTGTCACAAAAAGAGCATCTTTCATCAATGCTGAATGCCTCTTATCGCATTGTTTCTGTGCTGGGGGAAACCAATTTTCCAGTGTAACCTTTGTCAACAGTGAATTGATGAGGAGCTGATATTGGAAAAGTTACAAACAACTTCTTTTGCAAATCTCTAGTGTGACTCCTGAGAAAATAGGTCAGCAATTTTTCATAGGGATGTTGTGAGGACAGATACATGAAAGATTATAAGATGTCAGATACAAACGTATAAGATAGCAAATGAAAGCCAAAGTGTAATTGGAATTCCACAGCAAACATTGCCAGTATTGTATTTGTTGTGTATTTTTCTGCTGCAACCAAGGATACCTGATATTTCTCTTGAAGACCTAGCTCTCGCATTCACGTCAGCAAGTGTGAATTCCAGCTTTCAACTTCTAACCACCGACATATTAGAAAGAAAAGTTTTTAGCAACTGTTACCATATTTCAAACACAAGACAAGAAAGACCTGTAGCTTTGTCTTTACAATGCTGGTATATACATTGTGCCTGTTTTATTTACCAGAAGGTTACAGAACATTAGTGCAGAACGAAAATGTCACGCCAGGCAGAGAGACAAGTGTGGCTTCTGTACAAATTATTCCACACTATAAATATAGATCTTTCCCCATAATTGCAACACAATCTCGATCTGCCTGTGGTGATAAAGAGAAAAAAAAATAAAAGCTGTTTAATTTAATTAGTGTCCATTTGAAAACCTAGTAGCATGATATAATTTGATATACAGAAATAACCCTCCCCAGCTACAGGCACCATTTCGTTGTGTCTTATCTTGGGATAACAGTAACACATTTCAGACCTTAAACCGTACAAACAGTGTGACCAGAGATAGCCCCAAGAACATTTAAAATGACGTCAGAATATTACCACTTATTCAGCTCCCTGTTCTCTGTTAGGCAAAGATGCTAAAAATGCTGTTAGAGGAACATTCGCCCTTGAGGAAATTTGTAGCTAGTTCACATCCCTCCCCTTTGCAGCAGTTATCTTCCTTCCCAATGTAAGCATCTCCCACTAAAGGCTCTTTTTCTTGTGGGTAAGCCCATTGCTGGCAATGGTATACGAAGAATGCCCCAGAATTATTTGTGAGGTATAACATTAAAAAACTTTTTGATTCATACTACAGCAGGTCATTACTAGAGGTACAAAAATGTAGGACTGAATCAAAGGTCTATAGGCAAGCTGGCAAAAAAAGAGCCACTTATTTTTCTGACAAGAATCTTTAGGGGAAAATACTGCCCCTGAAATTTCCTTTGAATACTTTTTTTGCTGGTTTGCTTACTGCTTTGCTTATTTTGGCCTAATGAAAATTGAAAACCTAATCTGCAGGGATGTTGGGAGCGTCTGATTTAGAGCCCTGCATGGCAGACATACACCGACAAGGGACTGAGATTCTCCTTTTGCAAAGGTTTAATGTAACACTTATGATCTAAGGTCCGTTCTCACACTTACCCATAACAGCCTTTCTAAATGTGCTCTGAACAACCACAAAGAACCCCCTTCTCCCAAACAGCCAGACTCTCCCCCTGTATTAGCCAACAGTGAATAAAAAGGGGCACAAGCATGGCTGAACTGAACATCTGTAGGGAGTCAGAACAAAAGCTTGCAAATGCTGTTTATGAAATACTGAGCCATCTCCTGCCACTGCCTGCCAATGTGGATGGCACTGAGGAAGGGAGACTTGCAGATAGCTACTCATACATTATTATTAATTATTAGTATTTACACTGTGATTAGCATCCGACAGTCTTAGCCAGGGAACAGAGATTCCACTATGCCAGCTCCTGCTACAGGTGTTTTTATACCAGTCACAACATTCCTGGGGTAAGGCTGTGAAATGCTAAAGTCCGTCCACAGTCTTGCTGCATATTGCTGATTCCTGGTTTAAAAAGAGAAAAAAACAACATCAGAATCATAGACTAGTTTCCCTGGGGAAAAAAAAAAATCCCAAACAGAAATTGTATTAATATCTGCAGACCAGACTGGCAGTGACAGGACTGGGTGATTGTACAGTTCTTTTTCTGCTCTTGATTTGCAGCAATTCAAACCCTCTCCTGAGGAGATGGTTGAGAAGAAGGTTCAGGTCAGTTCCCTAATGAGGATGCAGCACAGGGCAGGCTGGTGTTATTTATTATTTCTGTTTTGGAAGAGCCCAGAGGCCATCATCAGCAGCGACACAATGAGAGATCATAACAGGGAGAGAATAAATGCTTTGCAGCAGTGATGTGGCACACATGGCATCAGGTGTGGCACAAGGGCTGAAACTGGACAGCAGGGCCAGCTAACTGACAGTGCTTATCCCACCTATCCTTTCCCAGTCTTCCCAGAGCTTTGGACCAGAAGCTCCAGTGCAACTGCAATGCCTCGACACACAGTCTGCAAACGTGGCTTATCCCTCCCCGCCTCCTGTCAAGTTGCATCTACATAAACCTGCATTTGTCTCTGACAATAGCCCAGTTTTCTCTCTTTATTTATCTACCTGTCGACTCATTTTACAATCTCTCTCTGGACAGTCACAGAGCAAGAGACAGAACCAGCTGCTGTGGCATGCACTGAATGCCAACTAGCTTGGTGGAGCTTGCAAGCGTCCTCATGCAGTGGAAAGGTCCTTTTGTAAACATGCCTTGCGATCAAAGGGCTGATGCTTGCTGATATTTTCAATATTAATAATCTCCCAGCTGCCTCACTCCATTCTCTGGCTCCCTATTTACCTGTCCGTCATAGTTCACAGAGAGGCAGAGCTTAAAACAATAAGCTGGTTGTTTAAAACAAGGATTCACGTGAAGAATAAACCATATAGGCATTGCACAGAAATGCATCAAATATGTATAAAATCATTGCATTCTCATATGCTGCACCTGTCAGAGACCAAGAGGCATCTAAAGACATGTGCACACATGCATATAGAAATAGTATATATTCACATTCACATTCCTACAAAATTCATGCACCACGTATGTTCATGTGCCACACCTCCTTTCCTCCACTAGGCAGATCTATATGGAATCAGAGAATCAAAACACAACTGTGTTTCATCAAATAGAAAAATTACTGCCAAAAATAAATGCACATGCAAGTTACTCCCAGAAGAAGACATGTAGTTGGCTCTTTTTTTTTTTTTTTGATGATTTGTGTGTTTGCAAAAGAGTAGCAAGAAGGCTAAGGAAGCTGAGAGAGAAGCCATGCAGAGGCAGAAATAGCAGAAGGCTCTCAAAGGCAGTGAAGGGAGAATATTTGGGGCAAGCGCTGGCTTAGAGAGACCCGAAGATGCAAGGAAAGGAGATATTTTCTGTCATTTGACTCCTGCTGTGCTCTGTGAAGCAGGACATGGTACGTTCTTAGTCAATCAACAGGACAGCATCAAAGACCCCTGATTCCATTGCCAGTCTCTCCTCGTAATAGATGTCCTTTTGCTCAAGGAGAAAAGCTTTAATAAAAGCTGGTTATAAACTATGCATACACTAGGAAAATGTCATCTGTCACTGAAATAAAGCCAGTACTGGCATGGCAAGCAGCAGACCTTACAGCAGCACGCTGCCAGACAACCAAGCAATTCGGCAGGGACTGTAAAACATACCACATCTGTCTGAAAGCGCAGGATGGATTTACAAGTGAGCGGAAGGGATCCGGACAGACTGAGGTGAGCCCCGTCTCAACACAGAGTCCGCCGGGCTCTTTGCTGCCTGCAGGTTCCTTAACTCACACGCAGGAGGAGGCTTCCAGCAAGCACAGCATCTGCGAGGGGAAAAGCATGGCGCCAGTTCGGGTGTCCTTCCACACAGGACTTGCCGGCTCTCGCTCTTCAAATGCCGTGGAGTCTATTTACAGGTACTCTAATTTAGGATGCTGCTGGCAATTTGGTGCAGTTCTGCAAAAGGATCGTATTTCCAGTCTGTCATTTTTATCTCTTTGAAATGTATAAAATAAAGCACATAAACAGAACATGCAACATCTCTAAAATTTTATATCGTTTTATTGCGTTCTGGAGACAAAATGTGTCCGACTGCACAGGTACCTGCTTGGGGAGTCAAAGCTATTGGAAACAAGGTCCATTTTTGATCCATTAGAGTCTGACAATGTCACAAAAATAGGACTAATACTGACTTGCCAGCAAGGGTGAAAATTTATCACTACAAATATTTTGCTTTCCTTCTTTTGGTATTTAAGGGCTTTCTAAACTCAAAGGTCAGAGAGAAACTGCTGAGAGGAATCACAATCAGAGAAAATGTTTCCAAAGGGGGAGAATCTTTCTGTAGGAAACACATGCCCAGACTGACAAAAAATCGCGCCCATGGCTTTATATCATCCCAGGACCGTGCTACGTGCTATCGGGAAAAATGCACTCTGTTTTCAGATCCCGTGCATTTCCTAGCATAATCCACTGAGAATTTCAGGCTACCTAAATGCCTGCTTTATCACCACGTCTCTAATATATGCAAAGCACAGTGATTTTATCTATTGCTAGAATATTGCTAGAATTGCACTTTAGAATCCTGCTTATATAGGTTAGGATTTCACTTCCTTCCTTCCCCGCACAAAAAATGATCAGCATTTAAATGCAGTAGGTGTCATGTCAGAATATCAGGACCAGGATTTTAATTCCTGATAGATGAGGATGTGGGCATTTCAGAAAGGAAACCAAAAGCTTCTTCCTCCTGGCCTCTTAGATACCGGAGTGCAGACAATCAGGCACCAGGACTCTGATTCACACCATCGGTCCTTCGGCACTGGAGGCCACAGGCAGTCACGTTAAGTTTCAACGAGCTGGCAAAGCTCTGGTCAGTGGTCCTAGATCTACCCCCTCTGTTAAAGACAGGGCTGGAGGAACTCAGAATTGTCTTGCCCCAGCATCTTGCCCTCAGCACCAGCACAGATCCATCAGCTGCCCCCGGTATTCACAGGACACTTTTTCTGGCTTAGCAGAGGCTGTTTGTTAAAAATCCCCATTGCACTTACTGGTGAAAAATCTTCTTCCAGGACTAGCAGATGGGGAGGGATGAGAGGTGCAGTGTGAAATCCAAACATCTGCTCGCTGTTCTTCTTCACCCGTGCTGTGCTCACAAGACAGAAGCCATGGAGGGAGGGAAGGAGAGGATGCTGTTGACAGCAGTTTGCTCAAAGATGTTTAAAGCACAGAAAAGCAGGACAGCTTGCTTGGGAACGAATGAAGTGGGATTTATTTTTTTTTCTTTCGATGAGTTTAGTCCTGGTGAAGGGCCTCTGACTAGCAGCCCAGGGTCCAAAATGTGATAAATCTGCAGGATTGTACAGAAAGGGCAGAGCTAGCACCTCCCTGGCCCTCACAGAGCTCCCTCTGCAGGTGAAAGAGGAGCCAAGCTCTTTTTGTATCGCATTTTTCATATACGGAAAACGCTGTAAAAATCCCCAGGGACCAAGTGCCCAGAGACACATTTTCCGGGAGGAAAAAAGGAAGCTGCAGCCCTGTGTATACTCATCTCCCACCGCGGCATGTGCTCACTGTGCTGTACGCAGCAGGCACCAAAGAAAACCCTTTTAACAAATCTACCTTGCAACGGCATCTCGTGATGAAGATACGTGAACTCATGAATATATAAAATAAAGTAGCAGGGAAGGGGAGTAAGGAAAGGGTATCCCATTTTCGATGAATACAGGTAAATTATTACTTTTTTCAAATGCATAATTAAGCTGTGGAATTCACCACCAGATAAAATAGAGACCAAGAGGATTTTAAAAGGAACTAATATAAATACTGAGCTTGGCCACAGCTGCTATAAAAGATAAAGAAAAGCATTAGTGGAAAGATCCTTCTTTGCAGCCGAGTGCACGCCAGCCATTTAGACAGGACAGAGGATTAGCTGGACCCTTCCAACAGACTCGGGTAGCACTCCGTATGCTTCTGTTTGCTACTGTGCCCACTCCTTCCCCGGTGCCTTTGCTGGGTGATGCTAATAAGGAACCTGATTAGCATTCAAGGACCAGTTGTGCCAATTAGGCCCCGGCACACAGTGGAGCTGGGTCCAAGTGCTCACGCTGCTCCTCCGGCTGCCAAGCGCCTCATGATCATGCTACAGAGCACAGCCACGGTGTCACCTTCCATTAAGAGGGAGCAGAGGACACGCTCCCGCAGCCAGCTAGGGCAGTGAGCTGGTGCAGAAGGGCTGGGGGACACAGCTCTGTCCCATTCCATATAGGCTGGGTCCCTGGCAAGTTATCGGGGTTTGACCCGTGGATCACAGCACGACTGGCCTCTGATGAGGCACCATGTGCACCTTCACCGAACAAAAGAGGTGTCAGTAGATGTGTCTGTGCTATTTTGTGGCACCTCCAGGGCACTGCTGGATGCTGCCAAGTCCTGGTGAGGCTCTGAGCGGCACAGCCCTGCAGGAAGACGAAATCCCTTTGCAGTTCACAGAGCAGGAGCATAGCAGGAGTTAGAAAGGCTGCCTGGTAACCATATTTTCTGGCCTGTGAGGCTGCTTGTGGCAGAGGCACAGATGACTCCTGACAATGAGGCAGCCACCGTCTGCTTAGGACCTGGACAGACCTGCGATCCTTGCAGCCAGCTAGAGATGAAAGTCTTCCTGGCTTGCCAGAGTGCTGGCGGGACCAAGGCATGAAAGGAGGAGGGACAGAAGAGAGAGAGTTTTCTAAATCTGCTATAAATTACAGCAGACACAAATCTTTGGTGACATGGAACAGAATTTGTCATTTCCAAAGGTAGGAAAGGAGACCCCCTCCTTCCCGAAGGAGTGGCATGGCTGCTGTGAGTAATACTCTTTTCTTCGCTGCCCCAGCACACTGCAATCCTGGGGATGTGTCAGGGGGTGGAAAGGAGAAGTGCAGCCTTCAAGGGGCAGGTGAGGATATTTTTATTTGTGCTGAGACCATTACACCTCGCTGGATGGAAACACTGCTATTTCCTCGCTCCTGAATATCAAATGGAATGACTGTCAGAGTGGTCACACCACAAAGCAACAGAGAAGGTCTGTGATGGAGCGGAGAAACAGAATAAACAACAGGTATACGTCCTTGATATTTCATCTTGATTGCAGAAAATTAGTAGAAAAAAATGTGTACTATGACCATCAGATTATTTTTCTTTTCAAATCTTCTTTCATACAGCAAGCAAACAATTAGGCCTTTGCACAGAACTAGTATCAGAAAATAATATATTCCTGTCCTGCTTGGGTGAATAAAATATGTCCTGAAATAGCAATAGTCTCATAGCTATGCCTCATCGCTATCAAGAATGCCAGTCAGGGTTAAATCTCTCTTTCTTTTCAATTATTTTTTCATAAATTAAAACCCAAATGACAATAAATCATGCTATAAAAATTAAAATGTCATTTGCTTTTATCACAGCTAAAATTAAGCGATACACACACTGAAGATATAACAAAGAAGGAGAGGGAAAGATGCAAGAAAAGGATGATAACTCATTTTTGAGTTATTTTGGTGCAGTTGAGACGGGTCAAGAGGTCTGCATCTGGAACTGGGTCACAGGACTTTTTTGCACTTAATGTTCTGGTCTAGACAATTAAAAAGAAGGCCAAACTGAGACTTCTCAGCAGAGACTGAGTCTGGCTGAGGGCAGTTCTCAAGGCCTGCTCTGAATCACCTTAGCACCCTGGAAGAAAGGCACTACAAAGCTGCCTCGAAAGTTTCCAGCTCTCCTGTAAGGCTCTAGGAACTACACACAGACTTTTCAGAATCTGCTTGCATTTAGGCAACTGGTAAAATTTATTGCGACAATAAAAACTGAATTAAAGAGATTGAACTGTTTACTCCTTCCTTCCTCTCTTCAAATTGAAGCATGACGCCTGTCCCTGACCTTTTCACACCATCCCCACTCTGTCTTCAAGCAAAGCTGAAGCTGACTGCATGCATTTGGGTACATGTCTATGTGAAACGTTGACAATCAAACTACACATTTTCTTCTGTATAAAACTTAGCTGAGTCAGACCATAAAGATAATGAACTTCTGGGCTCAGTCCAGGACTAAGCTGTAATTGTGATGGTGTTATCAAGCCTCGAAGAAAGCCTGGGGTTTAGTCGAAGGCTGCAGCATTACAACAGCAGCAAGCTTGACATGGCAGATTTTCTCCTTGCAGCGTAAATATCGAAGGATGCTCCTTTTCAGGAGCACAAAAGACCACAATGCCAGACAATGTGAAGCAAGATTTAGGTTGGTCAGCTCTCCCCTTCAATTGTTTTATTTAATAATCTTCCCTCCTCTCACATTCTGAAGCCTACAGGAGAAAGAGCTATTTCAACTTTAAAGAGAGCATGAAATAGTATTTACGTTTTCACAAGGCATTAGCCTTGAATCACGGGACATCCCATTGCCTGAAGGAGATGGTGTATTCAGTGAGAGGAAAGAGCAAAAACAAATTGCATCTGCTTGCTCAAAGGCCAAAAGTGGCCAGAGATACGGCTGCTCATTAACTCCAACAGACCTGAGCTGCTTGAATTCTCTGCCCAGTTCTGCTCTGCACAGTAATATTGGGAGAAAGAATTATGAAAACATAATGGGAAAGCAATGAAATACGACCAAAGTCTTGTAATGATGATATATAATGACTTGTAATGAAGAAGAGGCAGAAGAAAAAATAAATCAACTCTTGTGAAACAAAAATAAGAGAGAAGAGTTAGAGAAGGAAGGGGGTGTGAAGAAGGAGAAAAAGGAAGCAGCAGCTGCAAATGACTTTTAACTTTTCCACTTAGTGTTTTAAAACCAAAAAGCAATTACTGCCAGGCTGGCATGGCCCCTCTGCACATTAATTTCCTATTATGAATAAAATTAATGAGTTTAACAAACTCCTCGTAAAGTTGTGCTCTTCATTACTGGTGTTAATAATCCACCAGGGGCTCTGACTCCAAAGCTCAGTACCACGTCCTGATTTTTTAAAGTTTAAAAAAAGAAAACAGGGATAAAGCGGGGAAGAAGCTTTCAAGAAATGCAAAATGATAACAGGACTTGACCCGGGCTGTTGTACTGCCGAGTGAATGCTGTTCTTTATTCAGTGGCCTATGTGGTAAAATGGCAGTCTGACCCAGCGAGGAGGATACTTCTACTTTTGACCCCGTAGGAACCATGCAAGAACCAAGCCCGAACGACTTCAAGTGTTACATGACAGATTTAGGGTGTTTGAAAGGTAGGCGGACTAGCAATATCTTGCTGTCTCATCTCTGCCTTTCATTTGGAAACAAAGATATCAGGGAGGCGACACATACATAATTTAAATGGCATACAGGTGGCAGTGGAGAGAAACCTCCTCCAGCTACAGAAAAGCCTATAAGGCTTTGCACAGTGGCAGATGGTGCCGATTGCTCACTATTGCCACGCGGGATCTCTGTCTTGCAATAAAGATTTAGAGCTGCTTGGTTCTACAGCCTGAGACCCAAAGCTCACCAGGCAGAGTGCAGCATCCCACATCCCAGAGCTGGGACTGCGGGAAGCTGCAGAGGAAAGAATGCCGGTTACTGAGGATGTTGAAGGAGAGCTGTGCCACTGTAAAGCATTGTGATTTTTTTTCTCAAAAGGCCAGACGGCTGGAAAATGGAAATTCCTGCAATGGCATGTGAAGAATCCTCACCTATCTACCCGAATTCACTGGGGAAACCTGGCTGAGGTGGCAGCAATTCATAAAACAAGACCTGCAAAACTTGCTATGAGATTTATACTGATACCAGACTGGGAGGGCCCTGCATCTGCAGAGGAACCTCAGCTAGCAGGCTGGCATCCATGCCAGAACGCCTTTTCCATAACACCGCCCTTCTACAGACCAGGAGAAGTTTAAGACATTGTCTCCCCACCTCACCACACCATTATTGCCCTTCTGTCAGAAGTTACCCTCCCTGCAGCTCAGCTGATAGATTGCTTCTGGAGAGCATTCCTTGATCCACTTCAGTCCTAATCACTCAGCTTAGCTCAAATGGCATAAATGATACGTTTGCGCTAACCTGGCTGAGTCTGATGGAAGCAGCTTACAGAGCACTCATGTGAAACATTCCTCCCACAGACAGGCAGGCGATAATCTTTGGGAGAGATACCGGTTACAAATAGCTGGGGCAGGGCTGCAGCATTCCAACTACAGAGCTATGGCAAAATAAACATGCCCAGAGGCTTCCCAGCATGAGGCCCTCGGCATCAGACCTTTGAGGAACAACCAACAACTGTAGGGTCCTACAATATGTATGTTTTAACTTGCAGACTCCTGTCCAAAACTCAGGCAAGATGCAGATCTGAACCAAGCCAGTATAGCTGTGTACACTGAATACAGACTGGCTTTTCTAAACATCCTCAGCCAAATTTATAAGAGTTTTAAGCCAATTTTAATGTTACCAGCATGGCATTGCCCTTAAATTTTCTGTCCTCAACACGTAGGTGTTTACTTCTGTGAAGTGAACAAACATAGCACGCATCCTTCACGGATCAGAGCACAGAAACACATTTTCTTTTCAAGGCCTTCTGGGCAGAGGACTCCCTATATAAAAAGCTGGAGTTCACAGGCAGTGGCAGGTTTGTCACCTACTTTGTCCCCTCTGCACATTAGAATTTAAAACCTACAATAAAAAGGCTGAAAGGGGAACTTTAATAAAAACATTTTAAAATCTGTTTGAGATGTCAATTGATTCAGCTGCAGCTGATGTTTATACTGCACTTTCTGCACAGATTCAAGCACCATCGATGCCCTCACACACCTTTTTTATTTTAGACAAATTGTCTTCTTTCCTCAGCTGTTATTTCCTAATGGTATAAAATTTTCACAGCCTCTTTCTCTTACTGAACGACCAGGGCAGGACTCGGATCTCCTGAAGCGGATGATCTTTGCCAGAGGGTGAGTGTAAACGAGATTAGAATTAAATTCAGATGCCAGACACCCAACTGTCACTTGCTCTCCAAGCTAGAGATAATCGGGTTCCAATCCTGAATTAATCCGGATTGTCACTGACTGGTGGCAGTTGGGTAGCAGCACGAACTGAGTGTGGCGAGGTCCAATCCCCGTGTGAGCAGACAGGTCTCTGCACCAAGAAATCCCCACTTCATGTGGCACTAACTCCACTCCACCACTTTCTGCTGACCAGAAATGGGAGCCATTTCTCAGCTTCAGAGGCTGGAGCGGGAGGTTTGAGGCATCCATGATGGTACAAGGTGTGAAGTGAGAATGTGCTCATTTTGTTCCCCTCCCGCGGAGGATTCCAACGGCTACAACTGCCATCCTAGCACCTTTCATCATCTCTGATCTATTTATCAAAGCGTTTAAAGACTACACACAAAGACTAAATTTCCATTCAGCGCAGACATCTCTTTGCTGGCAAATGCCCTTTTTCTCTTGGGTAAGGAAAGAGCTCAAGGAGCCATCAAACAAGAAGCAAGATGAGAGCTGGGTCTCATCCACAGAAAATCACTATTCAGAATACAGGGATGAGGAATGCACTGCTGTACCCAGGCAAACACATTCAAGGAAAAAGGAGTCACGTGCCAGCCGCTGCGGACGGTGGCTTGTGCCAGTGGTTACAGCACCCTGTTGTATTGCTTGTTCTCATTTATAGTCCCTCTCTACAAGTAACTAAGAGACAGCAAGTATTATTGATCAAAATGCACCAGGTACCAAAGTATCCATTTAGAGGCTCGACTGCACAGGAGAGGAAACGTAAATGTGTTGTAATCCCACAAGCAAAGCACGCAGCAAGAGGAAGAAGGAAGCTTCACATAAGCAGTACGCTCTTGTTATTTCCCATTTCCAAAAGCCAAATGCTGGTTTTATTCTTGAAAAAGCCATAAACTGCCAACCACTAGGACACAATGAGCTTTTAGTAAATGCTGCGTTTCAGACAGGATACCAGAAGTGCTCTTTTTTTCTGCTACATTGAGATCACCAGTGCTAAAATTAAAAGAACCTATCAGATTGAGAGAGGGGAAAAAATTCCAACCTTAAATACTACCTTTAATGGTCAAGTTCCAAGTTCCTGCATGCAAACGTTAGACAACTTCAGAACCAAGCTTACCCAGCCACGTTTAGTTCATCTCTCTCTGCAGATGCATAATGATCAGTTTGCCACTGCAATGTCCTGCCCTATCTCTGTGACCCCATCCTCATCCAAAGCTGATTCTATCCTCGTCCACTACACATGGTGACCCACAACTGAGCAGCTACTGAGGGTTTTGTTTTACTTTCAAAGCTCTTTTTGTGGCCCTAAGCCTTATTTGCAGCTTGCTTTTCAAGCCCTGCTGTGCATGCAGAAGTGTTCGCTTCCCCCCAATCTCTTCTGAAGTGCTTATCTATACACATCTGCACAAACGTAAGTGGATTTATATTTATAGAACTGAGATGGGAGTTCATGTGGAAGGTTACTATCCCTGTTTTACACTGTCTTCAAAGGAAGAGGGAGGGCAAAGTTGAAATACAAATGATCAAACATTTAAATTCTGCTTTAATTTTGTACTCTGAGATAATCCATACTTAGTCCTATGCAGCAAAGGCTTGGTCTAAATGTGCTTGTGCCCAGTGATTATGAAATGAATTGAGTGGAAATATGAAATTCAATGAAATTTGCTTGTTTATCTTCCTTAGGTACAACTCAGTCTCTAATGATGATAAATAGATACATATGATTCTGCTGTGCTCATCAGGAGAGTTTTAAAACACTGCAAACCAAAGCAAAATGTAACTCTATCCCCTTGAAATCATTTCCATCCTTGGTGGCTTTCATTTCACCCAATCTAAGACAGTGAAAGTTTAGAGAAGAAAAATCCTGTACTTCTGAGGAGAACCTGAGTTTGGAAAATGGAGACCTCGATGAAAATGAAAATGTTGAGGGAGGTCCACAGGTGCTGTCCCTGTGAACGGACCTAGTGCCTTGTCCTCTTTTTTTGGTCAACCCATTGATGAGGGTGTTGTATCTGTCAGGGAACAGCTCTGTGAGCCGAGGACAGCAGGACAAGCTCCTGCACAGCACCTCACCGGCATCAGAAATGTGTGAACGTGGCCTGGGGGCCTCCCATCGCGCTGAGGACAGCCAGGCAGCTCCCCTGGAGGTGGATGGTAAAGCACACTGCGATGTCCACATCTTTCACTGACCAGATTTCAAACTTGCCATAAGGAACCATAATCTACGTAGCTTTCTGACTCTCAAATTTCTTTGGAGGCATGATTCGCTTTTGCCCTGTAGCTTCTTAAATACTTAAGAGGGCTGAGATTTGGTCTAACTGTAATTTACTGCAATTTTAAACCTTATTACCCCCTCAGCATGGTGCTGTATAAGCGCAATGCAGGGCCTTTAATTTTCTAGACAAAGGTATTATTTGAGTTCCTTTCATAGGCTAATTATTACTTAGCAAATATCATGTTGTGGTGAGTATTTATGGATAATTCTCAGATAATACCTAATTATATGGTTAATACTTATAATGATGGGAAAGCCTCAAATATTCAGAGTCCAGATAATTTACAGTATTCCAGAATCCCAGATATTTCCAAGCACTTGTAAATGGAGCTAGGATTTATGGGGTTTTTACTATTTCTAGCATGTAAAACAGCTCTTGCTACAATATCGCAGACGGCTCACTGGAATTTGGATTCACACGTAGGTATGGACTGCTTTGAACTTCTGAGTGACCTGACATAGCTCTAAATCTGATTAACTCACCAGATAGCCTGAGTCTGGGGATAATTTATATGATTGCCTAGGCAGACCTTTCAGGGAATATACTCTTAGGGGAAAATGCTCTGTGCTAAATGGAGAAAAAAGGTTTGACTCAATTGAAATTTCTAATTTTCAAGAACATGCGATGGGACAGATAGGGCATGGAGAAGAGAAAGGGTGGCGGGGGAGAAGTGAGTTCTGTTTCTCTCAACCCTCGCGAATTTGCTGCAAGCGCTGCCCTGCGCTGCTGTGACCTGCGCACAGGACAGGACCAATCACATACACAAACTGCGTGTTTCCTGTTCACCGGCGCAGAGCTGAGCTCCGACCTTCACAGTTCACCAAGTTAGTTCATTAAACCACCCGTGACATCTCGGGCAGCCCCAAATGAAGTTTAGTCTTATCAGGTAACAAACAAGCGCTTGGCCTCCCGGACTCGAATCTATGAGTCAATACCTCTCCCAGCTGAGACTGTAGACATAATGATTAATTCGCTGCTGGCTGCCTGGGTAAATGGCTACATAAATACAGAAGAAATGGTGCCTGGACAATCAGATATCGCAATCTCGAAAGACACAGAAATGCAGATACACGGAGAAAGGGAGACACACAGGCATAAGATTGTAAGAACTGTTCTGGATGAGTCAAAGCAAAAGCCTTGCTGGATCACAGACCTGACAAAGACCAGTAGCAAGTGTCTGCAGTTAGATCATTATATTTTATCGTCATTAGTGAACCTGTTATTTGTGAACCATCTCATGCAAACAAAGAAACAGACAAGGCCAAAGCTTTGGCGACTGTTTTTATCACCTCCTGGTGTTACCTAGCGTCGAGGGGGATGCCATCGTCCAGCTGGGGCATGCGGGAAGGTGGGAGAGCATGAGAACCTCACTTGTGGGGTGGCTGCAACATGCAATTTATAGCTGGGAAGCCTGGGTTCCACTGGCAGCGCCACCTTCGACTCAAGCAAGTGGCTTCATATCTCTTAGCCTTGATTTAGCCCTGTAAAATGAGTTTAACAGACTACTTCATGAAGTAGTCTCAATTAATTAGCATTTGTAAAACTGCTCTGAGATTCCCAGATGAAAGGCTGGCCTGGAATGGCAAATTGCTAATGATAATTAATAGTTATTCATGATCTCTTTACAGAATTCCAAATTATTTTCTGAGGGGAAGAAAGTAGGGATAGAGGCTCTCAAGACAGAGATCACTAAAAAACCCCACGACAGCTCTACCTCCCTGCCTGCCCTGCCTCCTTCCAAGCATTAATAGGAAGAACTGACACCTCTTAAGAGCAGAGGAATTGGAAGGTAATAAAGGCCCCAGGTGCTCCTGTATTCACTACACGTTCTTCCTCTGGCACGCAACGTAGCTGGGGAAGGGTAGGAAGGGGGAGTGAGACAGCAGGAGTGGATGAACAGGGGTGTAACATTTCTCTCTCAAATGGATGCAAAGGCAGCCCTAATTAAACAGATGTTCTTAATAATACTCTGACAACTGTCCCTGCTTTAATTTGCTTCAGAGTAAAGATTAATATAACAATGCAACAATACTTTACAAGGCGAGAAAAGGGAGCTGAGCTAATAAAAGGCAGTAGCTTACACGGTATATTATTGCTTTCCTTTCTGCTTGTCTAGCGAATATTTACCTCCTCTGGGAGCAGTTTTCATATTTATTTGATCATTCCTCCAAGCTAAAGCTGACTTTGTGGTACATTGCAAAAGGATTAATGCCAGGGCCAAGAGGTGTGCTGGGTGCACAGACACATCAGGGGCCTCCGTGGTGATTCTGCAGCCGAAGGAAAGATCTCAGTGGCGTTGAAGTTAGCAGCGCTATTAACCACACACCGTGGTAGCCGAGAATGAATTCCAGGCTCATCTAACAGGAAACTTCTGAAGCAGTCGGAGGCGAGCCACAGAAATTAGGAGGTTGCTTTCGGACTGATCCTCGGACCAAAGGAGGAATTTCTCTGTGCTGCATAGTCTCAGTGTCATAGGCTGACACAAGAAGAGCAGAAACAGAGAGCCCAGGCAAGCAGGCCACACAGAATACCATTCCTGAACTCTTGGGAAGGACTCAGGACTTGTGCAGCCACTCTCGTCTCACATATCTGCCCTGGATTAGTTTCAAGTGAGAACGGCTGTACTTTGCACCTACTTTGCTTTATCCACATCGCCTCTTCCGATCATCCTGAGTATGAACTCTGACCCCAGGAGTAAGCGAAGCTCCAACATCACATCTTAGCCTCAAAACACAGTGTGACATAATCCTGGAGCATGATATTAAACATATACTCCCAAGTTGCTCTTCACTTTATTGCTCTGGGGAGGCTTGTTAAATAATAGAGCAATCCTTGGCTGAGCAATGTTCACTTTCGCCCAGTTTGAATTTCAAAGAATTTAGCAGCAAGAAAGAAACCAAGCTCTCTCAAGCTGTCTCCAGTATCCATAGGTGAGTCTGTATCTTTTTTTGGTTCAGGTCCTACAAAAAGGGTCCTTTCCACAAAGAGGAACAGACTACACATCTTTGCTTTTGAAAATAAATTCATGCCTGAATGGGATGTTTCATATCTAAGAATACAGCATCTTCTAATATTACGTGTGGGCCAACAGATGAGCCCTAAGAAAAGAGAGGGAGAGCACCCCTGGATGAATTGTCATCCCTATCCAGGCGCTCCTCAGCACCACAGGTTATTATGAGCGAGCGTGGTTTTGCCACCCTGTGCCTGAACCGAAACAGCCTGCAGAAATGATTTGGCACCTCCGCAAATAATGTCTGTCACTGCTCCGTGAGCTCTTCAATGTCAGCTGCTTTCTCAAGCTGCTTTCCCCACTCTGAGAGGGGCCCTGCTTTGCAGATCTCGTCCTGCCAGCTTTATGCTGGGCATAGCCCGGGGTAGGGCTTAGCTTGAGTTTAGCTGTGACCCTGGGCTACAGCTCTGCCATCTCCCAAATCATACATGAGCAAAAGCACATGAAAGTCTGCCTGTGCTACACAGCTTGAGTCTGACACTTCGTCCCTCGGTTTGCCAAGTGGATGTACAAATTATCTTGCTCCAGCAAGAAACAAACACAAATAGGAAACATCTGGCTTATGGATCACCTCATTAAATTTTCCACCCCAAATCTCTTCCTTCCCAACAGCTAGGAGAGTAACTGTGCTAATGGAGGCATGGGGAACACGACGCGTGCTGTCTGGCAGAGTGAGAAGCAGAGAGAGAAGGGGAGAGAGAGAGAGAGGCAGAAAGAGAGAGCAAGGAAGACATCAAGGGAACAGAGACACAGGGTAAAAGAGAAAAGGAAGGATATATGGCAATGGAAAGAAGGAAGGAAAAAAAAAGACATTTCATGGAATATGAGTTACGTACCATTTCACTATTCTTTAAATATTTTAAAGCTCTATTTGTTATGCAATTTGTGAAGCTATTTACGACAATGAAGCCCTTAGACAATAAGGGGGAAAACTAAAGAAAAGAGCAGAAGCTGGCAGCTATGTACACTGCCCTTTGTTGGAATTAATGAGGCTTGTTTACTTTCTGGCTTTTTACAGCTTTCTGAAATGTCAGATGCCACCCAGACTGTCTTCGCAAAAGCACATCATCAACCTCCCCCCCTACATCCACCCCTTTTACCTGTGTGTCTTCATCCCTCTCCTGACTTTTCACTCCAACCCCCTATGCACTGACAGACCTCTGAATGTACTCTCAAAACATTTTGCATGCTGGGGACTGCAATTCTCATGAATGGACTCATTATTAAGGGGTAACACTTCACTACAGCTGTAGCATTCCTGGAGCTGTTACACTTAATGGAGGTAGCAGCACACAAACAATCATCATAGCCGAAATGAGTGCGTACAGGAGAAAGCTCTTCAGATCTTTGCATCTAAGAGGTTCCCTTGGTCTTTGCTCTCAAGCAGAGACAAAGTTGTGCGTGTCTGCTGGAATTACCATGGCTAATTTGATGGATGCTCTAGGCTTGGACTGACCTGGTCTTGTTCTTGGCAATTATCTTGCGTTGCTCTGGGCTCCCCATTCATCCAAGAACTGTTCCCAACACTCCCCACCAGCAGCGTCTTTCTGCTGCTACTCCAGTTGCCCCTTTCTTTCATACCCTTCTGTCTCGGCTCGGCTCTAGTGTCCTGGGTACAGTGAGGAAGAGGAGTTTGTCTAGCAGCTATCCTAAGCCCACATGTCCCAGACATACCGTGGCCCTGGTGACAGAACAGGAATTAATACAGCGGTGCGGGGGCAGGCTGAATTATTTAGTTGCCCCATAAATCAGTTGGCTGGAGTGGTCTCTGCACAGCAACAACACTGTCTATTGCTCATCGGTCTTCTCCTTGCTAAGGCTGCCAAAGAGGGTCTCAAAGGTTAATGACAGAAAGGTGATGACTCTTCCCATTCACAGATGCTTTGTTTTCTGCTTCCAGTCTTCCCTCTCTACTGTTGCAGCTGAATCACAGCTTCCCATGTTCAGCACTAGCCCAGACCTCTCCGTCAACACTGGGAAAGATCTCTGCTCTCCGCACTGGGCCCAGCCTTTCAGTCCGGTGTGCTGACTATAGCCCCAATGGGTGGGAGGGCCTGAACTAGCTCCTCATCTCCTTTTTTAGCAACTATTTTGACACTCAAACTCCTATTTGCCTCCAGATATTTGTCATGTTTCTCTGTGTGGGCTGACTCATTTAATACACCTTCTCCTGCTTGTGTCTTATCAGAGGTACAGTGGCCCTTAGTACAGCTGCGCACTGCTCCGCAGGGACCCCATCCTACCAGCCTTCCCTGTCCCCGTGATGCTCAGAGTGCCCCTACGACACCCCTAGCCTGCGCAGCGCTGCAGCACGTTACCTATAAAATGAGCTTTCACATCAACAATCTGGGTTAGTATTCCATCAGAGCAAAAAGCACGCACAAACCTGCTACGTGTCCCTCCCTTTTCAGGGCACGGGCAAGCCTCGTAAAGTAAGGGAAAGCCCTAAAAATACACAGCCGTGGTGCTCTAACTGTACTAAGGGATACAGCAGACCTGTCCCTGACTATGAGCGCTGACTGGTAATGAATAGTCATGTCTCTAGGTTATTCAAGGGCCTCAAAGAGTTTTATGGGGATAAATAAATCCAGTTCTTTTAATTCCAGAAAGATGTCCCCAGACGTGCACTGTCGCAATGGGCTGTTTCACTCATATTGTCTGTGCTGTCCACATGCAAGTCCCTTCCAGCATCTCCAGGTGTGGGATCACAATGGAGAATGTGAAATTCACCCAACATCACCCAAGTTACTGCAGGGTCCAGCAGAGTTCTGCAAAGCCCTGGTTTTAACTCAACATTATTCAATTAGTCCATTTTGCTGATTACCATCTGTGTCACTGTTGTCAGGGTTACAGCTGGCTCAGTATTCACCCATAGACCATATCTGAAAATACACCTGGGGATATTAAAAAATAACAGACCTTCAATGTAACATGATTTCAAAACATTCCCACAGCTGCTTTACGGATCCTAGAGCGAAGTTCAGTTCATTAATTTTGTCCAGCTTAAGTAAAAATAAAAACATATCTTTGTGTGATCTCTGCAGTAACAGTGGGTATGTGATGCAGAGCAGGGTGGCCTAGATAACTTTACCTGTCGTACAGTGTGTGTATTAGGCACTGGTGTTCACGCAAAACTAATGATTTCACGTGTTTGCCTGTGCAAGACAGACGCTGCACGAGTGCTTGTGGGACTTTGTGGAAATGCGAGATCCAGAGCACACAGGGAAGTGACTGTATTTGTGCAATGGCTGTGTGTAAACATGCACAAGAAAGAAAGGGAAGTATGAGTATTTTTTGAATGTTACTGCTTGTGAACTTGTGATTGTGTGTCTGGCTGCACCTATAAGCAAGAAAGCATGTGCTCGCAACAGCCTGTGTGCTGGAGAGATTCAACACGCGTTGATTCTGTTCGTAAGACAGTAAAAATGCATGTCAGTGCAAAAAGATGGGACAAGAAAGAGAGTGAATTGGCTCATAGGAATTTGGGATTGTGTGACTGAATGCCCAGGTGTCACGGTGTGTGTGTGACTGGGCATTTGCCAAGTAGCAGTTAAAGGAGGTCAGTTTGGGACAAGCCAGTTGCAAAAAATAGGATCATCAGGAGGCCAGAGCTTCAAGTGACAAAAGCACTGACCTCACTTGCAGTTCAAGCCCAAATAAGCCCATGTCATAGAAGTACAAAGGGTTTGCAGCTGAGCCCTGGCCCACATTACTCTCCAGCCTGCGGGAGTGCATGCAGCAGTCGTGTGGGCACCGATTGTGTTATATTCCAGGGGGAGAGTGAACTTCCAGACAAGTCATTTGTTTTCTAAAAAGGCTAAGTCCTTATTTCTGCTGAGAGGTACCGCTGGCCTGAAGTTCCCAAGGTCTAAGCAAAGCCATCAGTCACAGTCAACTGGACTGCAGGAAAGTGGCAGTCCATATCTTTTAGAGACAAGTAGGTACGTAGGGACGAACTGCTGACCTGGTAGAGAGGCATTTGCTCTAAACAAATGCGTAATGGAAAGATGTAAACTGGCCCCTATTTCACTTTCAAGGAGAGGCCAAGCCAGCTATTTACTGCCCTCAGAGAGAAACTCCTTCTTTGCTGTCTGTAGATGTGTGAGACAAAGACCATAATTGGAGATACAGCAGGAATAATAAATGCAAATTAGGTGGCATTTCCCCAAGCATTCAGCGCTGTCTGATTGTGTTTTGGAACTGATTTACCGTACAACAGAACTGGACAAACACTAAGCATGTGTGAACTAAACCCATCAACTAATTGCTCTTGTATTCTTCTTCCCTGGCCGTTCAGGGAAGCTTACGCCCCAGGTTAAATTGGTCCTGTGCATTTAATGTACAGGGTCAAGATAAAATTCCAACTGATGTGAAAGCCTAGCCTTTGCACTGTGACTGGTGCCACCAGGTACCACCCCACGGCCTAAATGAGAGTGACCCAGAGGCGCTCCAGTAATACCTTGAGGAGGAATCTCAAGGATGTGCCCCTGCAGGGCCATGGATGGGGTGATCCAGATAGCTATGCCAGCTGCATGTGCTTCTAGGAACCGGTCTGCAAACAGATGATGCAGTTTCCCAACTGCTTTGTGCCACAGAAGTAGCATAAATTGCTAAGGCATGGCCCAGAGCTTAGCCCATCTCTCTCCTACATGAAAACTGCAATCACTTTATCCACCACTGAAATGCAGCAAATTCCACCTTGGGTGGCATACGACAGCTATTTATGTATGATGTTACACAGGCTTAGATAGGAAGTGAAAGGAACTGTAACTTGTGCAAATCCAAAGGGAATACAGATAGGAAGAATATTAGTCTGCAAATGGGAAGGCGTCCCACATCACTAGTACTCAGACATTCAGTTTTATATCCAACCAAATGGCAGTGACTGATACCACCCTCTGTGACCGTACTCCTTTGCCAAGGACCTGATGAGAGGTACTTAATACACCGATGTCGGTGGTGAACAAAACCCTTTCTAGCAGTACAGTAGCTTTTTTTTTTTTTTTTTTGAGAAGTCCCACCCTAAATACTGATCAAACTCAACCCTCTCAGCTCAATAACAGCAACTCTATTAAAAATCTGTCTCATGCACTGATTTTGCATTTTTCTATCCCCCGTCATAAACTCATCAGTAAACGGCTAAGCAGAAACTTGATTAAAAATGTGAAAAGAGAAGATTTTCTCTTCTAGAGGAAGATTCAACGCAGAGCTGTTTTAAGCTCCTTCCAACAACAGGTTTTCACAACTTGTTGCTTGAAATCACTCGCACAGAAGGCTGTCTAACTAAATGCAAGCTGTGCTGCCCAGTCCAATTTCTGTTTCCGCCACTAACACATCAATTTATCTCAGCATTCCAGTATCTTTTCAATGGTTTTAATACCTGGCAACGATTTATGCAGAGGTGACTCATGGTCAAATATCAACAAGCAATTTACGAGCAACGTTTCAGAGAGATTCTTGGAGGAGGCAGAGATCTCAGTTTATGGCATGAGTGTTTTATTATTACCCTCTCGACACAGCCCATTCAAACCAAAGGACAATTACCAGCTGGAGAACCGAAAATGGAATAGCTCAAGAGTGGTTGGAACCAGCAAAAATCTGCTGGTCACAAAAATCTGTACCAATGCAGAGTTAGAGAACTAATCCCCCTTTCTGTGTGCACAAACAGCCTCTCAGGAGGGCACCCAATGCACTTCTTTTGTTATTTTCACTACTGCTGCCAAAGCCTCTTCACTCACTCGCTGTTCTGACCATGTGTGACTAACGTACAGCATCTTTGGAAGCCTTCAGGACTCTCTTTATCAGATCCCTGTACCAAACATGCTCTATCTGACCGCTGAATTTAATGAAACTTGCTGCAATGAAATATTTTTGAGACCAGCATTCTAAGGGTTGACATTGTCTTGATAATGATAAAAGAAATCATGTACATATTGGGTTTTCTCTTCTCCTTTGAAATGTAATCCTGGGGCTGTGTGTAAAGAAGTAATTGTATTTGAAAAAGAGAAATGGGACCATGTAAAGTCAAGCTTTGAGAAGCTCTCAGCACACACAGAGATTAGAATTGGAGTCTGAGGCACGGAAAAGGATAGACAGTGAGAGACAGCAGACAAAAACAGGTGGACTGGAGAAAGATTCACATAGGTCACTGGAATAGCATCATAGATGGAGCTATGAAAGGACAGAATGAGAGAAAAATATATTAGAGATGTGTGCATTCAGCTATGTACACATTATTCTACATATTTACCTAAACTTTGTCTTGTTTTTATAGGCCCATCTGTCTCTGTGACCAAAGTGCTTCCCTTTTCTTTCTTTTCTAGCCTCCTGCTTCTTTCTCTCTACACCTTCCTCTCTTCCTAAACTTGCTCTTCCAGTGCATCTCTGCTTCCACTGACAAGTGTTTCTCCCTCCTCTCATCCATTCAGTCAATCACAAGCCACATTTATAGCTATCTGGACGAGGAAATTCCAGTTCCCTGGTACAAAAATAATCACTTCTTTTCATGTAATCTCAGGATTATTCATTTCAAAGGGAGGGAAGTAAATGTAATGAATTTTTATAAATGCTGAGATTTTAAAAATAAATGAAAGGGGTGCAACAGGACTTTATTAAAATACAAAGAGATTAGCAAGGTCTCATTCCCTTCAATTATTAACAATGTACTTGTTCTCCAGAAAAGTACCCATGAAAATTTAAAACAGATGAAAATGGTTGTTCACTTAAAACTGCTCAGTTAATCTGTGAGAAATGTTTTATTCAAAGGCTTTAAATGAATACTGCAAGGTTTGATATGCGATAATCCATCATTCATGTGGAACAAACATGGAGATCGATAAAATGTTGTGTCAAGAAGAGAGGTGAACATGGCATCTTTGGAGGATTTCTGCACAGAGGCTTGTTTCAATTCATGGGATGTCCAAGATCAATATTAAGTCATAGATTTTACAAACTGGATGTCTCTTTGTTTTTTCATTTATAACTCCACAGTCTCAGCTCACATTCGGAGACTGAAATGGCACGAATTGAAAGGAGAAAACTGTGTCTCAAAGACTTTGGTATAAGTTTTCACCAAAGGCAAGGAGATCGTTTTTTGACATTAAAAGGTCTGGCCGAGGCCACAGTAAGAATGGAAACCCATCTAGGAAATATGCATCTGGATCTGGCTGCTGCAGCCAAATGCAGACCTTTGGGTCA
Source organism: Rhinoptilus africanus (assembly GCA_013400135.1). NCBI lineage: Eukaryota > Metazoa > Chordata > Aves > Charadriiformes > Glareolidae > Rhinoptilus > Rhinoptilus africanus. The sequence continues at coordinate 58,153 of VXBO01005758.1, read as the reverse complement.
GGCATTTCCTTGCGAGCTACAAGTAATATTAGCAGGACTGTGCACCTGCTTGAACCTAGTTGGGTTTAGAGCTTGCACTCCAACTTGAACAACTTTGTTCTTTCACTTTCATTGTTTGCATTAGAGTAGGGTCAAAAGACAGCCAAGGCCAGCTGAGCATAGGGATGTTGCTTTTGTTCTGAGAACAAACAAAAGAAGTCCAAAACAGGGAAAAGAGAGGAAATCTAGTATGAAAGGAAAGTGTTTTGCACATGGTGCCCATTGTACCAGTTAAGCTTTGACTACAAGGGGTTCTTTTACCCAGCGTGATTATTCCTGAGGCCATGCAAAAGGTTTATTTCTGTATTTATTTGAACAAAAGAATTCTTGTAAAAGACTGTTTCCTTATGATGCACAGCATAAATGCACAATACCCAGAAAAGACGTGGCTATGAACCAGCGCAAGCCCACAGGCTCAGAGGGTAGAATTAGGACACAATCACTGGGTTTCTCACCCCCTTACTCTTTACTTACTTCCTTTCTGTGTTTCTGCAATTACTGTGCTTTCCAAGGTGAGATTAAGCAAGAACAAGGCTGCTGATCTAAGCACACAGATTAGTTTTATCTTTTAAGGATAAGGCTCCTCAGCTCCTGATAGTCTGTTATCTGTATTTATAATGAGCAGAGATGTAATGGAGAATCACCAGACTGCAGTGAGTAGCCAAAGTGAATTGTAAGCAGTGTCTGTGTCTCTTTGTTTAGCTTGCTCTATGGTCTGATAAGGCCAGACTGGGCAAAGAGACGCCAGCTAACTCTCATTACGGCAAGGACACAAAGCCACACGTACAGCCACTGCAGCCAGGGGCAGATGCAGTTGGCCTCAGCGAGCCTAAGCCTAGGAAAAGAATGAAGCGGTGAGGAGACAGTCATTCTTTATTTAAATAACAGAGAGTACTGAAATATGTACAAGCTAACACAAGTTAAGATGTTCACGTCTTTACGGAGCTAATGATGGAAACAATAACTGTTCTGTCAAACTGGCTTGAAGACAGAGGAAACCAAGAAAGAAGAGGATAATAAAAAATGGGTCTTTTTCTTTCTGGGTTAGCCTGAACAGATCTGCATTTTAGTGGTTTGCTGGGTGAAAGTGGGGTCTTGGCAATCTGACATTCCACATCTTGCTTAAGCATTACACAGCTCTTTATACCTCATTTAACGGAATAATGCACCCTCCTGGTGCATAACAGCCCAGATACATGGTTTATGTGCAAAACCTAGGGAATTATTTGCAGGGAAGAAGCAGATTCTTTTGCAGTTCCTCTGATCCAGTACAGAAACTGCTACTATGGCTCAAAATTGCTCTGTGCTGGTGTGCAGAGACTGTGAACTGTCTGCTATCCCACAAATCTGGGCAGAGCAGCAATATGGAGAAAAGAACAGCTAGAAGTGCAGAGGGCTTTTAAGTGTCTGTAACAGCATCTTTGGTTGATTAAAGAAGTGTTCATGTTAATCATATCTTGTGCTTAATGAACTAACACAAATTGCATCAAGCAGTGACTCTTTTATGTAATATGCTTACCCGTGACACAAACCTCTACAAGAAAAATAAAGTGAAACAACCATCTGAGGCATCGCCTTCCTTCGCTTTAATGACAGATCTTGTAAGGTTAAAATTAACAGTGTTTCAAAGTTACCAGTGAAATACTACAGAGCACTACACCTTCTTCTCATGAGGGAAAAGACACAAACATATAGACTAGGAAATTAGAGAAAAGCACAGACAAGAACAGCGTAAGCAGTGTAAGAATACCCATTCTATCAGCTTTTCATGCACACAGTGAATCCTAGCTCTAGGGAGTGTCTTACTTTGTAGTGGCAGCTTCATCTAACTGGTGAGTCCTGAGTTTTGTCTCGACCTTTCATCATTTCTGGGATATTCATTGCTGTTCTATTCCTGGCTCCGTTTCTGACTCACAGCATGAATTTGGTTAAATTTATTTCATTTTCTCCATGCCTCAGCTTCCTTTCGGTAACATTTAACAAGCTGAAATCACTGATAAGTGTGGAGCACTTTGAAATTCCTGGATAAAAGTAAGAGACTAGCTTCTGCTACAAAAGATGACCAAATTTGTGAATGAATAAACCTACGTTCAGATAACATATTGAAAAGATATTTGTAAGAGATAATGGAGCATTTATTTATAGAGCTATCAGAAGGCCAGGCCTGGTCTTCTTGTAAATGGAAGCAAGAGTCCATTTCTTTGGGCTCTGGGCCAGTTTATACAAAGGTTGACACATTATTAAAAACAGAAAAGGTCTATTTTCCATTTCTCAAGGCCGGCTTTTTCATTGCCATATGTTTCTGCTTCTCTATCTAGCTTTTTTCCCAATGATCTGATATGGTTCTGCAATCTATTACTGTGTTCTTTGGCTAAATAAACTGATCCTAAAAGGATCAGGAAGAATTTCTTGTTATTCTAGTTGCCTTTACACAGGCTTTTCTTGTCAATTTTTGCCCTAGCACCTTGGACACTGGTGGCACACCAGTTTTTTGCTTGTTTGTTTTTCCTGTGGCAAGGATCCATCTAGTTTTCTGAAACCTGAACAACTGGCCCCCTTTTAAAGACAGTTCAATGAAACGTATGGATCTGTGATCTGCAAGGTCTGACCAGTTGACATTATTATTCTAAACAAATGCTCAGTGTTCAGAGTAGCTGGGAATCCCTATTTCTCAGTACGCTGCTGTGTGTATGCCTAAAAGCAATCGCCCAAGGACATTCTGGCTCTCATGTTTGCCTCAGGATAAAAGTATCCAGTGGGCAAGGGCTATCAATAAACACCAAGCTGCGCTGCTCTGCTCTCTATCATTTTTTACCTACTTTTGCTGATGAAATTGCATTGGTAAGTAGTAATATGTCCATTAGACAAACATTGCACTCCCTTATCCTCCATATTTTCTTTGCCTAGGAGTGTGAGAAGTGGCAGGACATTATGAGATTTTGCTGTTTTCCCTGGGCTAAACCACTAGCCTTTGGGAAGTGACTCAATGGCTTGGAGGGAGAAGGGGGAGTGCGTTGATTTGTAGAGAGAGCACTTCCCTTGCATATCACCCGTTTGTATTTGCTTAGTGATGGAGCACCATCCCTGACTCATGGGTGTGCCGCAGCCCCACTGCATCAGTTCGGTGACACCAGTGACATGAAAATGCACACAGCTCTTGATTTTGTCTGGGGTCCAAAAACTCCCCCAAACCTTTCCTCACTGAGAACCTAAGCATCCAGCCTTACAGCCAAAAGACCTCAACTGCCAAGTAAAAGTGGACAAGGAGAAGATGAGTGTTCCCATACTGCATAGTTGCAGTGTGGAGCTGAAAGGACATTCAAGGTTGAGCTACAAAGAAGGAAGGTGAACAAAACCTTTCAGATGGGAGTGGAGCAGGCACTCACAAGCAACTTGCTCCTATAGCTTTTGCAGTTTTGCTGAAGTCCTCATAATTTTTCCAGGCACTTCTGCTGCAGTGCAGCTATTTCAGCCCGGTCAATGGCTAAAAAACAGTCTGACAGCAACATATTGAGGTCTCTTTGTTTGTTTCAGGGAGGATTTTTTCCTCGTTATATTCTTATTGAAAAAGAATGATACTGCACAATATTCCTAGATTTAGGGAATCAGTCTGCCAATTCAGTTCAGCCTAAGCCAATCCAATCTACCCATCCATATGCAGAGATATTCAGGAACCCGCTTGAGAGCTGGAAAGTGAGAAAGCAATAATTTTCTGACCTGCAAAGATGTTGCTGTGAACAAGGTTAACTGAAAGAATTAATCTTCCCTAAGCAATGTTTTACTCACGGGGTTTTCAAGGTTGGGGACCGGGCTGTCTGGGCACTGTATCATTTTTATCATGGCACTTCTTCATTTTTCGTTTTATTGTTAGCACTTGCCGGTTTCCCCTCCCTCTCTTTTAAATTTCAGCCTTTTTGTAAATGGTGCTGATTTATTTGGCCTGTCCATACCTCTCTCCCCCTGCTCCTCTCCATTTAACTCTCCATAGGAAGAATGAATTTAAAGTAGTGGAACTGCTTCTGCGGTGGACAGGAGGGTTGTGCAGTCAAAATTGGTTAGTGACTCGGAAGAGCTCAGATGCTATGGTAACAGAGGCCACGGAGGTGTTCAAACAGATATGATAGCTGTCATTTTCTTTTCACTCCCCATTCCATACACCTCCTTTGGCAAGGACTGCCTTTGAATTTTGATTCCAGGAAACCCCCATTTCAAGTGTGCATGATTTCGTGTTACTGGAGGGGGTGTGTGTGTGTGTTTGTTTGTTTCTATGAGACTGTATGTCCAAATAACCAGGCATTGCAAACATTGTAAGGCATAATTTTCTTCTAAACAAAACTGACAATCTGATAAATTTCAATGATTTCCACACAAAGGGATGTTCTTCAAAATGAAATCTAATGGATAAACTCCATGTAGCCTGGGATTCCACTGGGAGCTTACTGCACAGCTACTGTATGCAGGAACACCTTTCATCCTCTATAAAAAACACTCACAGACCTTAAATGCTTTTATTGCTTTTTATGTGCACAGGAAGATTTTAAGAATGACTGCAAAGAAACCAAAACTTCGCTAAAAAAGGAGAGCGGATCATCCATCAAAACTATTTGTTTTGAACTCTTGGCTGATGAGAAAGTTTGAATGCTTAACCCCTTCCAGTCTCATTGCTTCTTCAACCAAAAGAGATTCTCTGCTGAGGGATGTGGTGACATACAGCATTGCCAATCCTATTTTCTACTTCTAGTCCTTATGCGTCACAGAAGTGTCGGCTGGCTGACTGCTCCAAGAGCTCAAAGAGCGTTTTGTTAAGCTATCTAATAACAGAGTTTTTAAAAGTTCAGTCAAATTTCAAAGAGGTTTGCAAGTAGAAGAATAACTTTATTTTTAAATAATTTAGCTTGAATTTCTCAACAAAGAAATTAAGCTGCCCACTCATCAAAATTTGCTGGGGACCTTCCCTCAGTTTCCTTCAGCCTTTACCTTTGTAAATCCTTTTCGTATCAGCTTGGACAATGTTCTCATCCTAGCTGTTACCAGAATCCCTCTGGAAGCTGGTTAGCTTTAGAAGCACCACAGTCCCTGAGCTGAAGCCAAATCCCAGTCTCAAAATTCTCCCTCGCCTCTGCAGTGGATTAACCAAGCTCAGCATATATATCCCCAGCACCCTGTGCTAAGCCTTCTTCTGTGTATTTTGGACAAGAGTGAGTTAAAAAAACAAAGCTGGAATTCTAGTCTTGCACGTCTGCCATTGGAGCAGATTCACTGCTTGGGATAATTCCTCTGAATTGAACAGCACTAATTCAGGGATGAACCTAGCCTACAAGCCATATGATGCTATGCACTGTAAATCCCCCTTCTCATTTCTTGCACTGGCTCCACAATATTTATTGTCTGGGCTAGTGAAGCAAGGAGCAGCGTCACATGTTCACGATACAAATAAGCTGGCAGGGAGCCTTATGTCTCGTGGCTTGGTTGACTAGAATGGGGACTCAAATATTAGCAGCTTTTATCTAAAAGGGGAGGGGAAAGCTCCATTTCCAGGATAGAAGGCGTAATATTGAAATGATCCATCACAGCTGATGCACCCAGATGGCTTTATGAATGACAGAGACAGGAAATGGATTGCCCAGTCCACCACATTTAAAGCAACAAAGCTGAGAAGTAAATCCTCATGCTATTGCATCCTGTACCTGCTGTGTGGAAACAAAGAAGTAAAAGAAAAATAAAAAGGGCTGTACAAAAGACTTCCTCAGATTACTTTAATCATAGTACAGTACACCTCTGATGAACAGGACAAAGACCAAGTAGATAGATGGTCAGAGTTCATCTTCAGTGCCTGAAGTAAAACAGAAACTGAACTGCTCTCAGCAGAGAGCTAGCACTGGTCAAGCACGCTGTATCCAGGTTACATTTGAAGGCATTCTCATTTTCATGCTTCGGGATCCCTCCGGATGAAAGCTGCTATGGAACCCTGGCAAAATTGTTATTACTGCCTTGTCACATTTTATGTGCTTTTTAAGTTAATTTCCTGCTAAGACTCTGGTATTAAACAAAATTATACTACGCACCATCACAAGGTCACTCTGTGTATTTAATGGCTCACATTAAAATTCCTCATCTGCCATGTCTGTTGATTGGTTTGTCTGTTTAATTAGTTACAATGGCTGTATGAGCTGGGACTCTGTTGTCTGTCAGCGTGACAAATTAGCATATCCATAATGCAAATGACAACCTCTCGTCTTTTAGGACACCCATCACATATAAATGTTAAGTGACAGACCCCATAATTACACGGCAATTGCTGTCTCCTTACTCCTGGGTTCCTGCTCTACATCCTTCCGTCCTGAACCATGTCAAAGCCATGTCTACAAATTGATTTCAGATTTAAATCTACTCTGGCTGATACAACTACAGAAAGTTTTCAAGTACCTATCAGACTTTATTAAAGTTCAGTGCGTCACGGGTCACAACCAGGTTATGAATGTAGGCACTGCTGTACTAACTAGAGCATGGCTATCTACCTCAAATCTTCTTACTGGCAATGGCCAGGATTCAGAAGCAAATACAAGAGAATAATAACAGGAAATTACTGAATAGTCAGACTATAGGATAAGCATCTTCTGCAGCACTGCCATTTGGATGCTGGCTGATAACCTGAGGCGCAATACTGATACGGTGACAATAGACACTGAAAGAAGTCCTTTTCTCTCCGCACGGAGCAATGAACCGTCTGCCAGGACTCCTGTGTGATACGGCTGGAACTGTAGGCTATGTCGATAATATCTGAAAATCGCTATTGGCTAACTCTCAGAAAGAGATGCTCTCTAGTGTAACTGGGAATTGTTAAGCTCCATATTATTGTCATCATTTATCTAGCAAGGGAAAAGAATTACTCAGTTGTATGAAGGAGGCCTACCACAGTGTTCCCTTCTGGCTTTAAATCACACACATTTAACAGCTATGCCTCCTTTTGGTTTGGCATCTCATGGTTAGGGCTTCAGATGGCGAGTTGGGAATTTTAAGATCTGTTAAAGGAACCGTGCTTTACCTCAGCATCTCTCTGTGTAAAAAGGAGGGCAATGCTTATCTTGGTCAGAGGGCACTGATGAGGATCCTTTATTAAGTTAACTAATTAGGACTAGGACTTTCCCTCTTGTAGCACAGAGTTATACAGGCAGGTAAGTCTTGGGTTATTATTTTCATCACTTGAGATCATAAGCACTTCGGGACAAAACCTCTTGTACTAATTGCACTAAGGTCAGTGGAGTTACGGTGCTGAGGGTCTGGCCCTGTGTTCAGCTTGATGCTGAGCAGTCCCAGGTCTCTACGTGCCCTGCCTGCAAACCACCCTCCTCCCTATGCAGTGAGGTCCTGTACAAAGTGTTTCTTCCCCCTGCATTTGCCTTCAGTGCCCCACTATTTCTGCTCACTTGGCACGCCCTCCCGGCTGGCTGCTCCCTGAGCCTTTTCTACTTTACCACAGAGCGAGCACTAAAGGAAAGAAAGAGGTATTTGCAAATCTTCCATGTTTTCTGAGCTGCCTCAATTCCCCCAGCACTAAGGTGTATGTGTGCAGATGCCTACGTTTCCCCAGCGTTCCCTTCAGTGACTACGCTCCGCGCTTTTCTAGCACAGAGCCAAGGATTATTCTAGTGGAATTACAAGAGACGAGGCAACTCCGTCTCTGCAGAGAAAACAATTTCACAGAAGACTACACTAGGTTAGGACGGGAAGCGGGGACACAAAGGCAGTGAAAAAGAAGCTGATCTCTCTTTGGCTTGCCAGAATGAAGAGCCAATTAGGGTAAACCGGCATCCAGAGTATTTTTTTTAAAGGACAGAAAGGCATGGGAGCGTTGAGGTGATTTGATGCCACATAACTTTCTTTGCCAGCTTAATTACCATTGTATCTCCATCCATCCCCTTCCTGGGCACTTTATTCTTAATGTCGCTTTTCTCTGGTGCCACAGAAAGCTTAGATGATGAAGGAATGGGATGTGATTCAAAGAGCATGGTACACCGGTACCCAGGGAATCAGGAACTGAGAGGCCTGTGCACCCTAGCTGCTAATTCCACAGCTGATTTTGGACAAAATAAACATTCTTTGTACTTAAGAAGCCTAATGACAGAAGGGATGGGCTTTGCTCTTTGCTGTGGTTTTGCAGAACTGAGATCAGCAGGAATCCAGACTCACACAGGCAGGAAACAAACAGTTGGATAGGAAGGGTCAAATAATTGACCAATGCAATAAAAAAGCCTTCTGAAATATCTTGCTTTTTTATTGCACATAGGACTGCTCAAAGCACTAGTTTGGAAAAGACTGATAAATCCCTTTTTGATGGATTTCCAGCTCAAGATGTGTGTGATACATGTAACTTAAACACAGAGGTATGCATGCAAACCATTTACATTGATCTAACATAGCGTCCGTGACTCAGAGGGACAAAGACAGAAGCCTATAGCTCTAGATGATCATCCAAAGCCTGTACTCCAGCTCCAAGTTTTCTATCATTTATGCTTTGCGAATACAAGCAGCTGGTTAGCTGCGGGCTTTGTTCATCCTCCAGAAAGTTCCTGAAGCAAAACTCAAATCCTAGCACAACATCCATTATAGCTCCATGCAACCAGGTGGCATCAGCCTGGTCAGGGACAGTTGCAGATCACAGCATGGTGATGCTGCAGATGGTAAATGTGGGCTTCACAATTCTCAACCTCCTTAAACCTGACAAGGAGCCACACTTCGACTGGCTGTGCAGCCTTAGCCTGATTTCTTCAAGTAGTTAATCCAGACAACTAGAAACACTCAGAGATTAAATTCTCAGCATCTAAGAATGGCTTAAAGAAACCTCAAGTGAATAAACTCCTTCAGTGCTGGAAGGGGAATCAAAAGCGTTACAGGGCATAAGAAAGAAAGGAACACACCGTGTTCTGTCTCCCTTGCAGGCATTACAGACATGATTTACAGACATACAGTTTGTATGAATGGGTGGATAACTAGACCCAGGAGACCAAACCTTACCTTTCTGTGTAAATTAAGAACAACTCAAGTGAAATCAATGAAGTGTCAAACATACATCCAAAATAAATCAGGTTTTTTGTATTTGTTCTGTTTTTTTCTTCTTGATCATATACATTTGAAGAAGCACCTCACTTCTCTGGGGTTCCCACTGGTTCACACTGCAACGATGTAAAGCTGGAACACATTTCTTGTGCATGCATACAAAGCACAAAATAAAGCTTTGAGATGGAAAACCACATGACAACTGATGACCTACAATGATAGAGAGAGCTCAGGAAATGGAAAGAATGCAGGGACCACTGGGAAATCTGTTGTCTTCCTGTATTGCTTGTACCATACCCTGCCCAGTGAGACACTGATCTCAGATTCACACTCTTTACAAAGGGAAGGCAATGCAACCGGGGGGACAGAGTGCTATTCTACATCTTGAGAAAACTGAGCTCTTTACTTGCCTCTGTCTGGGCCTGCTTGCCTTGTGCAAGTTAAACCCTCCTCAGTTTCTCCATTTGGAAAACAAAGATAATGATCCTGACCTTTATAAAAGTGTTCACAGCAGGTAGACAGAACGCGCTTTCTAAGAGCTCAGTAGTACCGCTATAATACAAATAATGGTAGTAACAACAAGACATTTTGTTTTCCTCCCTTCCTGACCTTCCTCCTACACACCATTCATGCCAGACTCTTTCCATGCTCTCAGCTCCCGCAGCTTATCAGTTTCTAGCCACAGACACTGACAACAAAAATAAAACATTTTAACACATATGATCTCTCTTCTCTTCTCCCCTCCCACCATCCTTTCACTGCCAGAGAGAATGATCGATATTTGAAACGTACATCTCCACCTCCCTCTCCGAGCTGTGACGCTTGCTAGCAAAGGAAAGGCTGTGATGAGGCTCTAGCGCCATCGCTTACAGATGTGATTGATGGTGACTGTGCTGGAGTCTGGGAGAAGATTGGTTTCTGAGGCTGATTGATAAAGTCTCTCATGCAGCCTGAAACAGTTGGGAAGAAAAATAATGGACCGACTGATTCCTTCTAACAGTGAATATTTGGTAAGAAAGGCTTACTAAGGGTTTTTCCTGACTAATTTGTAATTATAGAAACTTTTTAAAGATATGAGTATCACTAGGTCTGCCCTTTGTTAAGCAGGATTCTCTGACCAGTTAATTAAGGCAAAGGTATGTCTATGGGATATCACAGGAAGCCACAAACATTCCTTTCTGCCGGAGTGATGAGCAGGACTGTTCAGGCAGTCTTGCTTAGCACAGGGAAGACCCAGTCAAAGAACCCGTTTAAGGAGTTCGCTTTCCCTGGTAACAAAAAAACATGAATTAATGATCGGATGGGAGACAGATAATGCTGGGATTGAGGTTTTAGTGTGTTTTCATGTATATTTCATAGACCTGTTTGCTTTTTGATGTTTAAAGCTCTTTGATTATTCTTTTTAATCCTTTTCTCTGGATTTTCTTAAGTGCCAGTTGCAGCCCTGATTTCAGCTGGTTGGCTGGAGCATGTGAGCTGTCCTTCCACAGCTAACAAAGACTCACTATGCAGGAGACAACAGATGATCTTTAGGCACTGTTTAAATTTGTGACGGTAGCACATGAGGTTCTTGGATCTCACAGTGGAGTCACCTCGACTGTCTGCTGGAAGGGACTGGTCACTTAATGTAGATGAGAAATACAAACCATCACAGAAGAAAACTGCAAATGTTGTCGTCTTTTTTAAGTTTACTTTCACAACGTAAAGTTCCGCAGAAAGATCCTAACAGTACACACACACACAACTAATATTCCCTGTATAATGGTATACGTGATTGCTTACCTAACAATGCCACCTCAAAGGTCTTCAATTGATTTACCAATACCCAGTTTGTGGGAGCTGCTTACCACTCAGACATGAACTTGGCAATTACAAATGGAAAGAAAATTTCCATTTTGCCCCTGGATAGGGTGAACTCTGAGCAAATAGGAACTCAGTGGCTGTGTGGTACTCAGCCTCGGAGATGCAAAAGCAGGAGGAATTACCAAAATCAACAAGAAACTAATCTCTTTAATCCTGGAAAATTTTTAAACAAGTTTAAATAATTGATACACTGTCAGAAGCAGCCTGAATCCATGGAGGCATGATTAATAGTAAATGAGAATGCTTCTCCCTCTCTGTATGGGAAAGGATGGCAAAGTCATAAAACAAATCCTTTGCACGCTTCAATTGGCATAAGGTAAGTAAAATGCTGGTGAAATTGCTCCAGTTGCTTCTTCACTCCACATTTCAGACCCAATCTGATCAGTGGTGTGTTGAGAAGAGAGGCGCTCTGCCAACTTTCTTCTTACAGGAGATAGGAACCAGGAAATATTGGAAGCAAAAGGAAAGAGGAAATACACTCTGTGAAAATCTGTAGGAATAGTCTCCCCCTGTGACCCTGAGCTTTATAGGTATTAAGGCTTGGCAGCATCCTGCTTGCCCTCTCTCGTACGCTGCCCTGCTTCCAGCTGACAGTTCTTGGCTTCCCTGCTCTGCTCAGCCTTTTGCCATGTGTTGGGCTGAGAAGTGACTGAGACACCCACCACACTGGCATCACCGTATCGGAAATCTGTGGATCGTGGCGTTTGGCCAGCCACTGAGAGACAATCAAAGCCGATGGCTCCAGATTGCCGTGCGATAGTTTCCCGGTGATGATCCTTCAACAAGATATGGTACGGCTCTCTGAAGCCAGGCAGACCATAGGAAACACAATTCATTAACCTTGCCGGGGGCAAGACTGGCAGCATGTGCAACCCATAATACAAAATGGCAGTTACAATGGAAAGTGGAGACGCAACCACAGACAGAGCATGTTCCACTGTGCTAACGCTTCATTTTTCAGTCATGTTAATTCAGATTAAATAAGGCATCTATATCCATATCTACAAAGGCATTTAGATGCTCCAGTGCTGCTGAATTCAGCATCACTTTATCACCTTTTTGAGTCTGGGTCTTAAGTCTTATTCCTGCAACATAATGCAATATGCTTAATGCTGAGAAGGTCACTGTTCATATCAAAGTTGCTACATTGCTTACTCTCTTACCAGTGATGACACCACTCTGTCTTCATATATGGTCCTCATCGCAGTAGTATCTGAAGCTTTTCATGCGATTTAAGAGCCAGCAGCTCTGTCTCTGTCTCACTCTTATCTCCCATTCAGAGGCAGGATCATTATCTTCAATATACCTATAAAAATAAGTACTGTGAGATTACTCAGGAAAAAAGCAGTCTGTCTCTGTGATAGGTAGCAATGCCAGGTCAGAACAGCAGTTACAAAATGCAGCAGAAGAAAAAGAAAGGGAACATGTATCACTGCAGAATCCCAGCCTGACATTCAGGAGACGCGCTGGAACGCTGCCTTGGAGCCTTGTGCCAAATGGATGGGTTTTGCTAGGACAGTGAGTTGGATCGTACTAAGGGTAATGCTTCCCTTAGTATTTAATGTAAATAGATAGAGTTTTATTAACCTGCCCCCTGAGGTACCTAATAAGGATCACGTCAGAGAAGAGAAGCACTAAGAAAATTAATGACAGCTTACTGTATTATATATGCATGACGATAATCAATACCACTTTCCACTAAAATAGCAGTTGGCGTCCAAAAATCTCAAAAAAAAAAAATGCAGGAAGAATTCATTCAACAACAACCTAGTCTTTAGAGGCACTTCAGTATTATTACATGCTTTGTTCAGCTGGGGGACTTTTTAGACCCCGGGAAAAAGACAAGACTTGCCCAAAGACACATAGCTCACAGTTGACAGGGTTGGGAAAAATAGCCCAGGTTCCTGTGTTCAAAGTCTCATAGTGATTAATGCCTAGTGGAGGCCATTAAGTTCATACCACTTAACAAAGGCCACCAGCTTTAAGTCTGCGATTCCTAGATCAAGTCCAGTAATTGTGCTTTCTTTAGTGCCGGTCTCTTGAAGAATTAAAGATGAATTAGATGGCAGAACAAGCCATGTGTTAGGTCTAATGGTTGTGACCAATCACGCTGAAAAGCGTCCCTCAAAATGGGATTTCTCTTGAGTTGGGAGGCAATATCATACATCGCCTTTAAATCTGCAAAAGGCACGCAGCACAGACAATGCAATAACGGCAGTATGGAGCAAGGCTGTTAGTGAGCGATCTGGCAAACTGTAATTGATACCCAGTGGCAATTTACAAGCGTAGGCAGCCACTCTGGTATATTTGATTTAACGTAACACTGATGCTGCTGACCGCTGATTGACAGCCTCCTCCATCATGCATGGCAATTGCTGGGAGACTCTGCAGCCACGTGGTTCTTGCTGCTTGCCATCAATCTCTACCGGAGGAGGCTCACAGCACACGCAGAAGATGCCCTTGTGCCAACAGGGAAATCAGCTCCCAGGTCAGACAGGAAACAACTGCAGGTAGCAGAGACTGACGTCACTGGGAAAGTCACCAAACCGGCACTGAAAAATCGGTAAGAGTCTTAAATTCTCCAGCAACAGCTGAGCAACTGTGCTGTCGGTGTAGCTCTGCGCTTCCCTGAGGGTTCCTAAGAGACCATCTCGCACACATCCATTAAACGCACTGTTATTACAGATGGCAGGGAGACGGAGGATACTTGGCCCTGGGTTGAGAACGTTATTATTTCCTGATCATTAATACATTGAGTGGCTTCTTACAAGCTGAAATATTGCAGAAAAATGTGAAATGCATAAGGAACAGGGCACAAGTTCGCTGTAAAAAATTTTTCACCCAGGGACTGATTCCAGGCCATGTGGTCTATGGGATGTCTTAAAGATACAAAGGCCTGTTCCGTAGACACATGTTATCTGCCCGGGTCTCTCCCCTGTATGCCGACACCAGTGCACACTTCGTACCGGAGATCAGCTTAAGTACTGAAATAGCTCTCCTGGGACATACTTTTTGTCTGCAGAGCTTCCAGTGCCTACAGATGTAGGCAATATCTGGTGCTTTTTCTAAAACGCCTTAGCTCCCAGAGTCATTAGATTAGCTGAGAAGTTCAGCTTTCAGGCAGAGTAGCTTACAAACACAAACTCTGGAGATTTAAACCTCTGCAGGTGAATACCAAAGCCCTGCTGCTTCTTCATCTTCCTTTTTTAATTTTAGGATTAGCGGGATCAGATAAAAGAGCCTGACTCGTGATTTTCAGTGCTGCAGGTTAGCAGCTCCAAAGGTCCTTCTCACACAGACTGGCATGTGCTTCTTAAATACATCATTCTTAATGCTTCTTAATTGCAGCTCATGGGTGCCATGCAGTGAAAGACATGGGCTTTGAAACAATCATGGCTCTACTCTTTTTCAGCCAAAAACGGACGCCGGGCTGTCCTGAAGTAGCACTGAAGTCACACACACTGAAAATTCTGCAACTCTGATAGGAGAATAATTGCCTGCTCTCTCAGTGCTAATATATTTTTGGTTTATGGTTGGCTGCGTTTGCATCTGGCTCTGCAGACTGCCTTCCCCTGAAGCGTCTTTATCGGATTTGCTTGGTCTCATGACTTACTACATTTTTTAAGCTAAGTTCTAAATAACTAAAATAAGCCCCAGGATGGCTCAGTTTGCTGGAGCCAACCAAGGTACAGGCAGGAGTATGGGGTAGACCCAGGAGGCTCAGGTGTGACGTGAAGAACCTGGAACACACTTCAGGCTGAAAGATACGCCACTGAAAAAGTTTGAGCTGCTCTTCCCTTCCTTGTAGACCAGCAACGGAGCCTTGAGCACAACCAAAGCCCACGGCACAAACACTATAAATAACATTAATGGGGCCACTGCTGGTGACATCAGAGTAGAAATTAGCAAGACTGGCAACTGCAAAGCATCAGCAAACTGAAATATTTTGAGTGCTTTCTGGCAATGGTCTTTTATCTCAGAGGCTGAGTCAGAGGCAAGTAAGGGGGTAGATGACTCGCCCCCACTCAGCCTGCTATTGTGGGACTGTCACTTCTGTCTCACTGCAGGACAGAAGGAATTTCAGGGAGCCATTTCTGACCCCCCATCTCAGACTACATAAATTTTCATTTTACAACAACATACATATTCAGACAGCACAGGAAAAGTTGCTTCTGTGGGTATTTTTCACTACACCGTGATTCACACGGTGGGGTGCGTGGGGAGAAAATGGTGCCAGGTCTTTAATAAACGCAGTGTCACAACACGCCCTGCAGTGGCTTCTCCTCAGTGCAGTAGGCATTGCAATGCTGCCACCAGAGCCCCACTTCTCTGTTTCCCACAGCACCTCCTGGGAATGAACTAGCCTCATTGTTGCTCTGCGCTGCTCCAAAATTAGGACACCCTATCCTGCACCGTCTTGTGTCAGACGCTGGAGTAGTCTGTCCAGGACTTCTATTCCTTTCTTGGCAAACACCTCAAACAAAATCTTAGCAGCAAAACTGTTTTACTGCCAAGGTGTCATTCTGCTGGGATTAAAACTGCTCCTAGCCTTTGGATGGGTCCTCCTGAATACTAAAGCCTGTGCAATAAAACAGTCTGTTAATTTTACAGCTAGAATATCAGTATGAATTGTGTAAGAAAGCTCTTGGAAGCAAGCACTGAAGTGGCCATGAGTGCCTTCAGCATAACCATGAAATAGCCAGAAAGCAAAGAAAATGCAAATTGGGCAAGGAATGCCCCACTGTAGAGTGTGCTTCAGCACCGCCACAAGAAGAGGAGGACATAGGCTTGCTTAATCTAGATCGACTGAAGAGCGCAGGAGCTAAGGACAACAGCACTTCAGCTAGCAGCTAATTTTCCAGGGTCTCGGGCAGGCTTGTGCTGACTGTGCTGAGGTCTGTGCTGCCACAGCTCTGATTTTCTGGTGCCCAAGCTCTCTAGCATAAAGATAGCTCGAGTACATCCAGATGTGCCTCATACACAGACCGCAGCTGCAATAACAGCATGGCTTTTAATAGCCCTCTGTGGAAGATAGAAGTGCTGACACGTAACTCATCTGAGCTCCTCTAGGTGAGGGTGACTTGCATCTCTAGAGCCTGATACTGGTTCTTATGCCAGGCTACCAGTACAGTCCAAGTGCTACTCCCAGTCTTACTGCAGTAGGGTCAACCATGCACATATGCACTACTCTACACAGGCACAGCAATGGCAGACAGCAAAAGTCCTTATTATCAGTCATGCACTGGATGCCTGAAAAGGCAACCAAACTCCCAAGAAGACGGCAGAAGCCACATTCATGCCCTGTGTGTCCCAGGCAAAGCTGTTCTGTAATGCCTCCAAAAGCAGCAGGAAAAGAAGTGGGAATCCTGCAGAGCGCTGAATTCTGACAACAAAACAAATCCCAAAGCACTTTGTAAAAATAAATGATAAGGGGTTAATCAGTGACCTGGCCATTAATTGAAACAGCCATCAATCCTTTCTCTGGAAAGAGTTTTCATGGTTTTGAGAAACAGCCTCAGCCTTTTGCAAAGTCTGGCCACAGTTCCAAAATCCAAATTCTCTTCTCTGTTGGCCAAACTGACATTATTTGTGTTGCTTGTTCCCGACTCTTCTCTCCCCTGGCCCTTTCTGCTGCAGTTCACGTTGCTTGGCCCAACCTTGGCAGTGCAGGAGAGGAAACATTCATCAGCGGCAGAGGAGGGCTGGCTCTGACCTTTCCTCTCGGCTGTTTACAACAGCTGTCGAGCTGTTGTTGAAGTCCCTGACTATTCGTCTTGCCCTTTTCTACAGTCTGAGATTGGGTCATCAGGGATGAAGCTCCTGTCTGCAGACGAAAGCTTGTTATATTATGTTCAGAGACAGAAGGCGACAGCATACAGTGCAACAGATAGCATCAGCAGAGTCTGATACACTCCCTAGTGAAGGGCTGTGAGGTGTCAGGATATGCCTGATGGCAAAGAAAAGGTTCCAAGACTTGATATCACTGAGGCATCACAAACAGATGACAAGGAGGGAGAGCTGTGAGGTTAGTGTGCTAGTGGTAATCAATTAGGAAGCGCCAATTAAAAGTTATCAACTTGCCATCTTATGCTTTTAATATACTGTCTGGTATGTTTGAATTAATGCTTGTACTATGACAGGGACCCTGCTTTAGGAGGTGCACCGGCCTACCTTTGTAAGCATAATCCCTGCCTTGGAGAAACTCTCATCCAATAAAGCTAGGTAGGTAACGTTGGAAAAGGAAAGAGAGGCACCATAAAGTAGATGATTTTCCATCCAGTGAAGAATAAAAGCCAGCTTGCCTGTCCTCAACGTCACTGCTTTGGCCTGTGACTCAGGACACCAAGAAGAACAATGGGTTATTCTTTCAAATGGATTCTAATTTTTTTGCAGTTTAAAGAAGAGACAGGACACAGAGAAATTCTCATTTCTAGGGAAGTTCAGACATAGATTTGGATCGAAATGTTACCTTACAAATTAATGTGGTCCAATGCACTCCTCTCTGCATTTCTCAGGTTAGATTACCTGGGTTGTGCAACAAGTCCAAGGTCTCTGTTCACAGGTTGAACAGACTTGCTTTATTTTTTCTCGTAGTTTTATCTGCCTGCTGCTCTCCTTAATGCTGGATTAATGGATGCAGTGCTTTGTGGTCGGTTTATGTAAATTGCTGGCAGCAAACAACAGTCATAATACACTTTGTTGCAATGAAATGCAGTTTGTACTGAAATCTATTATAGTTCAAATATAAATTAATTATAATCCCTTCTGCTGTAATGAACCTTCATGTATAATTAACATTTATTGTAGGGGGAAAAGGAAAGGAAAAATCCCCATCTGAATGTTTCAATGTCAGTAATAATTTCCACTTCCCTAATGTCTCTCATAGGAAGCTATATTACAGTTTACCTGTCCCCCTACGCAAGGCAAGTCACAGCTGTCTTCAGCTGCAGCCAAAAGACGCTGCTGCAGCATGAAGAAAACATGAGCAATTTCAGATCACGCTGTGTTCTGGTCTCCAGGAAAGACGGACAGCAGCTCCTTCTATGTCTGCTATATCCAGTGCAGGACTTGGGAGAAGAAAGTGGTGAGAAAAGGTGGCCTTGCAGGTATCAGTAACTATACCACTTCTGGCAAAGATGTTAGACTTGGGAACGAGTTTTCAGACCCAAGCTGCTGGAATCCATGTAGCACTTAAAGGCTGACCTTGCCCCTGTCCCATAGGCATAATCTCATACCCAACAAGTTCGCCCAGCAAGGAGCTCTGCACACAACTGCACTCCAACAAAATATTTCTACTGGAGTTGAGTTTGCTCAACATGGCAAAATTCACTGCTCAGACGCTGTAATAATAGCGCTGCCAATTTACAGGCACTTCGTTCAGCCTGGATCACGGGCTTCAAAAGAACTGGTCACTCACTGCTTAAGGACTTCTAAAACAAGACCGAAAGAAGGTGAGAACAGCTCTTGCGAGAATAGAAATGTTGATGGCTCAGTGTCTGAATTTGTTCAGGGCATGGGTCAGCATAAACGCTGGGAAACTAAGGCTGGTAAATGAAAATTAGGAGGATCCTTCCCCCTTACGACAAAGCCTCCTGCTCCCAATCTCTAATGAGAGTCAATTGCTGCTGATAAATTTTACATAATAGCTTTTTGCTTGTTCTGCAAATTAAGCAGAAAAATTGCCTATTAAAAAGAAAACTGGGGCAATTCTTAAAACTTTGTGTAACCTATTTAGCTGCTTAGGTCAGATGCAGGGTGAAATCCAAAGTCTCCTTATTAATTTTCTGCAGGGAGAAGCAGTTTCCACCGCTGAAGCAATGTCTTGCTTCGGAGACCCAGCAAAAGCTGATTTCAGAACCACATCAAAGCCGGTTGGTACCAGAGGGACTGGATTAGTTCCTCTGCTGATGCTTAGATAACTGTCCTTCGGCACAGCACACCGCTCCCTTCTAACCATCTTCCTGCTGGCTGACTGGTCACTCACACAAGACGTATTTGTTTAAACCAGCAACAAAGATGGAAACTGCCAGGCTTGAGTCTTAGAGCCTCTTTTTAGCCGGGACCTGTCACAGTATCTTTGCTCTCCAGTGCCTCTCTGACCCAATCCTGCCCTTCAGCAGTCATCTCCATAGTGACACAGACTGCACTCAGCTTATTTAACCCTGAAGGTGAAACCCACAACCCCTAGCAGAACTAATCTTCTGGAGGACGTGAGCACCGCTTCCTGACTCATGTCACTCTGGGGCACAGGATCGCACCAACTTTTACTTACTGCTGGGCTTGGCTGCAATACGAAAGTGAAATATCCCCCCAAAGCTTTCTTACAAATCATAGTTGTATATTCACTTTCCATATCACTCTCTCCCTGAATGTTTATCTTCGTTGTCTGCATGCTGACCCTGTACAACTCCCCCAGCTGCATTTGCCTCCCTATGTTCATCCTTCTGTTCTATCACTCCCAGAGCATGCATATTCATCCTTCCCCACATCCCTTCCTGCTCTGCACAGGCTTCACTCCACTTGCTTTCTCTTCCCCTTCCTCTAGGGTGCTTCACAAAGCGGGGCTCAGAGCTCACTGGAGACCAGCCTAGTGAACCCGTATTTCTCTTTGCCAGGACCCATTCTCTCCTTTCCACTATTCCACCTTTGTCATTGCATTATTTTTTTTTTAATGGCTCTGGACTGCAGGTATTTATCTGCAGTAACACTCAGAGAGCTAAAGCTACCAGGAAACTAGCAGCAAGAAGCGTAAGCAGTTTGTTGGTCGAGCTGGGCTGGAGAGCACCTGGCTGTAGGTTATGATCAGCTAAGAAGCTGCTGGTCACTCTTTTGTTGCCCTTTTCATCTGCCGTTAGTAAAGATGACACCTTTTTCTGGTTTTGCTTTTAAATCATCCACTTAATTCATCCTCTCCCCTTCCGTTAGATGAGGTAGTACCAAATTTACAGAACGCTCCAAATTACAAACTTGGCTGTGAGTCCTTCTTACTGTTTCCTAACTGGCTCATTTTTCTTTCTCTACCCAGCGCATCCCAAGCGTCAGCTCCCTCCATGTTTAAGAGGCCATAAAACGCTAGCGTGCCCTGGTGATGCTGCATTCTCCTCCTACTCAAGACGCTGCCAAGTGAACAGTCAGCATTACCCATCAGTGAGGTCAACAGCTGATAGCTCCTTATTCTTCCTCCACTGGTTTTGCCAATAATTGGACCTTATATGTGCTGTCTCTCTGCTGGGCTTGATGCACAGCGCTGCCAGACCTAATCATGAACACACACATTGCTCCACCGTATTCCTGTATTGGCGTCCATCCTGCCTGCAGTCTGCTGCTTTCCCCATCCCCCTGCTCCATCTCATCCATACAAATAAGCAAACAAGCAGAGATGCAACTGAACTTAATGCAGTTGAATCCGATTACTCCACTACTTACTGACCGCAGGATTTAACAGCTCATTTATCTGCTTCTGATACAGGTCCCTTGCGTTTTACT
This sequence comes from Rhinoptilus africanus, assembly GCA_013400135.1. Classification (NCBI taxonomy): domain Eukaryota; kingdom Metazoa; phylum Chordata; class Aves; order Charadriiformes; family Glareolidae; genus Rhinoptilus; species Rhinoptilus africanus. The sequence goes on along the minus strand of VXBO01005758.1, from coordinate 37,708 downwards.
ACCTGCACGAGATCCCCACTTAAACCCAGGCTGTGCTTTTCTTCCTGCTCTCTCCCTGTGTGTCTGAGGGCTGCTGAAAACAATTCCAAGTGTCTTAGCCGATCGATGGTATCTCCCAGCCAATCTCATGCTCCTGACACGTGTGGACCACTTGCTTATCCTTCCCCAGCTGAGACAGAATTACTCAGAGATTTGCTCAACCCACAACGTGCCTCCAACACAGAACCAATGCAAAAAAAAAAGGAGGAGAAGGGGACAAAAAAAAAAGTATCAGTAAAGGTCACCAGATCTAACCTTGGTCTGCTTCAAAAGCTACTTGTCCTTCAAGAGCAGCATCCAGAAAGCACAAAAAATAAGTGGTATCCAGACCTGCATAACAACATAACAGAGTCCTCTTCAGCATTAATAATGATACAGCCATTGTCAGCTCCAGCAACCACCAGGTCTCGCAGGGATAAACGCAGTGGGGACAGATATTGTTTAAATCTTTTGATTCTGTCTGAGTCTGCCCTGAATCCTCAGTGGTTCTTCACGTTGTATACACACAGAAATTAACTAAATAACCTCTGCTGGCACTAAATAACCATTGCCCCTTGGAGAAAACGTTCTAACTTGACAAGGGGATGTGGTTCTAGTAAAGGCTTTATCAACAGACATATGCAGAGGGACTAACGCACGTGACACAAATTCAGAAATTCTTTCAACCAAAGAAACAGATTAGAAAAACGGAAACACATTTTTGGCATTTTTCTTTTTTAAACAAACCCTTTCTTTTTTCCATTACCAAGATCTTTTATTTTAAAAATATGCCAAATGTAATAGAATGGATAACCTCCTTCCCTCTTCCTCCAAAACTAATCAATGTTTCATTCAACCTGAAACACATTTTTCCTTCTTCGTTTTCCCTCCACCCCGTGGGAAAGTAACAAATGCCTCTTTCCCCAAAAGTGTGCTTTCTGCTTTTCAGCATATTGCTGAATATAAACACCGATTATTTACACAGCTCCATTTATTACTTTTTTTGCTAGGGAAACCAACGCACAGCAAGGAAAACCTGTTGCAGTTAGAAGAAAGCTGCACAGCAAGCTCCAGTGCCCCTCTCCAGGGGCAGCTCGCTGTCGACCAAGCCAGCACTGATTCCTGGCCATACCTCTCCCACACACCCAATACCCACTTGCCACAAACCCCGCTCCAGCGTGGAAGCTCATTTATGGCTCATTTGCAGAGCCCGGGGAGCACAAGGAGAAAATGCTCAGTGTTATTAGGGCACAAGCTAGATGAGCTTTCAAGATCGAAAGTGGGTAGCTATGGTTTGACAAGGTTAGAGCTAAAAGCAGAGTAGTTTTACTCTGATACTTCTGCCTCTGGCTAAGCAGAGAAGGAAGGCTCACTTATGGTCATGCACTCCTCTCCCGTTCTTCAGTTTTTCTACCTACTGAGCTATATCAATCGATTGACGCTCCTCCTGAACCTATGGCAGAGATCTGGCAAGGCATTTCTAATGCTCTCCTAGCTTCACACTACCCAAGCACATTCCTGTACATCCAGGTAATAAAAAACCCACAATTCATGTTATATTTATGACTACCTCACATGTTAGCACTAATTGGTGAGAGCAGAAGCATAATTCCTGGCAGCCAGTTCTGCTGATTACATAGTATATTACTAGACGTAGCTTCATATTTGTATCATTCTATGAATTAACTTTATCTGCATCAGATTCATAGACACAAAACATTAAAATGAAGTGGGAAGCAGAGCTTTGGAACCATCTACAAGAATGAGATTATTACTTCACTCTGAGTTTTAATTAAAGTGGGCTTAGCCACTTTATTTTATTTACTTTTTTGACAGCCATCTTCCATTTTCTTCCTAAATACAATCTACTGCCATTTTTCAGTGCCATTGTAGGGTCAGTGACCAAAGTACAGAAATAAAAATCACATGACTGAATCATTGCATTTTCCAAACACTTAGCATTTCATTGCTAGTAGCTAACTGCATTCAGAGAACATCTGCTTTCAGTTCGTAGTGCAATCTCCATCACAAACTGCAGCTATAACTGTTCCTAAGGAGCCCAAAGAGACAGACCATAGCATTAAAGACTGACCTACTTCCATCAAAAAGTTGTTATCATCTCTTTTTCCTTTTCTCTCCTTCCATTCACTTTGATGCTTGCAGCCTTCCCTGCCCAAACTGGCTTCTGTTTCCAGAAAAAACTGCCACCACACAAACCTACACTAACCTGTGACCGGCGAAGGAAGACAAACTGGAGGCTGAAGGGAATGGCAGGCTCACAGTAACCTCACATCAGGAAGCCACAAGGGCAAATCTACACATGTGTAATTTAGCCCATCTTTCTTCTGAACTTGCTGAAACGAGCAGCAGATCTCCTTGGGGGTTTCAGAGAAGCCCTGAAGAACAGGGGTCTAACTCTGTCTTCACACTGCGGACAGATTCCTGAAATCCTCATGGATTTCACTGGAAAGAAACAAGCTGTCCAGCATACCCTAGCGTCTTTAGCAAAACCTGTCCCTGTCATCATTTTCTGAATGGACTGGATATCTGTATGATGAAAGGAAAATAACTCCCAGTGCTGGAAGAGCGTTCCAGCTATTCCCTTTTTTCAATCTGCATTATAAACTCAAACACTAACTAGCCAACTGGCAGCTACCTTCACAGAGGACAGCAAAGCCTTTCCTTTATTTAAAGGTTGTGAATGCAGGAAACACGGTGGTGTATGCAGAAAACAGAACAGCATTTCAGTATAGGATTCCTGACATAATGAGAGAACTGGCAGTAAATAAAAGTCAAGATGAGAATCAATAGCTTGTAAAAGAGAAAAGGAACATCAAAGGAAATGCAAGAATACAGAGAGGGAAAAGGTAAAACAACTCCACTTTCTTCTTACAGAAACTAAATTTGTAGGGGTTTGGGCTTAAGCCAAGGCTGAAAGAAAACTATAACATGGCTGTCACTGATTCCACCACCCTTTGGATCACGTCCTCTTTTTTTGTATATATTTTTTTTTTTAATTTTAATTCAAACTTCCTGCCCATGCTTGTGAAATAATACATGTGATAACTTTGGAAAGGACCAACAGTAAATCCCCACTTTCCTCTCAAGTTATCGGTGTAGCAAAACCAGGCTGAATAGGCTCAACTATACCACCGAGACAGCTCCTAAAACAGCAGTTCACACATCTCAGCTCTGGGTTCTCTTCTGATACTGATGACCTGTAGCACGAAGCAGGGTCCCTTCTTTGCAGTTCAGTGGTAATTGCAATTAAATGGAAGGTTTGCAATGAAAGCAAACACGGTAATGGAGCTAATTTTAGCAAACCACTAATGAGCAATACACCAGCCTCCTTTTTTACCCTTATGGCCAACCTCCTAATGTGCCTTCCCTTGCCTTATTGAAATCATTAACAACTAACCCGCTGTCCTCCTTTTGGAAAACACATTTCTTCCAGATCTTGCTCCACAGGGATCTGAAAGAGCTTTTCCAATCAACAATTCATTGAATGAAGTCTCCAGAAATCTGCTGTTGTCCTTTGCATCCCGAGCTGACCTTGAGCTATTTAAACCTAGATGGATTTCAACTCCATAGTCCCACCAGCCTACAGATCCTTCTCCCCGCCCTCCACCTGGGATAAGAGAGGCTTTTCAGAACATGTTAGAGGAGGTCTGCTAAATGATGCATTGAAAAGAGCTGGAGGGAAAAACAACTTTATCATCTTGTGGCTTGAGCAGAAGGGGATGGGGTTCCTCAGTGCTTTAAAAGATAATGAAAAAATGAAAAATCCAGGCAGAGCACAATGCAAAAGGGAGAATTAATACTTTTTGACGGATGAATAAAAATGGGTTCAACAGAGAACAAGGACCCAAGAGAGTCCTAGGCACTGCATTTTCAGATTAATGCAAATTTGACTCTAGTACAACTTTTCCTTGGAAGGCAAAAAGGTAAAGGGGTTCAGGACAAAAGCTCTGTCCAGCTTCTACTGTGAAGGAGCACCACACCAAGGCACTGGAGAAGTTCCTGTTCAGAATTTAGATTCAGCCAGTTAAATAGTAGAAGTTCTTCTGGTGGTCGAGGCTGTGGTTCACTCAGTGGTCCCTGAACTGAATTAAAGTTTAGCATTTTTGATCTGGACTCTGGTACAGATGTTTGTAGCAAATGCAAGATGGGAACAAATGCAATAGCTCATGAATGTGGTATAACCTTGCAGCTGCTGACAGTCTCCAAGCAGCAGCAGGAATTTTGGTGGTGGGTCTGGGTATGCTGCCAGAGCTCCAAGGGAAGGGGCTGTATGTTTTCATCATTCGGGCTGAATATCAGTAAGCAACTTTCACAAATGCCATTGCATTCCTCCAAAACTACTGCCTCTGCCAAAACAAGGAGCGCAATTTATTCACAGACGATCAACAGCAGAGAAGTTGCCAAATGCTCCACACAAGGTCACAATGCCAGCCGGACTCTGTTACTGCGAGACAAGAGATCACAGAGAGCAGGAGCCAGAAAAGCTGTTCCACGTGCTTGCATTAAGGATCACGATTTGCCTAACCCCGTGTCATGGATCACAGAAAGAGACACTCTTGAAAGGAAAGGAAAAGAGAACAAAAGGGACAAAATTGGACAATCCTTCGCAGCAGCATCCTCCCCTGCTGAAGAGTTATCCCCTCCGCCCTTGGAAACATGCAGTTATCTTACTTAAAAAGAGTCAGGTCAGCATCTCTCAGTGGGGCAAGCCTCCTTAGTTCTGACATTTCTCAAGCGCTCGTTTATTCAGATCTTTGCCCTGCTGGAATAACAACTAGCAGAAGAACAGATTCTGCTCCTGTACCACCCTGTATCTGGAGCTATTCAGTTGCTTTAGAAATCGCAGAAATTAAATGCAAATATTCAAGGAAATCCCAAGATAGTGTCGTACCCTACCTCCAGCCCTCCTCCAGGAGATGCTGATTTCCATTGTTTTGGGTCGGTGTGCTTTTGTATATGGTGAATATTTATATAATAACATATTAAAAGCCCAAGATAGTAACTGTGCAAGAAATGATCAAAGTACGGTGCTGGATACAGTAAGCCAAGCCATCAATGCCATTATACACCCGCTTCCTTATTCCTTTGCTAAAAACATAAGTTTTTTTAATCTTTCTTAGTGGGTGTGAAAATTAAGGAACTAACAAATTTGCAGTGCTCGCAAAGGCAGGAGCAGAGTAAACTCCAATCATACAATTCAACACGATTATAGTTCAGTAGCAGGAAAGGTTACAAATCCCTATACAGCTGTGCCAGTGCCTCTGAATCATATCCTGCCACAGCACGGTTATTCCACAAAGCTTTGCCCACGTACTACAATTGTTGCCTGAAAGTAGCCTCCTTGCTGTGAAGTCCTTTCAGAGCTCTGCCCACTCGGCCCACACCTTCGCACCAGCATCGTATTTGGTTCGCGTTTGTTGCTACATCCCCTCACACCTTGCTACTGGAGTCACTCTCTACAGCTCTTTCCTGGCTGCCTCATGTTTCTGGGGCTGCCAACCCTATTCCAGCACAAGCCATCAAAATATCCAGTGAACACCAAGCAGCGTTTTCCATGTTTTCACGATGTTTTCTTGTGCAGTGCACTTACGTAAGTTCATAAGGCTCTCCTTCTATCACACAGTCTTTAAAAACCGTATACCAACCACCGCCTAACAGGAGAATCCTTGCACAAGTTCACCTTGCACACAAGCTGTTTCCTGGTCATTCATGCAGACAATCCTTCTCCATCTATGCATTTCACATGGCATCAGACAATTTATTCACAAAACCAACGACTCGAAGACTGGGACTTTGCTCAGTAGGAGTGAGAAACAACAAACCTCGCTCAGTCACGTTGCTGCAATCACCCCTGAAACAGAAGCAGTAAACTTTTTGCCTCGAGCCCCTCTGGTTGCAGGCTTGTATATATTAAACAGCATCACTGAACAGTGCCCAGCAACTTAGTAAGTGGTACTGTTTCCTGAAATTGATCACATCTCCTCTGGCACCACAGGTACCAAAGGCTGCAGGTCTTTCATCCTAGGAGAGAGATCATATGATCACACAACCATAGCTCATTGGAGGCCACAGGTCAGGTGTGTGCACACCTCAGACCTCCACCTCAGAGCCCTGTGCCCCACCTCAGGCCTCCGTGGCCCTCCTCAGAGCCCAGCGCTCTTACCGGGATCCTCGGCAACTCCTTCTGCCAGCTCCGTGCTGTCACCCCACAGGAAAAAAACCCTCCCATTGCTCCTCTCCTCAGGGTCGATGGCTTCTGACAGAAGAGGAAGGCTGAGGGGAGCCGCTCCGCGCCACATCGCCACGCGGCAGAAACACCCCCAAAACCGAAGGGGATTTTTCGCTCTAGGTTTGTTTTTTTTCCGAAGGTATCACCTCGCCCTTTCCCAGGTGGTGCGGAACTGCTGCCCTGAGGGTGCCAGGAGAGGGAGCGGCCCCTGGGGAGAGCCATTTTCAGCCCATCAGCGCACGGAGCCGCTCCGCCCCGCCGGGCCCACACATTCCTTCGCCATTGCCGGCGGCGCGCGCTTCCCGCCCGCCCCACGTGGCCCCCTCGCCCCGCCCCCTCGCCGCACGGCGCAGGCGCACGCCCCGCCCCCGTCACGCGCAGCAGCGTGCCCGCCATGTTTAAAGGGGAAGATGGCGACTTGCGAGGGGGTGGCGGTGCGGGGCCAGGCCTGGAGCTCAAAAAGCCGGTACCGGCGGTGGAAGGAGCGATATGTGCCTTCGTGGGACGGCGCAGGTATGCTGTCAGGCACAGGTATTCTGGCAGGCGTTGGTTTTTTTTACCTTAGTGAGGCATTCTCCTTCCCTTTTGCCCCCCCGGCCTAGCTCACACCTTTGTCTCTCCCTGACATGTCTTATCCTGGCTTGGGGGGAGCGGGGGGGGGTCTCACCGCTTCTAGGCTGCATCCCCCAGGGAGCACTAGGGAAGCCAGGGTGCTGTGGGGATGCCCCATGGAGGGAGCATGCCAGGAGCGAGGATGGATGGAGCTATCAATTGTGGTGCTATTTCTAATCAGCTGCACCTCGGCTTTTGAACAAATGGCATCTCATTTGCAAAGCTTTTGCTGTGTTCCCTCATTAGCATAAGTATTGTTTTCCATTATCCGTGGTGATTCACATTAAACTAATGCAAATTCATCTGTCATCTGAAGGTATCTGAGTAAAGGGCAACTGTGAATTCAATTAGTAACTATTTGCCCCTCTTCTGCTTAGCAACTGGAGGCACACGGTATCCTGTGGAAGTTGCCTGTCAGTGTGGTTTGATTCCTGCCAAACCTGGCTGTTGTAGAAGCAGACTTGTATCTGTTTGCTACATCAAATTTGAACTTTGGATGTCGATACTGACAGCATTAATAATTCTGACTTCCAAGGTGACTTGGGCTTTTACTGCGACTTCTTGGCCTATGATAAATAGTGTCCTTTATCTTTAACCTGACTTGATTATTTTAAGAAGCCACAGTATGTCTAGTAGCTTGAAACTGATTGCTATTTAAGGTTAGTTTGGATGATTAGAAGGGAAAATAGTAGTCCTAGTTCTTCTCTCTGTAGACTACGTTGAATATAAGAAGCTGACCTCTCTTGTTCGTATGCTGCATGCACATCCAGTTTCATGTAACATTTTTATAACTGCAGGAATCTAGTCCTGGAAAATACCTTTCCCCTCCCCCCCAAATTCCCCTCAGTTTTACATTATAGTTCTTTGTGCTTTACTCAGGACAGTTACATTAGTTGGTAAGTTGTTACCATGGTCCTCTCAGTACTGTTGGCCTGCTAGTGTTGTGGAGGAGACCCCTTGTTATTCCAGAAAGAGGAATCGAAATGCTGCATTTTGTTGAATGCTAGAGGATGTGCCTAAGCAATAATTGCTGCTGAAATGCATTATCAGGTCATACTGTGCTGCAGGGAGAAGATGATGACAGTGGAGTTGCCCGATACTTCCCCTTCTGGATGCTCTGAATTGGATGGGGTGGGAGCTGTAAGGATAAGCAAAGAGTCCACAAAGTCCTTTCCTTCACCACAACCACCCAGGCTATAATTCTCCAGGGTGCATACTCTATAAATTCCCTCTCACTGCTGGCATGTTAATGGCACTTGGGGAGATGTCACTTCAAAACTAAAATGAGCGATGACACACCGAGCAGCAGAAGGTAAATGGCTTTTAACTGGATAACGTGTCAGTTAAAGGCTAAATTATTTCCCTGCTGTCACTTCCCTTTACTTTGTCGGCTTGTGTTATTGGCCGTTACTGACAATGGCTGAGAGAAGTGATGCCCTTGGCCCTGGGACATGCTGATTACCTTTGTAGCTATCTGTTTATGGTGGAATAACAGGCAGATGGAGCTGAAATCAACTTCCATTCTTTTCTCTAGGATACGTAGAAGTGACTTGTACAGCGAGATGCTCACCACTTATGCAGCGTTATCTTTCACTAGCAATCGGATGTTTGCGGTGTCTCCTAGACAGATTTGCCAGGAAATGAACCTTTCCTGCGTGTGGTAAGTGTTTCTGGTCCAGGGTCATTGTTTGTGCCTTCTAGCCCAAGAAGAAACATAGAAGTCTAAATATAGGTCTGCATAATTCTGCTGCTCTTGTAGGAGTAGTACTTTAGAGGCAAGATGTACCCTCAGGTATTCCTGTAGGACATCAGAAGGGGAAAGGAACCCTTAGCTTCTTGGGACTGGATGTTGGGGTTTATAGATGGTGATAATTGGAGTCTGTTGTGCTAGGTGCTAAGATGTCTAAGGCAAAGGTAAGTATTGCTGCTTTACAATTTTACTGGGAGGTTGAGGGGAAATTTATGTGTCCAAGTCTCAATGAATTATACGGGTGACTCATTACATGAAGGTAAGTGGTAAAAGCAGCATTAGGCGCTATAAAACTGATCAAAACCAGAGCGTTAAAGAAATTCTGGAAATTAATATATTCCTTATACGGTGGTCTTAGTATTGGGAAGAGCTATAGTTTCTCAGCAGACTAATTGTTACTAAGTAGCATCAGAGTGGAAGAATTGATTTCTGGGTTACAAAGTAGCAAAACCAGAACTTTTGGCCTTTTACTGTATAGATCTGATTTGAAAGTTGCCTCTGCAGAAGTGGCCCTGTGGTCGTGCTTCCATCATTGATACCGGGTGGACAAAGTTTGCAGGAGACTTTTCTCACTTCCAGATGTTTTGAGATTTGCAAATCGAACCAAGCCTTTTTCTAGATCATCATCCTTGGTAGTAAAGGTTCTGCAGGGGAAATTAGGGTTTTACCTCCACTTCAAAGTTTTGTTGATGTTTAGGAGATTTCTTACTGCTCTCCTATATTTGAGCAAATGCTGAAGTGGCCATAAGTTAAAGGTGCTAAACACGGTTAGCATTTTCTTCAAGCTTTAGTAGATCGTATTTGGAGTTAGAGTAGGTAATGATAACTCTGCTCTTGCCCAGTTTAGGACCTGAGTCTTCCATCCTTTCTTTTAAATGCCTTTGTGGGAGGTAGATGAGAAAAAGCCCACTGAAGGAGTATTGTTGTGTAGCAAAGAAACTTAAAATGCTTTGAGTGTATTTCATGTGCCTGTTGAGAACCAAAGATCCCTGAGCATCAGAGTCCAGCTTAGAAACCTGGATCAAACAGGAGGTATTCAGAGTTACTTCAAACGCTTGGAATGTGGCAGAAGTCTTTTAAGTTCACTAGCCAACTGTTGGAAAACCAGATGGTTTCTTTTTGACAGAACCGTGAACATAACAGGAAAACAGAATATGTTCCTCTCCCTCTTTTAGCTGCAGTCAAGAATCTTAAAAACGCTTTGCATGTGTGCTAAATAAATAAATTTAAAAATGAACCTTCTGGCCAATCACAGTTTAGCTACCCTGCAATTAAACAAATCCACAAACTGGCAACACATTTACATCTCATTAAGGGGAGGCAAATGCAGCAACTGCATGAAAATTTAGAAATTAGACACAATTACCATGTTGGCTGGAGGCAGGAGGGGGGAACATTATTGAGGGAGGTTTTTCAAGAGAAGTTTGATGGTTTCTTAATTGGCTGCTGCCTCCCCAGTCCCACCCAGCTCTGCTGTTTAAATGAATTTTTCAAAAAAGAATCATTGATGCTCTGCCTATCTCTGCAGTGCAGCAGCCCCGAGGAGTTAATGAAGCAAGACCTGCAGAGGTCTGCCAGGGAGCTGCAAACCTCTAGAGCTCTCCCGTGGCACAGCACAGGGCAGGACTCCCAGGCACCAGGGGACAAGCCTCTGCTGGCGCTTTTCACAGGGTTTGCAGAGATGTGGCTCGGACACACTGACCCTTTTGCTCTTACTGTGCTTTGCAGCTGCATCCATTCACATGATCAGTTGTTTTGAAGGGCTGATATACTTGGAATTGTAGTGCAGCACTCGCCAAAGTGGGGGGTGCTTTTCCATTCACTTTAATGGCTGGAGTATTTGGCTGACACCAATGCTGTTCCACCCTGTGGCTGTATTTCTGCAAAGCTTGAAAAGCACCAGCGGTGCTGTTCCAGATCAGTGCAAATGAAAGGTTGCTGTAAATTAGTTCAGCCCACTCAAAGGAATTGCAAAGGGGTGAGGAATGAAAAAAGTCTGTCACTGCCAGTCACCAAGTCCCCCTTGTCCACGTGTTTAATAGCTCTATTAAATATAGCAAGAGTAAATCTTACAAATTGCCTTGAAAAGGATTCAGCTACTTCCAAAATGGAAGCATGTATTTTGGATATGACTTGTGCTTCATATCTGTAAATAAAAAGTTAGAATGTCTTGAAGTTACAGGTAAATGCTACTTAGGTGTTTCTTTGTAGTGTTGGAAGATGTGAGGTCTATGCCTTTCCTTTCTGAAACCTATAGTCCCTTAGCGCAGCTTTCTACATGGCTTCAGCAGCAAAATCCAAGCTGGCACAACTGAAACAAGTTAATCGGGGAATGAATAGAAAGTCCTACAGGCTGACTCGTACCCCGCATACCAATTGGTACAGTTTGTCTGGTGCGGGGGAAGACAAAGAAAGAAAGAAAGGTTTTTCCACATGTCCTTAGTTGATCCCTTGAAAAAATGGAAGCAGTGCAAATGTAAAAGTAAGAATTAAAAAAACCCCTTTGTTTAAATTGGAAGCTTTAAAAAAAAAAAGTCACCTGTGAGGTTCAATGGATGTTAGGTAGCTTAAAGTTCATGTCATCAACATTAACATGCAACCTGCACTATCCTTATGGGGTTTTTTTCCCCTTAGTATTTCTTTGGGCATCTTGTTGTTTGGGGGTTTTTTTCCCTTGAAAGTACTTTGAAATGTGAAAGCTCTGTGATAGCTGAGGTATCTCTAATCCATTAGATCTGTCATTTTGCTGGGCACTATGACACTGAGGAGAAGCTTTATCATTAACATAAGAACTGATGAATGGTGTTGAACTGGTGAATTGATAAGGAATTAATGACATTGTGTTGAGGGACTACTGATGAAGGGTGTAGAGGTCTACAGGGAATTTATATGTTCTGCTGTAGATGAGACTGTACTACAGTCTCTCATCTGTAAGTAATGCAGGGGACTGTATGTGCAGCAGTGAACGAGTTCAGAGTTGAAGACGGTTCCCGTGGCATAAATCATCAAGCTGTCATTGAGTTCAGTAGTATTTTACTCCTAAAGTATGCACAGCCTTGATATGAATAACTAATGTAGGTGAGGTGCATGGTTAAAACTATGCTTTGGCTGAAATGTAGATGTCATTTAGCGGGCTATAAAAGTTCTCTGAAACTTTTACGATCCCTGCCGCATTGCTCTGTAGCTCTTTTCCACGCAGCAGTATCACACATGGCAGAGGAGAGGTGTACAACAGACCGGAAAACCACCCTGGTCTGTTGCCACTGCAGTCTGTATCCCAGCCAACTACCCTAGTACCTTTCTGCCACCTTAAAGATGTTCTGTAAGGTCCCTGCCAACCCAAACCATTCTATGTAAAAACAGCACGTTGCTTGTTCGTAAGGTTACTAGGAAGGGTTAATGCAGATAATGCTTCAGAATGTGGCTTCTGCTTTTGGCTGATGATGGGGTTTTATTTTAATTTTTATCATGAAGATGTCTTGCTTAGGCAAGGAGAAGTGGGCTCCAGCTGTTCCCGTCTTGCTAGTTCATACTGCTCTTTCCTGAACATGGATCACAAGGATCTTGGGAATAATTTATACAAATGTCTCTTAGCTTAGCCAAGAGAGAAGCAATTTTAGCTGGAATAGAATGCAATCTATTTCACCCTAGTGTTGAATAAAGGGAAGGCTAGCAGCCATTACTCTGATTTTCTTTTTTTTTTTTGCAAATACTCAAATACTACAGTGATATGTGGAAAGATGACATATAAAGATAGTTGTAAAGGATATAAATCAAAACCTCAGGTGTAGTGGCATGCAGACTCCATGGAAACTGTGCTTGAAGCTGTCATTCTCTAGTGGGGCAAACCAAGAGTTTCAGATAAGTAAGTTTGAGCAACTCTAAGAGTAAGATTGGGGTTTAGCCTTTTTTGTTTTGGATGTCACAGTACAACGGGATTATAAACCCTGAGCTCATGCTTTTGGCAGCAATTGATATTGCTGAAGGTGTTGTATATCTAAACAAGTTGGAATGGGAGCATTTTCTTGGTCTTTTCTGAGCACTCCTGAGCCTTGCTGTTAAGGAGAAAGCAGCAGTTGTTTCCTTGCCACCTTATTTTTTGTGTAGTGAAACAAATGTTATGAAGTGGATCCAAGTAGGTGTGATTCTCTTGTGGATTCCATCTTTTACTTAGTTGCAGTAATTGCCTGACTGTGCCAGCATTAGATCTGGAAAGCCCTGGTTAAGATAAATTCCTGGTGTGTGCTGGGTGCAGTTTATGAAGAGTCGGGGAGGAATTGCGAGAACAAGAAGTTAAAACTAATTTAATCTCCTAAAATACTTGATTACACAAACCCAGTTTATTAGGCAGAGCTGCCCCTTTAAACACGTGAAAGCTGGTAAGGCAAGCAGAGTTGTACAAAAAAGAAAAGAATAAGCACAACAAAACAACACAAGATTTTTTTTTCTACAAGAAAACAACTATCTTCTGTTAATCTACTGTAGCAATAGCTCGGAAGACTGCCGAAACCTTACTGTCAGTTAGCACGCTTAGCATACTCAAGGGAAAGGATTCTCTTCTGAACTGGAGTCCTTGCTGCGTGCTCTGTGGTATCTCGTGACCAAGGAATCTCTGAGGTTACCACTTTCCCATACCTCAGACGGAGTGGCAAGTTGCCAAAGTGTTTGGACTGGAGTTGAGATAGCTTTCCACAGCGAGTAACCAAGAGCCTGTAGTGCTGGAGTGGGTGACTTTCTCTTTTGCTTGTTTGTGAAATGTCTTCATGAAGACATAAAGAACATAGATAATTTGTCCACGCTGTGTTTATCTGCTGGTTGTTCACCCAAAGCCCTATTTTGTGTCTCTCAGGATGAAAGAGCTACTTTGAAGCGTTTCTATTGTAAAATACTCGTTGCCATATGCCTTGCTTTAACTGAGCTTGGAGCTTTGATGCCTTGGGTAACCCAAAAGCAAAGATTCACTGAAGGCTGTGATGTGTGATTCTATGCCTTTCCCTCCCAAATGCTGCTTTATTCTGTGAGGAAATGAGGTTTCTCCAAAGATGGCTTCAAATGAGTGGAGGCTTTTTATGCTTTTTATCTCCCTCTAGGTTTGAGCAGAGGTGAGAGGTTCTGTTTGGTAAGGGGTCTGGGAGCTGCTGTGGAACAATGGGGAAATAAATTCCATGCTGGAATTCAGCAGCCCCTCCAATCAATGTACTTTCCAATTAATTTCTCTGTGTAAGCAGGACTTCTGAAAACAGTGTGCTGCTGTTAGCTCTGGCTTTAATTTATTTTGAAAAATGCGTAATTATCAAGCTGTGAGCAAATTGCCATTCCTTTCACCTGGCTCTTTTCAGAACTCATTCACATTCAGAGGAGCCATTGATTAATGAACAGAGCAACAGAGGACAAGGATGATCCAATGCAGCCACAGGCTACGAGCTGCATACAGCAGAAGTAATGCTTCAGGAGGACATATATTAGGGCAATGCCACCCCTCATTGTGGTGAAAGACAAGAATCAGGTCTTAGGAGAGGCACCTCTTTCCCATTCCCACTCTAAGGCAGTGCACGTGCAAAAGAGAGGCCTGCTGCTTAGGCCCTCCCCGTGCTGTGTTTAGGTTTTAAGTGATCCTAGCACACGACCACATGCAGGTGATAAGCCAATGTTAAAATTTTAATTTTTTTAAGGGAGAAAAATGTTGAAACTCAACAGTTCTTATGGGGTAAGGACATTCTGTGCTACAATGCAGCAATGAATGGGATAGTTGTAGCTTCTACATTCAAAAAGACCAACGGTTTCTTACTCGGGCATGCTTCTGTAGAGCCCTTTTTAGCGTCTCCTTTTTTTCCTTGGCTTTTTCTTGGTATACTTTATTGAGTTTGCAATGAAAGAGAAAAAAGACAAGCCTAGCGTCTGAGACCAGCAGTGCCTTTTCCCCACTTGTGGGACAAAGAGGAGCTCTCTGGTAATCTTCTGTGTTGCTATGTGTAATGCTGTTCTGTGTCATTCTAAGGGACATAGATGTACCCGTGAGGCTCATTCTGTATTCCTGCTTCCAGAGGTTTACATGTGGCTGTTGTGCAACTTCCTTTGGTCTCATAGTTAGGTTCAGAGGCAGCTGAGCAAGGATACTGAGCTGATGGATTTTGTTCCTCTTCAATATGAAAACTACACATCTTTCACTTCCATTAAGTTTTCAGTGACTCTCTCAATCTTTTGTTCCAGCTTCCATCCCTGACCTTATTGGAATGACAGTCGGAATGCCATTGGGTGTCATCTGCACATCAGCTAGCGGAAGTTAATTTCAAAGAGTCGAGGTGGACGACAGTGTATTTCTTCTGGAGTGCAGGTTAGTGTCACTTAAACACTGATACAAGGGGCTGATCAAGCAGAAGTCAGCAGCCATGTTATATCCCTTCTGCCTTGTCCTCTTCACCCTTGATCATCTCGGGGGTCACTCGCTGTAGGTTTGCACAGATCCTTTTCTAGGAAAGAGAAGTTTGGACTTGTGTGTTTCTTTGGTGGCATGTGCCCGCCCTAAAGGAGTGGTAGTTGTAATGGTGATTTTATGTGATGTGAAAACACCTAACTGCTGGGGGACAGACAGTCCTCCAAGTCTGTCTTTTAGAGCTCACTGAACAGCTATCTGTTACTGGTAAGTTCAGAGCACTATTAAGCCAGGCTGGGCTGAAATTGTTTAATATGGAGGGGGAAAAACCCCATATGTGTGTCTTTATCTAGTCCCCTTTGCCTATATTTTTCCTTTGTTTTGGGGTGGTTCATTTGTTCAGGGCAGAGCAAATGTTTTTTGGTTATGGGCTGTGGTTCTTTTTAACTTCTGTGGGCTAAAATATAGAAGCACTGAGAATGCACAGCTTTTAGTAAGCCTTTGCCAGAATTCAGGGCTTTGCAGGATTGGACTATGATCCTTCTTACTTGTTGGAGACTTGATGGTTTCCTGTTTCTGCAAGAGCTAAGAACTGTCTGTTAATATAAACAGGTTCTGACTTAATAGCCCTCTAGGCTGAGCAAGCTGTAAGCTGATACCATGAGAAGTAGGATATCGGCTTCAAAAAGGGGAGGGATACTTTATTGAGTTTGCAATGAAAGAGAAAAAAGGAAAGCCTAGCGTCTGAGACCAGAAGTCTCTTAGAACCCTGCTACAATCCATTTAACAAATTTTCTTCTCTATCTTCACCCTAGTTGTTCTTATTATTATGCCTGTTATCTGATGGTTATTTAATCTATATTTTGTAATTACTTCCCTTCTGTCTTTTACTCCAACATACATTCATTTTCTTGTTGCGCTAACGCAGTGACCTACATTATCCAAGCTGTAAAAGTCAATTATGCTGCCTGTGATTTTTCAAGTGGCATTTAGCAAATAGGTTTGTGCATTATCCACCCGTTACCTGGTTCCTGTCAGGAGCCAGTTTTTCTCAGACACCTCTTAAAAGCATCTCTGGATATACAACTGCTCTTCCAGATTTGTGTGCAAATTGCACTGTTGTAGTGCTGAGGAGGAATAGAGAATGTCCTGCCTGCTCACATGGGCAACAATGAACATGGATTATACTTCGGAAGTGAAGCATTGCATCAGTTGTCTGTGTCTCACTGTGAAATGGGAATATATTTTTCCAACCTATTGTGTTCTGTGCAGGTTTCACAGTGTACTTGAGTGTGTGGATTTTGCATCTCTGACATTTCATATTAGGCTTTAATTTAAAACCGTGTTTGTGATATTTGATAGGTAAAGAGGTATTACTGTTACCAAACGGATCGTAAAATCATCCGTACCTAACAGACGAAGAGTTCCCAAGGGGGGAGTGGGTGGGGAGGATTGTTTGGTTTTTAATCAAGCTTCACTCATCAATGCCTGAAGCTTCTCTGCATATAGATCTTCACCCTCCATGCGTTTCTCTGGCTTCCTGTTACAACATTGAGATGTGAGCACATTACAGATGAAGCTTAGAGCCCATGCTAATAAGCTCTCCAGGCCTGTGCTAATTTTGTAGTAGAAGAAAAGGAGGTATCAGAGGGAATTTGTTAGATAGAGGTGCAATCATTTGAAAACTCTTGGCTCTTCCCTAGTACGAAGGCTGATTGCTTTATTACTTCAAATCATGAGATGGCTTACAGCAGTAGCCCTGTAGCATCACTTGTCAAAGGACCCATAAGCTGTGTGACATATTAATGTGCACACATGTCCTGATTTAGATATGCAGGTATTGTGTATGCCTGTCACATACACACTCAGACGTGCATATGTATGCACACATTCTCCTAGGGACATGTTTTCACAGGGACAAGGCATGCAAAGATAAAGCTTTAAACCTGGGTACAAATGCTTACTCAAATGGGTATGCCGTACTTTAAAACAAATACTCATCAGACAGACATTGATGTAAGTGTTCATTGACTGACATACTCGAGAGATGTACATTGGTCTTCAAGCGTTTGCTGACAGTAGGCGTAGGCATGTATAGTCACGTGGATGTCCACGGACCTCTGACACGCATGCATTTGTACTTTTGGGCCGACTATCGCCTTGCCTGGACTTACCCAAACAAAACTGGCGTTTAACAATTGGCTTTGGGGTTGACTGCAGGAAGGTGTTGTTATATCTACCATATGATATTAGTGTTTCATCACAGTTTGTGACGGTTGGATTACTGTGGAATGAACCTCCTCTGGGACAGAGGACTGTCTGTGCCTGTATTCTCTTTTCATTACACTTCATTGGGTTCCATTGTGGCATTCTCAACTCCTCCACGATGGTTGCTGTATTTGTTAGACACTTTTACCATGAGCTGTACGCATGTGCAGTTTATTCTGCCTCTCAATAATAAGCTTCAGGCTGCAGATACTATTGCTCTTGGGATGATGCTTATGATGGATTGCTTTTTTATAGTTAAATGTGGAAAACTTCTTGCGAGAATTTGTCCTTTCCTCATTGCCTTTTTTTTTTTACCTTCTTATGCATTGTCTGTACAGAAAGCTTAAAGTTGAAGAAGCGGTTTCCTGAAAGCAGTAACTTCTGTGCTGCTCAGCAAGGACTTGTAGTGAGGTTTTTGTGTTTTAAATGAGGGAAATGTGTGGCATTTTTTTCCTCAGGCATTTAAGTATGGAGCTAGTTGTCATCATGCCGCTCTAATTTTCAATACCGTGTTTGAGCCCAGCCTAAGTACCAACTGATTTAGCTTCCCTTTTTCCCCCTCCTTACAATGCCTTCTGTTAAAAGCAGCTGTTATTGCTTCATTAAAGACAGAGAATTAAGGCAGAGAAAAATGAAATTACTTGCCCAAGGTCACTAGGAGAAGTAGGAACAGAATGGAGGTCTTGAAAGTCTAAGCTCAGTGCTTTAAGTGGGAGCTGAGATCTAAAGGTTAACATTTGCATGTGACTTTTTTTGAGGGCAGTGGGCAGTGGTGGTGGTCATATCTGAGGTTCTTGATGGAGCATTCTGGGTGGACTGTGAGCTAGGTTGTGTCTGGCTCTGTTTTGATACCTGGGTTTTTCATTACAGCAGTTTCTAGAGTGGTTTGGAAACGTGATTATTTCAGGAAGTTGCAAATTAATACAAGAATAACCAGAAGGCCCCTATGAAATCATGAGTATAGCTGGGGAGTAAAAATAAATAAGTACATTTTAGCATCATTTTTGAGCTTGCGTTCTCCCGTGTAACCCTGTCAGGGCATGAATGCGTGCCTGGGGCTGGCTAGCTGCAGCCAACAAGGAGGAAAGTTTAATAGCTCGGCTGTAAGTGTGAGAGTGTCTTGTCACTGGGTTGCCACAGATTGGTTTGGATGACTGTAAATGTCTGAATTCTAATATGTGCTCACTGGGAAGTGTTTAGCAATCAGTATCCTCAGTGCTGTAAGCCCAGCTGGGAAGACAAACCTGTATAGGAGCTAATGCTACAGAAAAAATTCTCTATTTCAAGAACCAATAACAGCGAATTTGATTTCCACCAGCCTAGTGTTTATAGACTGGTATTCTCTCCTCGACAGGAAGCCAATCTGAGCTTTCATGGGGCTCCTGCTGGAAGAAATCAAATAGCAAATTCATGCAAGGTTTGCAGTAGCAAAAGGGCAGGTAAGGATGTAACTGGTTGTGCTAGTGGGAGGTGAGAGAAATAAGGAATATGGGGGAGTGGCTCAGCAGGGGAGGAGGAACAAGTTGCTGTCAGCCTCACTGCACTTTTAAGAACTCATGGAAAATGCTGCGATCTCCTCTGAGTCACTTTACCTAAACCAGGTGGTCTTTATTGGATGGAGAGTGGGCTCTTTGCCTGCTGTCTAGGGAAGATAAGGGAGAGACAAAACCCGAGTGCTTGAAGAAGTTATGGTCATGAAATCATTGTTTCAGCATTACCCAGTACAGAGATGAGCTAGTTCTACCCAAAGTGAAAGTTTGTACCAAAATAGTTCTATGCATATATTTATTTTTATTGACTTGAGGAAGGGGAAGAGTTGCCTTTGATATTGACTTTTCTCACTACTCATTCACTGGAGCTGGCTTCCAAAGGAAACGAGGACACGCGGAAGCATGATAGGCAGCCAAGTCTTATCTCAGCAATGGCAGCCAAGTTGCTTTTGGAGAGTGTTCTGGAAAAGCGGGACATATGTCCATTACCCTGCTGTGGACAAAGCAGATATTCCCACCCCGCTGTAGATTCTCAGTAAGGCAAGCCGTTGTTATCAAGAACTAAATCCTTTGATGCCCTTTAACAGAAGTGGGGACTTTTCTTATAACAGGCCCTGAATGTGGCCAGAGGCGTGTATGCAATTATGAAACTCTTAGCAAATGCTGCAAGCTGATTTTTCAGTACTAGTTAAATGAACATTTTCAAACCAAACCTGAGGGAAGCATACTGATGACAAGATATTTGGTACTTCAAACTGAGACTCTTCCTTTTTACGTAAGATTTATTTTTCCAGGGGGAGATGCTTACTGGCCCAACAGAATAATTACATATTTCCTCCAAATCCTCCTCTATAAAAGGAAGGGAAAAATAGGTATGTTGTACCGGGAAAAAGATGCGTGCTTATAACAGACAGGAGTTGTACTTTACAGAAAATGGCCCTTTGACAATGTATCTTTGTAAAAATGAAGGCTTTGACTGCAAACCTTTGTGCTTTTTGTTCTGAAACTGCAACCTTAGAAAAAAACGTAATCAAAACTTGCTTATTGGGTAGAAGGCCTTCAGTGAAGGGAGGGCAGGGGGGAGAGGGGGAAAAAAAGAAAGTAAAATCAAGGAAAAAATTAAGTACTTTAGTGCTGGGGGAGGGCAGAAGGGTGAATGGATTGCTGCTCCTGTAGGAGTTACTGAATAAATAAATCATTAAGAGCACTAAGACTGTTTCCTCGGAACTACCACGACCTTTTCCAGTGTATCTTGGTCTGGTTGCTGCTACTGATACCAGAGGGAGCAGTTTGGCTTGCTGCAAAGCTGTTTGCCTACAAAGTGACTGAGCACTGGGCATTTTCACTCTGGCCTTGCTGGATAGGTGTGCATTTATACTTTTACGTATACTGTTAAACTAGTATTTTATTTATAATAGTACTTAGTGTTGTAATAAGTGCTATACAGGAAACGTAGCAGATGATTGGGACTGAGGCCCAGGAAGATTAAACACAGTGCCCCTTTTTATACTGTTACTTGAAAAATCCAACATTTTACCAGTCTGTCCTGAGACTGGGGCAGATGCTGAACTACAAGACTGCATTCTTTATGTAGTGTTATATCAATACTATGTTGTTGTTGCATTATTCGTCTGTTTCTTTGGTGAGCTGTCAATTACACGGGATGCCTTCCCTCCTCTCAGAGGCTGGTGTTCCCTGTTTTCTCATGTATTAATCTTATCTACATGAGACACAGGTGGCACTTGTGGAACTGAAAGCTGGAAAGAAACTCCATGGTATTCTGGGTATTCTGCTGATACCTGTCATTTGATTGCTCAAAAATGTGACTAGAATTCCTTGGCTGGTTAATGTAGTGCTGTTACGCTTTTAGCTTGTTTGAAAGCTGGTGAGGTGACTTGGCAGAGCAGAGGAGTCGCTTTCAGCAAGGCCTTCTCTGGAAGGAGTACTGAGCACATAAGATCTAGGAATAATGAGACATGGAGTTGTCTTCCTAATCACTTCTTCCGTCTACCCAATAAGAGAGCTAACAAAGAACTTGCAAAATTAGTATTAATGCTACTCTTAGGTTTTCTGGAGGCAAAGATTAGCATTGTCTTCCTTTAATAAGCAGCCACTCTACTTACCATCCAGACTTGTGAGAGTTTGTAGAAAAGTTGATGGAAGACATGATAGATTTGGCTCTCGGTTCGTGTAATGCTCTGAAGTACCCCATGGACCTTTGCGCTGGATGGGGACAGAATTTCAGGTTGCTAAAGGGGATTTGCTCTTGTGTAGCCAGTAATAAAGCAACAGCCTCGCTTCTGATTATTGAGACTCTGTTTGGCAAGAGTGAGTATATTTATACAAAAGGTGCCATCAAAACATTGTTACCATTCGAAATCAATACAGTTTGGGGCTTGTTTTTCAGTAATAATAAAAAAAGAATAATTACGTGGAGCTTTATTTTGGAAGAAAAAAAGCCACAGAAAACCTTCCATTACAAAAGCTAAATGAGATAAATAACCGCTGACAGAGCAAGAAGGCGATCTCACTAAATTGAATCCAGTCAATTTTAACATTCACCAGCGCTAGAGGCAATTTTAGATAGAGTGTAAACGTAATGGAAAAAACATATTCCTGAAGCTGACTTACAGAACTCTGTATTTGGACCCTTAATGATGATAAATCAATGATCTAGAAAATAAAATCCCTTTCCTATTAACCAGATGGGCACACAAATTCTTCTCAGACTTTGAGATGTAAGCACCTAAAATTTTCAATTAAGGTTTCATATCCCACTACCTTATAATTATAAGTAATTAAATTGGAATATAGTGCAGACACACATATATAAACTATCTTTCTCTTGCTTTCTTTCTCTATAAAATAATGTCTGTCTGCTGATTGATACAGTTCTTTAACTCAGCTGAGAGATTCTCTGCTAACATCATAAGAGATGCACTGAAGCAGAACTCTGAAATTGAATTACAACCTTTGTATTGAGTCAAAGAGTAAAGTTATGATTATGAGGTCCTGCCTCTGCTATTTCTTCCCCTGAGCTCAACTTTCACAGGCGCTTTTTTTTTTTTTTGAGCCCTGATAGGGCTTCTTATCTCCAGTACCATCGGGTACAAGCATCCTGCTTGCTGCCTGGCGTGCTCTGCCTTCATTTGCCTCGCTGGTCGCTGAGGATAACTTCTGAATGGCTGTGCCCAAACCAGAGAAGAAAACAGAGCAGGGAGAACTTGGGGGAGCTTGAGCTGAGTGGAATGAGGTTATAGTAGTTCGAAGTTCACACCAGCTTTATAATCGGTAGGCTAGGTACAGGGTAATGGCTGAGAGATGACAGTAGGATCCTGGTTTTGATTTAGAAGAATCAGCATCTCGGAAAAAACAAGTGTCAACTGAGCAGCTTAATATTATGTAGCTAGACTTGCCCACCGGCCTGTTAGGAGAATTAGTAGATTTAAATGTTTTTGGTCTCTTAAAAATAGTAATTTGAAAAATATCAACATTTTCCAAAGGTTTAAGTGCTGGGTGTACTACACATATGTGACACTGAGTGTTTTAAACTGACAATTGCAAAGGATTCTCCATGTAGCTAGAATGGGACCAGCTGAGCCACCTAAAGGATTTAGCTATGCTGAAGTAAAAGACAAGTCAATTCCTGTGAAACATGAGAGTTTTGCAACTTGCACTTGTTTTACATGGCATCTTGTGATAGTTTACCTAAAGTGCAGTGATTATTCCCTGAGTGCTTTGCTACTGCTGCGCTTAATGCGGTGGGCAAGATACCTGTCCCTGGAAAATGTTTATTCCGGGTGACCTGCGTGTACAGAACCAGACAATAGGGAACATGCAAAGAAGGCAGAGCTACAGAAATTGTGGTTCCAGTAGGCTGGAGTTATTGAGGTTTAAACATTAAGGGGAAAAATAGCAGGGGAAATGGAAACTTGGTGACTGAAAAATGTCAAAATTCTCTGGAAACAGGGGTGACAACACTGTCTTGTAGACATTCCTCTCTTTTCAGCTTTGTGCACGTTTAAGCTTCCACATGTTTAATGATATGAATGATTGAAGTAGGGTATAAAGTCACGTTTCATAATAGTGACTGTCATAACTCTTCTGTGCGTAACGACGGTGGGATTACATTCCAGTTTTGTTTTCAAATATGTAAATAATGCTTATCCTTATGACTAGAAGGTTAACTTCATGACAACATAACAGCCTTGGATGTTATTCTTAATGAAGTGCTATTAAACTCTAGATATTTAACTACATCATATTTATGTTGTAATTATTCCTACTTTGCTCGGTGCATTTCCAGTTACATAAATCAGGGGCAATTTCAAAAAGGCTCAAACAAATGCATTGTGTACTGTAATTGTTGGGTAATTACAGTGTAATTATATGGTTATGAATTATGGTCCAGGATAACTTTTCTCTTGTTTTGGCCTTTTTTTTTCTTCCACTGCCCACAAGGTTCCTGAACAGACTTCATGACCATGCCATACTCCTTTAAGACAGAGGGCCTTTGAATACCAGGAGTGTTGAATCATGGCTTCCTCTGGATTAATCATCATGGTTAATTGACTTAAGCACTCAAGAGATCATAGATCTGATGAAAGCTTTTCAGGGCCTGGGGCTTTAGTGGCTTTTGCTTTCTAACGAAATGCTGTCATCTTCCTTCTGTCAGAACACTTGCTACATGTGGTTGCTGACACTTACCTGTTTATAAGAATTCTATGGGGATTTCATTATCTGTCTCCTGACCGTCTGTCACGTTTGACCAAGTTGTCCGAAATCTATTTGGAGACTCAGAGATGCGGATTAAGACATAAAACCACAGTAAAAGCTTAACTGTTGTTTTCATGGGAAACAAGGCTAAAAATCTGTGTATTTTCAATAAAGCTGTAGGCAGAAGACCCTATTTATACTGATTGTTACAATCTGTTCTAAAACTTTTTTTTTCCCCTGAAGTTGCATTAAAATAATGTTCTGAAAGGCCTAACTCTCTAAGATGGTCCAATGCACGGCAACCACGAAGCTTCTTTGGGCTTCAGGTAATGCATTATCTGCTTAATCATGAAAACTTGCTAGCGGAATTAGGTTTTTTCCAAGTCTAGCCAGAAACGCCCATAGTCATATTTTTATAGGGCTGTCAGTCCAAGCTTTGATGTTCTAATTCTGCACATACACAATCCTGGGGAAAAAAAGCAACTCTTTTGGATGCAGTCAGGCATGAACAGCACAAGGTGGTTGTATCTGAGCTAATAGGAGAGACCTAATCCAGAAAGCTGATAGTTCAGGCTGTTAACTTCTGATATTGTATATAGAAACACATCCTGAATTTCTGTTCCCCAGTATGTTTTCACATATGGTTGTAATTTACATGACACTTTTGAAAACGCCTTCTACACTGCTTCTTCAGGTTTCTTCAGCTGTTTGTTTTACTGTCCCCTGACAGGCAAGCCTTGAGACATTTCTTCTGTTCACCAAGCTGTCTTTCCCACAATGGAGCAGGACACTTGCCACTCGTGTCACAGGAGCTCTGGCTGCTGGATTGCAGCAGAAGAGCCTGTGGGCTGCTCTAGGTTACAAGCTACTTCCCTTCCTACAGCTGTGAAGCCCTCAAGCAGGAGCTGTGCTTGGTTTAATAGCAGCTGAAAATTTTCTCATGCCAGCCTCTGTACCTTTTCTTTTATCTTTTTTTAAACTGTGTGAACAACACAAAGTGCTTGACAACTAGGAAACACTTCTTTGAGAAATCTTGGCTTTTCTAGATCTGAATAGGGGAGGTTAGAGTCATATTTCTTTTTTTTTCCTTTTAATTTCTCTTGTACATTTTCTGTGGATAAAATTGTCTGGGGCCTTATTCTCTTGTTTTCTAAACATCAGGTGTACTTGGGAATGGGCCGGGTAATAAAATAATCCTGTCTTGTATTGATTGAGCCATAGTTCCTTTATCTACGTCTCTCATAGGAGTGAATCCAGCAGAAATATTTCCCTCAAAGCCTTATGTTAGCGGACACAAATAAACTAATAAATCACATTGTTCTGATGACCAGCTGACTGTAACATTTCAGCGGTGATAAAGTGGCGACATGTGTGATATCCAGGTCTCTGTACCCATGATTTCGATGTGATTACCATATCAGTCAGGTATTTCTCAGAGCTGTTACTGATGCTATCTGATCTGGCTTTTGGAGAACAAGGCTGACTTCAGAGAGATTGTTTTGCTTGAGCGATGACTTGAGCAACAAGGAGGTCATGCTACAGCGACTCATGGGCACTCATGCTTGACCTGGTCTGTACTGAGCCTTGAATTACTCTCAGTAAAGGTTTTCCCCAGTATGTGCTGACAGGACAGTGGTGGATCAGTGGGGAAAGGTCTAGGCTTCCTAAAAAGCACTGGCAAGGGACTATTTCTTACATCAGTATATTGAATGATTGCTTGTGTGCGCCATGGTGTGGTGCATCTTCATGCTGTACTTGGGCAGTGGGTAGAGTTATCTAAGGCATACTTGGACTTTCATCCAGAAATCAAGGAAAACAGCGAGAGCGTTTGAGCACGCAAGATAACGGGGGCGCAGCTAGGAAAGATGCCCAAGTACGCTGATTCTCAAGCTAGAGCATTGCTGTTAGACAGCTACCCCTTTCCTGGGTTTATGTACAAGCCCTGTGCCCACCCAGATGATTTCTTTAGCAAAAAAAACCAACACCCAAACCGCAATGCAGTGTAGATTCCTATTCACGTTAGGAGCTTTTTGTGTATTAAGAAAGGAGATGTCTGTAGTCAGTGCAATACGAAGGATTAGGAGTGCTTTAGCCCTGTACAATCTCTAAGCAGCTGTGAATGATGAAATACAAAATGAAAAGCACAAGTACCTTCCCAGGACACTTCCTGCAGCAGTGGGGTGGCCTCTTCCAGGGAACAGCTAAAGCATCTGTGGCGCGAGTGAAAAAAATCTTTCTGATTTTATCCTGTAGCTTTGATTAAATAAGAGAAAATCATAAGCTGGGAAGCTAACTTCAGCAAAGGCAGGACAATTTCCACTCCATCTGTAATTCCAAACCTGCCTGCTGAACAGCAATTAGAGATATTTTTACAATAAAATTTCCCCATCGTGTGGATGTCCAGATGGGCAGGCTTTTCTTCCCCTGATGCTTAATGTAAATTAGAGTAGGGAACTGGTAGGCAAAGCTCGTGGGTTCCATTTCCAACTTTACCATGTATCCCCTGTGTGACCTATGAGTAACAGTTATTTGAGCTTATGCTTTGTTTGTAAAATTGAGATAATTATATTTTTCCTCAGGGGGGAGCTGTGCTGAGGAATAAATCAGACAGTTGAAAACAGGGTAGGAGAAACTTCCCAAAATTCTGAATGCTATACTGGTTCCCTCAGCCGTTTCTAATGCTGTTATGAAAATGGTGTTGCACAAAACCGATAACCCATGCGAGTTTATAATTTAAAGGTTTAATAATGCAAAGATTTAGGCATTTAATGGGAAAACACATAGTTAATGTTAAGCTTGTTCCTAAGGCTTTGCAGGGTGGAGTGCAAAAAGGAAAGAGGGTAAGAATGATTTGTAAAACGATTAAGTAGTTGGTAGGGGGTAATGATGGATTTGTGTCTGGCTAATTTCACTTGCAAAGGTTTGACCACACTTTGTTTTTTGTGTATATTTGCAATATGGTTTGAGAAGATACCACTGAAAATGCTACTGTCTAAATTTATCCTGCATTGTAATAAACCGGAGCACGTAGATTCAGAATCTGGTGCCTTGAGCTTTCTCTGAACTTCGTGGAAAGAGAGAGATGTGCAGAGCAAAACTCATCCCATCTGAAGTCTCTGGTTATGGAAGGAGCCTGGAGTAATTAAGATGCTAATGTGGTCACCTCAGGGAACTGCTGAAACTAAGGAATGATAGATGCAAGGCAATATCTATAAAATAACAGACTTTTTTTTTTTTTTTTATCACTTCGGTAAAGGCAAGTGACTGTTAGAAACCAGTGCAAAACACCTAGGAGGAGAATATGTGCGTGAGGTGGGAAGCAGGCACAATGCTGTTAATGGAAGGGTCACATCATATTCAGAGACACGGGCTGCCATTCCCCATCTTGTCACAAAGAGAAAATATTGGAGGAAGGTCTTCAATGGCACAAGGGCAATTACACGCAATTTGTATTGCAAGCCTGTGAAAGCTGAGTGGTAGCTAGCCTATCCTTGGGGTTTTGAAAGCTCCCTTTAGTCCTTGAATTAGAAACAACAACAAAAAACCCTTACAGATGCGCACACGCGTGCACACACACACACTCACTCCTTTCACCAGCATCGAAGGGCATCTTTTACATCTTTTAATGAGTCTTTTAAAATGTGCCTGTGCTTCTTTATTTCTTTGGCCTCATAAGGGTAGAAGCCAAGAGAGATATTTCATCATTCACGTGCCATGAATAAAACAGCTGTCGAAGTGGAATTCTTTTTCCAGGAAAGCATTTGTTTAATAATATCCTGCTAAACTGGACAAACTGTATAAAACGAGAAAGTTCTGAGTATAGCAGGAACACAGGATTGCTGCAGAGGTGTGTGATACAGCCCCCAGCTGCTTTTCACCCCTATCTCATGGATTTTTTCTTCAAAGAAAGTAAAGCTTCGAAAATCCCTTCCTAGAGAACTCGCCTGCTGTGCTCTAGCTTTTAATGAGCTGCACGACAGATCGGAAGGAGGTCCCTCGTGAGCTTTTTCCCACTGCTCCCTCGCACACAGTGAGTGGGATTCTACCTCTTAAGGAAACAGGTATTTTCCTACAGGCTACACCAGGGCTGCCTTCCCTGAACCTCCCTCTGTCTCATGTTTTAAATTTGATAAATTCAGCCACAGTGTGTGTATTTATACAGTCAGTGTATAAATATACCTTGACTTCCATACATCCTCTCTTTATCTCCAGAGGTCTAGGCACCTTAAACAAAATATCATTCTTTGCCAGCAGCGCATAAGCATCAATTTACAGAATTCTTCATAAATAGAGCCTTCCCAAGGGCTGTGTTATTGATTTACTTTTGACCGAGCACAGCACTAGCGTCGTGATCAGAAAAGGCTGCTCTCAAATTGGGAAGTTCTGGTTTTCCTTTAACTTCATTATAAAACCATTCACTCTTTCTGAGGTCTGTAATAAAGCAGCCTACCTCTGCCAGAGATAAATTTTATTTATAATCTGAGTTGTGTCTCTGATAATTGAGACCTGAATGCCAGAAAGTCATAAAAAGTTCCCTCTGGTCATGAAGTTCCCTCTAGTTTGTTTTTCTTGCACTAATAATCTTCTCTTTCCCACATTTTTCTCCCTGTTAACCACAGCACATTGAATTATCCAGTCCCTGCAAGAAGCTCTAACTGTCCTTCTGTATCTTATGAGTTGTTAGGACTGCATTGCATTAACTGTAATAAACCAATATGCGGTGTTTACTGGAATTACAGCACATCGTACACGCGGAGATAAGCTCCTGTCAGGAAGCGTCTATAAAGCACAAGCAATTCCAGTGCTTGTTCTTTATGTTTCTGACATTGTTGGTGGAATTTCAATTTTGTATCCTGCAAATGCAAGCAGTGCTGGTGATAGTTATGTGCTACTGAGATAGCACCCGGAGACTTCCGACGAGAGAAGCATCCTTCTTTGTGTTTCCTTGTCTGTAAAGGCAGCAGTCAGGGAGGACGGCCCTGCAGTGCAAGGTGCTGTACAAAAGAAACCAATGCCCCACAGAACCCAGAATTTAAAAGCGCTACAGCGAGGTATTGAGAGTGCAATAACAACAAAAAAAAACGGGAATAACTTGGAGAAGGGGCTCTAAGAGCTAAATGGATAGCAGTGAATGGTGAACAAATCATACTCTCTCTGTAGTGAGAGTAACTCATCTTTTTCAGTAGAGATTGATCCGTAACAAGGACAAAATTGCTTTTGAGGTTTGGAAATAGGCAAAACCTTCAGTGGCACCTAAATGCGGGGTGCAACATTCTCAGTACATGAGTATTGAAAGTAAGTTCTTTGAACTCAACAGAGGCTTGCACAACTTTCGCTGCGTTTCTGTTCCAGTTCACACTGCGTGAAGGGGAGCATAATCCTGCTAGATTATGGTCTGGAATAAGATTCACTTCAACTGGAAGTTCTCATTACTTTTGCTGTTGATTTTATTGCTTGTAGTATATAAAGAAGTTTTAGCACTGAGGAGGGACTGACTGTGCCCGAGGCCGTGAGAACTGTTGTTGCGTCAAAGCATTTTTATGTCAGTTCTCCCGTAGTGCTCTCTCACACCATAGATATTTAAATCAAGTCACAGGACCATTTTATCACGTAACACAACTTTTTCAAATCTCAGAAATACCTGTTTTCAGATTAACATATTGCTACTGCTCGTGTGACTCAGAATATCGTATGACCCTCTTATCTTTGACATTAGCATATGTTGGGTAGGGAGGATATTAATTCATTCCTTTAGTTGCCTCAGAAACAATGGAGCAAGTCTTACATTTTCCTTGGAGCCTGGAAAATTTTATGAGGTTGAGGGGTTCTTCAGCAGATGGTAGAGGCAGATAATGCCTTTTTACTCACTGTTGTGGATCTGAAGTTTTCTAGGTGCTTGTCGTCTCCTGCTGGTCTGTCTCAAATGTCATAGGAATCTTTGGAGTGCTGGAGAATTGCTGGTGGAAAGCACATGTCAGATCAGGACTAGTTGACACTTTGTGCAAGACTCTTCTATCAAGGGGATGAAAATACAAAATTTCTCTGAGATTTGCTGTTACCCTCTCCTGACTCTCTGCGCCCTTCTGCCTTTCCCTATGCAGCAGTGATTGTTCTGAGCATTAATGGTTGAGGACAAAACTCATACCATCCTTTTTTTTTTTCATATTCCAACCATATAATCAGCTGGAGTTCTGCTTCAAAGGAGAGAACTACGGAAATATCTGCTGGTTTCTTTGCTGTCAGCCCCTCTCTATCAGGATATTTTATGCTGTTTGTCAGCATGGTTTCTAAACACCTGTGGCCTTAAGCTTTGAAGGAGTACAACCTCTCCTAAAATTCCTCATGCTTCTTGTGGTATAGTTTGCATTATTTATGCAGTGGACTTTTCCTTAAGATTGAGAGTCATCTGTGATTCAAAGGTAAGGGGACTTCCAGTTTTAATCTCCTCTTCATCAGCATGCTGTTTATAGAGGCGAAGTGTATCCCCATCAATCTTCCTTACAACTCCCCTTTGCTTTGCTCTTTGGGCCGTACCTTGGGGCATAAAATAGTGTGGAGCATTACGTATTTTGTGCACTAATAAGCAAAAGAAAAACAGAAAAAAGCAGCAACAACCTGTGCTATAATTTGTTCCAGCAAGTGCTGTAACATTATTAGCTGATTCCTTTGGAAAATTACCACCAGTACAGCTTTGCTGACTTGCACATGTATAATGTATAAATGGAGCCATCAAAGTTTAATGCACCCTTAGCACTGTACTTCCTTACACGGCTTGTGACATGCGTTTCATTTTTTTTTGTCTCAACAGTTTATCGTACTCTGCGTGACACCAGTGCAATATAATGAAGTGCGACTCAGCTATGCCATCCACAGAGGTAATTTTTTTTCCCACTTGTTCACTTTTCCACCATGACATGCAATATTCATTGATGAGGATTTCTACAGCCTTATGTAGTCAGGTGGCCTCTCTGGATTTATCCTTAGTACTACAGTAGTGCCTACAGGCCCTAAGCGAGGTCCAGTTTTCTTCTTTCCTAAGCCTTCATAATTACAAACACACACACAATGCAGTCTTTGCCCTAAGGAGGTTGTGATTTACGCAGACTGAACTAAGGAATGCAAAGGTGAAGTTACAATACGCAACAAAATAGATAAACAAAAATGAGCCTAGATATTTTATTACCAGGATCTTCTGTGACCACTAGATCAAACTTTATCTGACTTTTTCTTAGTATTAAAATAAGAGAGAATGAATCTGAATTGATGGTAAGCAGAAAGAAGCAGGAGAGATTAACAGCACAATACGAAGTCACCTAGGTGAGAGAAACACAAGGCTGGACTTCCAGCTTAGATTTAGATTTCTGACAGAGGCATTTGTAGAAAGCCAAATACCATGAATTAGCGACACGTTTGCCTTACGATTAGAAGCCAGTGTGGCAGATTAATTCTCAAAGCCACAGTCTTTACATTTCAGGAATACATTCATCCATCTCTGAAGAGTGCACAGTCACTTCTGTATATGTAGCAAGGACATGCGGAAAGAAAGGAAGAGATGCAGAAGGTTCTGGTTTGAGAGTCCACAGCTGGGTAGTGGAAAATTATGATAGGCCATAGCTACAGCCTCAGGAAAACCTGCGTTTGCAGCGTAACTATGAGAAATCTCTGGTTTTTCACATCTTTTGCCTGGAAATCAGTAGTTATATGGTTTCACCTGTGAAATGAAACTCTAGGAAGAGGAACTCTAAGGAAGAGAAAAAAATAAGTGGGTACATGAAAAGATGTGTCTCTGCTTTGCAGCATGCAGAAGTCTGGACTGCTGAGCTGTGTTGAATAACCGGGCCGTTTACAGAGGGAGATGGTCATTATCTGTGGGTTGTGTTGGTTTCAAAATTACCACTTTCAGTATAAATGTCAGGGATCACCAACAGATGACTGCGTAAGTTTAGATGTTTATCCTGTTAAATTAAACGCACTACATTTAGCATCTTCCTGAAACATGATGCGTGTGTTAACTTACACCGTTAGGTCAATATTTTCTTTTTAGGCTAACATCTCCAACAGGAACTCCAGGCACTGTGATAATTATATTGAGATTTTGAACCATGTGTTTTTGGATTAAACTAGTCATTGACTTCATAGATTTCCTTACTTTCTTCCCTCTTGCAAAGAATTATGTTCTGCTGCAGCTCAAGAGCTCTTTCCGTAATGTTGAGTTCCCTTATATTTTCAACCCCCGGTAGAGTTCACAGCACTACTAATTTTTATTACGAGCCAGCAGGTTTTGATTTAATAAGGAGTAATAGTGTTTTCCAATGTGGATTTATTCCAGGATAATCCAATGGCTTTTCAAGATGGAACCGCACTATGTCCATAAGGCTCAGATACAGCGTGGCTTCCTGCCTTTCTTTGCTGCCCTCCTGTTGGCTGGAGTCCTGCTGCTTTGTGCTGCAGACCTCGTATCGTTTGCCAGCTCAGAGTCAGATTTTGGAAGCAAGAACAACTGAGTTCTCCTCCCGCTGCTGTCCTGACGTTATGAGCACAAGCGGTAGGTAACCGTCATTGCTGATGGGTACATTTCATGCTGCTCCTCTTAAATTTGTGTGAAGTGTTACATTTTTGGTTACTTTTTTAGCGATTCTTTTAGCTTACCCTCATTCTGTTTACTTCATTCCTTTAAGCCCGCTGGTAGAGCAGTAACAAGAGGAATATTTGCACAGGTTACTCAGTGGTGAAACTGCTGTGGATACATGGGTGCTAGTTTGTACAGGGGACTTGATAACTAAGCTGCTGGCAAGAAATAGCAAGCCTTGGAGGCAGCAGCAACCAAAAACTGTTGATCAAGAGGAGTTAAGAGAGGAAAAGAGGAGGGCAAAATGATTCCCTTTGAAAGCAGATCCATCAGTAGGCCTGAATCTGGTTTGGAGGCCACCACCCAGGGGCAAACAGCTCTGTGGGCTGCAAAAGTGCTAGCTGTGCAAGGAAACAGCAATACCTCCATGCTGTGTGAGCTGAGAGAATGGAAAGCAGGAAAAACCTTTCTTTTTCCTCTTCCCTGCTGCCCATTATTCATTTTAAACATTAACCTTTTAGGGAAGTAGAAAACAATCACATATACTGGAAAGAAAAATTGGTTTGGTCTTTTCTGTAATGGCTTTCTCAGCTCCAAGAAAACATGAACGTTAATTTTTAAAACAAAGCCAGAACAAAGAAAGGCTGGGAATAAGAGGAGTGTGAGGTGGGTTTTTTTCTTTCCTTCAGCATTTAGTGGGCAACAGAAGGATCAGAAAGATCAGATCAAACTCAGAACCATAAAGCACTTGATTAACGTGGGGAGAAGAGTAAACTTTTCCCTGTAGGGAGAAGAGTAAACTAAACCAATAAGGTAACAGAAAACAGTTATTTCATTTTCAGGCTCCTTTTTATTGAGGTAAGTAATGGGTGTACTCTTTCCTCTTAGTGTTGTCAGAGCACCTCTCCAGTCACCTCTTGCATATTTAACAGCAGAAAGGAGAAGGAGAAAGGGGTGAAATTTATAGAACATGCCGTTAATTACTGCTTACCCTTCTGTTTTGCTGCCAGCAAGTGATGTATTTCTAATAGACGTGCACCACAGGCGCGGTAAACAGGCAACAAGCCTGAAACAGTCTCAGTGCTGGAACAAAAATTGCCAGCTAAAAAAAAAGCCCAACAAAACTGTCAGAGGAAGTTTTATCAGAAGTCAAATAAATTCAGTTTATGACCTTTTTTTACTTTCGCTGATACGGTCACAGATTTTAGTTTAGTCAGGGGAAGCTGAGGCGTTTAGGTCTTGGGAGATGCACAGCACAAGCTGTAGCTGACTAATGCCTGGAAGAGTTAAATGCCATTAGAGAAGTGATCACAGATGGAAAGAAAAATAGAGGCAGTACAAATCTGGGCCATGTGTCTTTCAAGTGATAGAAGCTTAAATTCGAAATGGGTGGCACAGTTTGAAAAGAAATGCCGAGCGCATAACAATGCTCTTTGAGGTTAAGGAGGAGAAATCAGGGCATTTATTTAGAATTTAACTGTAGTGATTTAGGCTTGTTTTTTGCAAGTCTTGGCTTTGAGGTATTGCCAGGTGCAGGGAGGAGAGGCTCCCATCCTGTCAGAGGAGATCCAGTGTAAGGGAACAGAGCCTGGTCAGTGCAAAGTAAACATTGAGTAAGGACATTTTCCTGAAAAAGCTCTTAAATTACTCAGGTACCTAAAACTACCTTTTTGAAGCAATTTAAGCACTTGACAGTTAGTCACATGTTTTGGGAATGTTATTTGAGTGACTTACAAGGCAAACCAGGAAACCTAAAAGAAGCTCCATATTTGCATTTTATGTTATGTATGCACTCTCATAGACATATTTATAAAGCCTGTGTTCTGCCTGGCTGTCTGTGCCAAAGGTCTCTGATGGACCAGGACCTCGAGCAGAGGCAGGAAAAGTCTCTAAGTGTGAGAAGCTAGGTAAAATAAACGGCCTTTTGTGTTTCCCTGCAGGTTTTCTCCTTGCCAATTTGTAGACCTATATAGCAAGTTACTGTGTATAGTTGGCTGCTGTAGCTATGAAAATTTGTTAGAGAATGGCAGCATGTGTTTTGCTTAGTGCTTTAGAAACTCCACATTAGCTGTGCTCTGGGATAAGCTTCACTGCTTTTTGGTGGTATAAAAACTATCTTTTGCCTAGCAGTTAGCTTTTAAGAGACTTATTATGTTCGTTTGCCCTGAAATTCTGGATTTGAACAGTGTCCCATGCCAGATCTTTCTGGCGGTCGGTATCTGTGCTCAGGCAGACCAAAATTGCCTGGGCTTTTCCCTCTTTTCTTCTTGTCCCATCATTTCTCACATTCTTGGTTCTATGCCCTCCTCAGTTGGCTCCCTGTTCTATCCAGTAGTCTTTCTGCTCTGTGGTGGCTGCTTCAGCCTCCTGCCCTTTACGTTCCTCAACAGCATCAATTCCTTTCTTCTTGCTAAGATTTCCACCCCATTTTTTATTGTCTCAGAAGGGGATGAAGAAAACCAGGAAAAGCCCAGTGCTTATTCCTTCAAGTGATAGAATATGCTGGCTAATTGAAAGGGGAAAAAAAATCAAGTACTTTGCAGTTGCACTACAGCAGAGCTCAGTTAAATAGCTATATGGTGTTCATAACTATTAGGCTTTTGCAGTCACCATTTACTGCATTTCTGAAACAGTTTCGGGTTTAAGGAGGCAGCATCAGTAATTGGATTTTTTCAAGAGGTCTTTTTTCCAAGATTCTGTTCACAAAGCAACGAGATGGCTATCTCGTGCTGCAGGATCACGCGGAAGAAAAGAATCATGCTGGGTCTTCTTTCTGTCAGAATATTTTCATACAGTTAGGCAGATGAATTTTAAAAAGTTTAATATCTTGCTTCAGCAGTTAGGCAGGACAAATGCATGCGAGCTAATAAAATTATTCGTGCACTGTAAATGCAGTTTCTGTATTACCAATAATTTTAGGGCCTGCTCACAGGAATGGAGTCCCCCTATGAAACAGCTCTTCAGCCTCCAACAGCTTGTGATTAACGTGCATGGTATTTTCTACAGCTACATAGTGGCTTTGCTTTTCTTTTAGTGTGTTAATGATGAAAATAAACACTGATGTTTTTTAAAATCAGATAACTTTGGGTGTATTTTGATCCAAATAGTAGCAAAGACTGTTCTTTAACACAACTGGATTTGAAGATATGGGTGAATACAAACACATCTAAGAGGGTACTCACATTGTTAGCTTCAGGTCATTTGAATAGTCAACAAACAGAGAACAAATCTATGCTGGGTTATTTTTCCTACACTAAGAGGCTAAAACCTTTGCCTCAGACCTACCTCCAGTGCACCTACCTCCAGGTTGCTCCTTGGATTTGCTAGTTAATTGATCAAAGCTGATTTGCTGTGATTTGCCCAGAAAAGAACAATATTATCTTTCGATCAGCTGAAACACGTAGCAGATAACGGATTTTAAATCAGTTCACCAAAGCCTCAAGTTTTAGGTTTTCACTGATGTTCTAGAATCAAAGCTTCTCCCTGTTGCTGTGGAGCTCTGGCTGTGATATTCCATCACCACCATTGCTTCTTTTTACAGAGAGCATTTAAAAAAAAAACCCAATTACCAGCAAATATAAAACAGAGTGCCCCTGTTTACAAACCTGCTTTTCCAGATGGATCTCTACAGGAAGCACTAAGCACAGCAGCAAATACCTGTCTTTCAATGCATTCCCTTAAAAATAAACAATCAACCTGTATTTGAAGAACTGACGAAGAAACAGGTAACCACAGGAAATGCCTTTCTCAGTAAAGAAAGAAGAGGAGGCAGAAGAAGAAGCAAAAACATTTTCTTAACAGCAAACAGGGAAAGCTGTTCAGCACTCCTCAATTCAGCCTTTGCCACTTCAGGCTGTTCTCGAATAGAGCTTGGTAGCTACTTTCAGCATCTTTGCCATCTCCTCACAGTGAGTTCCACCTAATGGTTTGTTCACTATACGCTATTGAAACACATCCAGAGCTACAGCACTGAACTGTTGTGTTGAATTGTGCAATGAGATTGATTGTGAAGAATTTCAGTTAAAAGAAAGGTTTTCAAAACTTCCCCAATGTGAGGAAATGTAACAGCTTAATGAATCAGGGCAATAATTCTGACACAGGCTGGTCCACTGTACGTCTAATTTTATATAGGAGATTCTTGCACACTACTACCTGCTGAATTCAGAGCTCAGTTACACCAAGCGTACTCCTCTAGTGTGAGCAAGTTACAGTGTGGATGGGCACATTAGTCAAGAGTTGGGAAGGGAACAGAAAGAGAGTTTACACACAGTGCAGATCAGCAGCAGGAGAACAAACAGGATCACGTCCTCCAAATATCCAGTTCACACAGTCACTGGCTGTTACTACCAAATTGTGAGAGTGAAATAATGCATCGCACTTCAGGAAGATAAAAATCTCTCAAGGTTTTGTTTTAAAGTGAAAGCCTAGGATAGTATTCTGTTAATCTATTCTATTCTGGTAAATCTTTTGAGAGATTTAAACGAAGTTCCTTACTTGATAACTGGGGAAATCACAGGCTGCTGTTGTGTGATCTCCTTTGCTCAAGTATATGTTGAATATTGAAGCACATTTGCAAAATGAAAAATAGGGTTCCTCCTGAATTTTTAATGAACTGTAATGGATGGGCACAGAAAGCGTTGTCAGTTGTGCTCTAGAGGCAATGGCCAAAGTTAAGTGGGATGAAAGGATTGTGCTTGCAGAGCACAATCCTCTCCTTGGCAGCAGAAAGACCACCTCAGAAACAGAGCTCAACACTCCAAATCATCTGTTTCCACACTCATTTTAGAAAATAGACACAGATTCTGAGCTGGTTTATTTCCCTGAGTTTCAGATTCCCTATGATTCAGTGCTCCCTTGTTCAGGGCCCCCACTCAATCAAGATATAAAACCTGCCTCTGCATTAAAAAACCTAACCAAAACACAAAAACAAAACAAGAAGTAGTGAATAAATATATGGAACCTGCCTTAAAAAACCAACCAACCAAAAAAACCCAAAGCACCTCTCTGCCTTAACAAAAAAAACCCAAAAAAAGACACCTCCCTGCCCTAGGGGGTGGGGGGAAAGAGACCTAATCAACAAAACAATGAAACCAGCCTGTAAAACAACCCAAGACACAACTCCATGCTGTAAAAAAAAAGAGACCTAGTCAATAATATATGGCACCTGCCTTTAATAAAGACACCTCCCTGCCTTCAAAAAAAAAGAAAAATAAAAAGAAACCTTATGAATACATGTAGCCTGCTTTTACAAAACAAAAAAGACACCTGATCAATACATGGAAACTGCCTTTCGGGAAAAAAAACCCAAAACATACTTCTCTGCTTTACAAAAAAGAGACCCTTCTCTGTCTTTAAAAAAAAAAAAAAAAGCCTAATCACTGTATTGAACCTACCTTGAGAAAAAACAAAAGGGGGCGGGGGGAAGGACACCTCCCTGGCTTAAAAACCAACAAAACCAAAAAGAGATGGAATCAATAATGTGGGGCACCTGCCTTTAAAAAAAACACACCTCACTGCCTTTCAAATTAAAAAACAAAAAAACACCAATTCAACAATATGTGGAAACTGCCCTAAGAAAAAAAAATAAACATCCAATAAATATATGGAACATGCTTTAAAAAGAGCGACGTCTCTGTGCTTTGTAAAGAAAAAAAAAAGAATA
>VXBO01005756.1:737593-760308 GCA_013400135.1 Rhinoptilus africanus | reverse complement strand
TTGCTTTGCCTTCTGCAACACGCAGCAGCAGCCCATCGCCACCTTAGACAAGCTGGTGTTTTCTGAAGGTCTGAGCAGCTGGGTTATCCTATTTTATTTATTTTTATTTTAAAAAAATTTTTTTTTAAATGTGGCAGTTCCTATTTCATCATTCAGATCCTGTTTGGACGCTTTTTTTTTTTTTTCCTGCGGCTCTGAATACCCCCTTGTGTTTCAGCGGAGCTCTAAGAAAATATGAGTAGGCTGGTTTAGGTTACCGAACGTACGGGATGCTTTACAGAAAACCTGCGTGGCGACGAAAAGTCTAATTTTGGTTTTATTTATACAGTATTGCAAGTCATTTAAACTCCTCAGGAGTAAACGGAGTTAGGGCGGGATGAAAATGGCATTTGCGACTCGCGCTGCGTGTTAATGTATTTATGGGCATGGATTACGGACACGTATGTTTCTCAGTGTGTATGTGCAGATAACGCCTAGGGATGCGCGTCGCTTCGAGCAGAGTTTCTGGAATATGGAGCGCGAGCGGGGAGGGTGAAATCCGTCTTTTAAGTTGCGTAGTTCTGTGGCCTCGACCTCTCCAAAAAAACTGAACAAAAAAGAAAACCAACAACAAAAAAAAAAGTCAAAGCAACCCCCCTCCTTGTTGCAGAGCATCCCTTTTTGGTTTTTTTGTTTAAAATCCCAGGGAGGTGCCCCGGGAGCTCTTTGCTTTTTGGGGTCTGTGCGTGTGGAAGCGGAGCCGGGGAGCATTTTGGGATGGGTGGAAATCTCGCGGGCTGGATCCCGAACAGAGCCCCCAGTGTTGGCCGGGGCGGGGAGGAATGCAGGGTCCTTCTTCTCCAGCTGTTCCCTATTAGAGCACTGAGCCGGCAAGGATTTTGGGCAGCTGCCTGCGCTGCCATTTGATGACAAGGTCCAGCGCAACGGTCGTCTTCCACCCGGGATGGATTTGAAGTCCTTCTGCAGGAAAACCAAGCCGGGGGCTGCTCAGGCACGAAGGGATTGGGTCTGGAATAACTGGCCGTTCCCTTATATAGCTGGCAGGAATGAGAGGGAGGAATGCCGTGAGAGCGTCTGGGCGCGATACCGCTGGTTTTATAAACAGCTGAAGGGCCGAACCTCATCCATTTGGGTGGGGAGGCCCCTGGGGGGGGAACAGGGAGGGAACACGCTCTCTAAAATCAGCTGCTCCGGGATATAAATGTGCAGCCTCCTGTGCCTGAGCACAGGCTTGCCGCAATTCCCACTGTGAGTCGGCGTGAGCAATATATTTTTAATTTTTTTTTTTTTATGAGCATTGCAGTTTTCCCTTCAAATTGTGGTTTTTTTGGCGGTAGCCGTGTCCCCTAGGTTGGGCAGCTAATTAGAGGGGGGGCAATTTACCTCCTGACCACAGAAGAGGCGAATTATGAAAGGTGGAAACCAGGGGTCGGACCCTTCCCGTCTTGACTCGTGCGAGCCATTCCCTGCTTGCCCCTCTAATCCTCTTGGCCTTGCTCGGCGCTGGGATTTCTCCTGCGAGCAAAGCTTGGTGTCCAGCCTCCTGCCTCTCCCTTAGTGCCTTTGTGGAGCTGCCGGCGCTTTCCCTGGCATCTCTTCCCAAAATGAGCTGTTCCTCCAGGGCGTTAGATTGGATATTAGGAAAAATTTCTACACCGAAAGGGTTGTCAAGCGCTGGACCAGGCTGCCCAGGGAAGTGGTGGAATCACCATCCCTGGAGGGATTTGAAAGACATGTAGACGTGATGCTGAGGGACGTGGGCTAGTGATGGCTTTTGGCAGTGTTGAGTTGATGGTTGGACTTGATGATCTGAAAGTTCCCTTGCAACCTAGACAATCCTGTGATTTGTAACTCTGACAGCAAAACTTGGATCCCTTGAGTTTCTCTTTCTCACCAGGCACTCCTTCGTAGGGCTTTCCCATGGGGTGGATGTATCCATGCATCCTGCGGAGCAGGACGTGATCTTTCCCAAGCTGGGCAATCCCATTGCGTTGGGTGGAGGGTAGCTGAGGTTTGCAGCCAAGAACTGTTAGGAAATGGCTTTTAGTCTCCAGTGTTAACGCTGTCTTCTTCGTAAAACCACCTGTATTTCTTAAATCGCTCCTACTTGGTGCCCGATTTGCAGCCTGGCATTTGTCGCTTGCCTGGCAATGGAATTGCACCAAATTCTTCTGAAAAGCAGTGTCGTTATCTAGCCTTGCGTTATTCCTTACTGTTGGAATCCCATTGTTTGCATAATTGTTTTGTGTACGTGCAGGACCTGTGGCGTGTCCCAGCCCTGTTGGGAAAGTGGGAAAACTTGAACGTTCCCCTTAGTTCATGGCTGTTAGAAGGAGGTGCAGCCCTGCTGTGTTCCGTGGTGGTTGGACACCGTCCTTCACAATATCATCAGCAATAACTGAGATCAGGAGGAAGCCCAAAGGGAGACCAGAGCATGAAATCCTCACTGGCTGGAGGAGTGAGGATTGGAGCCCTGGAGTCTGCTGACCAGGTGTGGAGGAAAACCCCTCTCTACAAAGGTGTCCAGGTTGTTTCTTGCCTGGTTGACTCCAAATGAGAGAGCTGCTGTGCGGCAGATGAGATGGGGAAAAACTCAAGGAAGAAAAATATGTCCTTTTAACTAGTTAATTGACATGGAGCAGCAAGTGTATTTATTTTGAAGGATTTCTAGCTGATTTTTTCCAAGTGTGAGGGTAATTTTGGTAATGACAACCAAGCCCTGCTCGTTAGGACTGCAAACCTGATGTGGCTCTGCTGTGTACAGCCACGTATGACCCTCAAAAGACCCTGAGGAGCCTCCTGTTTCTGTGGCTCTTTGGATACCTGCTGAAGCATGGAGGGGTGGATATAACCATGTTTCTCCTGAGGTGGGCAATATCTTGCAGGAAGCTACATTGGTGTTTCGGAGCACACTGGAGATGTGGTGACTACATGTGGCGCAGGGGCTGCGGGACCACCTGTAATCCACAGCGCATTTAAAGGTCTTGCTTGATTATAAAGGTATAATGGAAGTGAGAAGCAAACATGGAAGGGAACCTGTATGTTTCTTCATTAGGTGAAACGTACAGCTTGTGGTTATCCTACGTGGTGGCTATGAGTAGCCATAGAGCTTTAATGGTTTAACTGGTGAAGAATGTGGGTTGCTGCTAATTCAGTTGGAGCGCAAATGGCTTGGCCTGCCGTGCATGGAGAAGAATATGGAAACCATATTATCCGTGCACAGAAATAGAAGTTTCAGGTATTACATAGCGCTATTTAAAAGCCTGCTATAACTTCCTTCCTTCCTTCCAGCCGGGCCTCGCTGGGCAGCTTCGCTCCCAGCTGCTCGGAGCCGTCAGGACACGGTGACCTCCTCCGAGCCAGCAGTGAAGGTCAGGCAGGAGCCCAGTGTGGTGGGAGCGGGACCCGTGGTGCTCCTGTACCCATCGCTTGGGGCTGAGGGGTGCTGGGGCAGGGTATGGACCCGATGAGGAGATGGGGGCTGCTGTATCCACAAAACCTGCTCCGTAGGCTTTTGGCATGGAGTGCAGGATGTGCTTCTGATCTCACCTGCTTGGGCATCCCCTCGCTGATGGCCAGAGGTGTGACTGGGGTTTTCTTGGGTTTTCCAGAGTAGTCCCACCACCCCTGGCTTTGGAGCTGCCGTGGCTTCCTTGCTCCTGCGATCTCTGCTGGTTGACAGAGATGTTCCTGTGGGTCCTCCAGGCATCCAAACACCCATCTCCGCTGATGGTAGTAATGGCTTTAAGCTCTTGGTCTCGAAGGACAGCGAGCGTTCATTGCCCTGTGCACAGGACATTAACCGCTTCACGTGTTAAAGCCAAAATCTTTATTTCATTTCGGCAGGCTGTCAAGTATCACAATGAGAGCACCCAAGTGACCTAGATTCCTCGTCCTGGGAAGGACCGGCTGGAGGAAGAGGCAAGGATTGCAGGGAGCAGTAATGCCTTTCATTAGACCAAGTGATGCAGCTGGAAAAAACAGCCAAGCACGAAGGTGCACCAGCTCAAAGGAGGGCTTGTGTGGTTGTGGGATTTTTTTTGTTTCCCCCCAACTGTACCAGCTGGTCGGTTAAAAGGTATTACATGTTCCTGCAGACCTTGTCTCTTACATTCTTAGGTCATTGTGGCTCCAGCCCTACCACTGTTGCTGCTGCCCTGGCCGCAGTCTCCCAGCTCATCGGGAAGCTGCTGCCCCCCGGCTGTGTGAATTTTGCCGTTTGCCCCCACTGATGGAAAGCCGTCCCAGTGCCCATTTGAAGCTGATTCCCTATGGTTTTTTTCATCTTTCTTGGCTTACCATTGCATCGCAATGCTGAGCTCTGGTTTAAGCACCCTTGGGCTGTGTGAGAGCATCACTGGGCTGTCCCACGAGGGGGACCGGAGGGGCCAAGCAGGCATCCCGGCAGGAGGACAGGGCGAGGAGCTAAGCCCCATGCTTGGTGGCAGCGATAGGAATTTTTAAGTGGAACACCGACGTTGGCATAGCGTGGTCTCTCCGCACGCTTGGCTCTGCCTGCGGGGGGGTGTGAGCAGCCCTGCCAGCTCTGCTCGTTAAAAATCATCAGCTGGGACTCTTAAATGGAGAGACCTGCTGAGCTGTTGGACGCTGGCTTCTTTCCATCTGCCTGCTGTTGCTTGAGGTGCTGCCCTGCGTCTTGCCCAGGGTTTGTTTGCAAACTTGAGGGTTAAAAGCTGTCCGTGCTGGGGTTTTGGTTTTTTTTTTTTTTTTTTTTGGAGAATCGGAAGGGGAGGGGTACGGAGGTACAGAGCAATGTTAGCCAGGGGCTTTGAGCAAGGCTACACGCCCAGTATTCTCTTGCAATTCAAAGATGTTTTTATTTTTAAAGATGCTTTTCAGAGTAGCTATGGGAAGCACCACAGGCCAGCGTTTGGCTCACGCCAGCCCTGGCTGGAGGCAGGTCCGTGGCGCGGTGTGAAGAAGGGTCCCCTTCGTTTTCCCCCTCGCCCCGTTGTGGGACCGAGAGGAGACACCTCTGGGCTTGGGCTTAACTCTTCTGCATTTTCTCCTGTTTGCTTAAAAATGCCTCCCTGGGCGGTTCCTGGCACATGTCCCTTGCAGCCAGACAAGGAGGGAGAAGCTCCCTGTGGCTCGATTCCATGGCACCGGCAGCACCAAGGGCCAGGTCTTCTCCACAGGGCAGAGCTAACGAGGGCTGGGTTGTTTGGGTGGTGGCCATGCCGATTCCCGCACAGCAGAGCTTGCCGGGGGAAACTGTTTTTTAGGTAGCAATGCTTAAAACAGGAAGGAGGAAAAAGTTAACTAATGAGAACAGCGCGCTTTGCTGCCCGGAGCATCGTGTGGTGCGAGCGGGTCTGCCCGCGGGTGGGCTGCTCCCTCCCAAAGAGACTTTTCCACACTTCGCAATGTCCTTTTAACCATTTTGTCATCTAACGCGTGCCTCGGCGAGGGGCCTGGTGTCAGGGTTAGTTTCCCCACTGACTGCAGTTGGGAAAAAGTCCCGCTGTTGAAGCGCATGGAATAGACGTAGTGAAACATACCGTGCCTCATCACAGACCTGAGCTGGAGTTCTCTGCCTGGACCAGCTTGTTGTCCTTTGGTTTCTCTCCAAATGCTGCCCGTCTGTGCAGATATCTCGTGTTTGTGCTTGGAATAGTAAAGATGAAGTTCTGCCCCGAAGCAGTGGGTGCAGGGAGGCTGTGCGAGAAGGAGAGGAAACGCACGGGCCATCGCTGACGGTCTATGGCAGCCTTCAACCCGCCGAGATATGGATTGATGGGAGAGGTCAAGGATGGCTTTACAGCAGGAGCTGAATAAGAACCAACAGCAGAGCCATCAATTAAAATAATCTAATTTGTGAATTATCTTCAAATGAGATTAAATGGATGAATAGGGAGGGTGCCCTGCTCGTAGCTGGGCCGTTGCCGGTAGATGATCATCGGTGTGGTTAGGTCCTTTGGAGTGTTAGACCTCAGCATCCCAACAATGCTCTGTGCCCCATTCACCATTTATATTTTACACAGTTGCAGTTTAAAATGCAACCAGTTGATTTTAAAACGGCCGACGCTCTGATCAGCCAAAGTTTCCCTGAAGCAGTTGGTGAAGGTTTCTGTGGACCAGGTGGATCACGGTGCAAATTCCAATCTTCCTACAATTTCTTGAGCTTTGACCTTCCTTTTTCCTCATCTTCCATCAAAGAAACACCTTTATTTAATCTGTGGCCCACGAAAGTGCTTTTTTTAACAAGCTGGGAGTTATGTTTGCAATCAGCACAACTGACATAGTAATTAGTGTGAACACTTGCTTTATTTTAAGGTGCATTCGTCAGCGCTTTAGCTCTCCAGCTTCGTGCTCCTGTCTAATGTTACCGCAGTTAAGTGTTGGGAGAAAGGGCAGCCCTTGCGCTCCCACCGCATCCCGACCCCGGGGGCCAGAGCCGGCGGCTCCTCGGGGTTGGACTCACCAGTGGGTGGAGGGGCTGGTGTTCTGCGACGGCTGCTGGGCTGTGTTTCGGGGTTCCCACCTCATCACCCCAGTCTTCTCCCCACTTCTTACATGGTGCCAAGTGAGCGCAGGAGCCTACGGCAAAGCGCGAGGTGTTGTGTCCGAAACCCTTTTTGTCCGCGGAAACCTGTGAGAGGGGCTTGGTTGGGATGAACCCTTACGTGAATGGTGCGTGCATGTGTATGTACCTCCCGTTGTGCACGTACCCTTTCTATTTTCACTGAATAAGCAAAAGCATTAGTTTTTTTTACTATTTCATTGCCACGCAAGAGCTGCTGAGGGATCTAGAAGAGGCTGCAGGCCCTGATGCAGGAGATGCACGGGCTTGTGTGCTCACCCCTTTTCTCTTAAAGAAGCCAGCGTGTTTATCCATGCAGTGCTCTGGTCCTAGGAAGGAGACCCAGAGATTTGCAGAGACCCGTTTGTCAATTGCAAA
Source organism: Rhinoptilus africanus (assembly GCA_013400135.1). Lineage (NCBI taxonomy): Eukaryota > Metazoa > Chordata > Aves > Charadriiformes > Glareolidae > Rhinoptilus > Rhinoptilus africanus. The sequence continues at coordinate 753,386 of VXBO01005756.1, read as the reverse complement.
CAGCCAGGCCACCTTGGCCCCAGCAATTGCAAATGCAGTTGAAGGTTGGAGGGAGCAGATCCCTTCCCCGCTTCCCACCCGTGTGCCGCTTCCTCTTCCGCAGCAGGTGCTTGAAGTGGAGGGGAAAGATCTCATCACAACAAGGTCGTGATTGTTTCATAGAGTGGTTTGGGTTGGAAGGGACCTTAAAGATCATCTCGTTCCCCCCCCTGCCCTGGGCAGGGACACCTCCCACCAGCCCAGGTTGCTCCAAGCCCCGTCCAGCCTGGCCTTGAACCCCTCCAGGGATGGGGCAGCCACAGCTTCTCTGGGCAACCAGGGTCTCACCACCCTCGTAGTGAAGGCAATAAGAGATGCGAGAGAAGGATTTACCAGCTCAGGTTCACCCGTACGATGCCTGGTTCACAGCTTGTGGTTTTATTTGTGTATTTGCTTGTGGTGACTCTGTGGCATGGTATGGTTGTATCAAAGGCTTGGGTGACGGTGTCTGAACTGTAGTGTGCTTCCTCTGGTGGGGCGCTCTGCTGGTGGAGCCGGGCGGGCGTGAGGTGCAGCACCCTGTCTAAGGCTTCCCAGGCTCCTGCCTGCTGTGAGGGAGGGCTCTGCTTGCTCACTGGTGAAGTCTATGGACTTCAGATCTCTTGAGTTGAAACCAGGGTGATAACCATGTGTTTTCCTACCGTCAGTTCAGGCTGCTGCCCTTCGCAGATATTTCGGGGCATTTGCAGTGCTTGAGCTGTAGCGCAAAAACCTTCTTGTATTATATAAAAATAATCCACGGGGCAGAAAAATACTTTCTCCTGTGTGTGCTACCATGCTTCAACAAACTCACGGTCATTTTGTATTGTGAGTGTGGGTTACGGAAGACACGGCTGGATGGTATTGATGGCTGTGTTGCACCAAGGGCTGAGCCAGCTTCTGCCTCCGTCCCTGCAAGCCTTCCCTGACATTTGCAGGAGCTGGACGTGGCCCAGCGTGTCGAGCTATCGTGCCTGAAGATGTTATTTTACTTACAGTAACGTTAATATTGGGAGTGTCATCTGCTGCATCCAGCAGCTTTGCTACGCTCTTTGCTCTGGAGCGAGGCAGCCCAGGCGGGGATACACGGGGCGCTTTAAAAAGCTTCCCTTCTGTTACTGATCCTCGCAAGTAATTCCTTCCAGATTTCTCTTTTTTTTTTTTTTTTTTTTTTTTAATGATAAAACTTATTTCAGACAAACCACAAAGCTGCCTTATTTTTAACCAGTTAGTTCTCCCGCTCCTTGCCTATGCTGTTGCCTGGTTGGAGTATGGGCATGTGTTGTGTTCGGAGTTTTAATTGTTGTTGTAAGAAGTCATTGAGTGGGTGGATAAAACAGGGTTTCACCAAGTTTAGCCTGAAACATTTTAAAACTCACATTCCATGCCACTGCAATTTTTTTTCTTCCTTATTTCTGTGTTTTTAAAGAAAAAACCCTGACCATCACAGATAGGTTCTTCTTCTCCTTGGGTTTTTCCAGTTGTCCCCTCCTCTGTGTCCCTCATCTGCACTGGGAAGTGAAAAAGGAAAAAAAAAAAACTGGGAGAGAAATGTGGAGGAAAAAACCCACAACTTTTGTTGTGAAGAAACTTGGCTGATCTGACGTTTGCAAGCAGAACATAGTGTTTCTGCAGCAGCTGTGGTCTACGCTCATGCATTTCCCTGGTTTTCATAGTTTTCTTGTTGGGATATTCCCCTTGTTTCTCATGCAGCAAAAACCAATGTGATTTCTCTACCTTTTTTTTTTTTTTCTGTCTATTCCCCAGTATGCTCAAATTGCCCATGGGGTCAGCTTTGTTCTTGGTAGGCTTTCTGAAAATCTTACAGTTCCAAAGAAGTGGATTATTAAAAAAAAAAAAAAATGTGCAAAGTCCTCAGGCTGTTTCCCTGTTTCCCTCCAGATAATGCAAACATAGATGAAACGTTGAGTTATAACTACCTGAGTGACCTTTTAAGATAAGAATTGTTATTGACTGGCAGTATTATGTTAAACTGATAAGAATTCTTTTTAAAAGAGGAGAGGAAAAAAACCCAGCAAACCCTGCAGTAATCATAACAACTTACTTGGCAGCGCACAGCTCCATCCTGACGCTGGTGCTGAGGGTCCCCAGGGGATCCCATCCAGCAGGACCTGGGAAGCCTCCCTGGAGCTTCAGAGTGGTGCTTTGAGGGATGCCCAAGGTCATTTGGAAGAAATCCTTTGCTGTGAGGGGGGTGAGCCCCTGGCCCAAGTTGCCCAGAGAAGCTGTGGCTGCCCCATCCCTGGCAGAGCTAGAGATGCTCCAGCCCTAGCAGAGGTGCCATCTCCTGTTTTGGGTTGTTATAACGGAGTTAGGAGTCTGATGTGAACATACACGTACTTAAAGCCTTCCTTCACCCAGCTGAGCCCTGCTTGGTGGGTTTGCACATGCTGCATCCTGTGGGATGCTGTCAGTTCTAAGCAGAATTCACACTTTTGCCATGGACTGTGACCATGGATGGTCATAGATGTTCCATCCCTGGAGACATTCCAGGCCAGGTTGGACAGGGCTCTGAGCAGCCTGATCTAGTGGAAGATGTCCCTGCTCGTGGCAGGGGGGTTGGACTCGATGGCTTTTAAAGGTCACTCCAACCCAAACCATTCTACGACTTGGTTACCTTTTGGTATCGGGGGTTGCCACTGAGATTGTTTGAGCTGAAGAAAACCAACAGTGAGCAACTGGGTTTTCTTACCACCTGCTTTTCTTCTTCCTCCTCCATCCCTCTGTGCTTGTACTGCCTGCGTGTCGTGGGTTCCCTGGTTTCGTGGACCATGCGTGTGCACGCTCCTGGCTAGCAGGTGGGGGTGAGACAAAAAGTGCCCAAACAAGAAGCAGCAGCAGTTTGGAAAGTGCAGAGACTCAGGAGGTCTGGAAGGAGACGGGATAGGCCTGATTAAAAACAAAAAATACTCAAAATTTGTCTTAGGATGAGGTCTAGGAAAAAAATAATTAACGCCATTTGAATACATACCAGTGGCAGAGGCAAAGGCGTGCGACTCGGTGTGTCTGTTTGGGAAATCAACTACTTAAACCTGCCCGGTTAAAAGAGCCATCGCAGCAGCACGAATTCTTTTAACGATAGCTCTTAGCGCTGTGTAAAGGTGTCTTCCCGGACTGCGCTCGCTAACCTTTCATCACATTATTCCGAAGCAGTCAGTTGGATGCTGAATGCTTTTTGTAGCCGATGTCAAATCTCGGTCAGCTGGAGAGCCTTTATAAATAAAGGTGTCTGCTTGTATTCAGGCATACGTGGATAATAGCTGCTGTAATTCAGCTGTCCGGCTCGGCTACCCGGCTTTTATAAACGACTGATCAGAGATTCCACGGAGAGTGAGTATTTAAAGGGATGGAGCTGCTAAAAGTGGTCTCTGTGCTGATAAGTACCGCGAGTGTCTGTCCCCGGGACAGGTGGCCGGCGTTGTCCTCCTTCCACTCATATCCCGGGTTTATATTTCACACAAAGCGAATGTTGCATTAATAAAACTTCAGTGCTGTGGTTAGATTGCAAGGCTCTGCATTAATTTTTTTGCAAGCTGCACTCAAATCTTTCAGTTTGTCATCTGTTTTTTTTTTTTTAATCTTTATGGGAGCGGGTAAACACTCGGAGATCTCTCTGGACAAGCCACAGCAGCTGGAGGATACTGGTTTCTCTATGGAGTGGAGGAATTTCATCAGAGGGGCTATTGTTCGACTGTGTTCTCAGCATTTTGGCAACTGTTCTTTAGATTAACCCTACAGAAAGGGGAGGGTGCTCTTTGCCGGGTCTGAAATAATTGCAAAAATGTGGGCAGATGCTTTTGCATTGTTAGAAGTCGATACTGGTTGGTAGTGGGGAAGCGTGGTGTGGGATTAAGGAACTAAGAAGCCCGAGTTGTTCAAATCCCTCCTAAAGCCAAACTGGATGTTGGCGTTGATGTTCAGTTGTTTTCTCTTTTTAAAATAGAAATAGTTGACGCTTTCTCCCCCTTCCTTGAGCAGTCGGTAAGCGGTGGGTTGCAGCTGGCACACCCAGCCCATCTCCCGAATGCACTAATACAGACTATTCACTTGTTGGATAGCCCATTTTCCTGGCTTTTCTGCTTGAAAAGGAGGAGGATTTGGTACGAGAGCAGACATCCCACCTATGGCTTGGATATGGCAGGTGGGGAAAGAAACCCTGTTCCAGCTCCGAAGTGTTTGTGCTAGGGTTACCAATGTATAGGGTCATTTATTAACATTTATTTCTCCAAGCATTTATTTATTCCTGCCCTGCAGCTCCTGGCAGAGCTGTTTATATCGCTGTGTATCCATGTGCGGTGTACCCCAGCCCTTCCACCATTTGCATCCCCGGCGGAAAACATCTTGACAGAATGTGCCTTCTCAGGGGGCGAACTTTTGTTTGCTTATTTTTTTGTAATTAAAAAAACAACCAAACAACCAAACAAAAAAGGCTGCCAAAGCTTTTCCCAGGAGACAGTCAGCACTTCTGAGCGAGATCTTGCGTTCCCGGGCTCTTGTCCTGCGTGGGAAAGCAGGGCTGTCCCTGTGCCCAGATGATGCTCGTAGGCTGGTTCCTTTTCGGGCTCCCTCAGCACCGGCCAGGCACGGACCCCCTCACTCGCACCTAATTGCAGTGTTAACGAATCCCACCTCGAGGATGGGAATGAAGAGGGGTATAGTCTGCCACTTGATGAAGCCAGTGATGCTCTTAGCCAAGTTGAAAGGGATAAAAAAGAACTTCTTAGGGGTTTGCTTGTAATTATTCTGAATTTATCCTGCTGAATTTGGCCCCCCGGCATGGGTGGAAAATGGGAGCAACCTCCCTAATCCTGCGAGGGCCGTTGAATCTGGTAGCAGTCTCTCTGCCCTGGAGAAAACAGTTTGGATATTTGACTCTCTTCTTCTACGAAGGCACGGTGTTTCTTCTTTCTACGGAGATCAAGGTGTTCTTGAGCGGACAGATGGATGCCGCTGGCAAGAGCTGCTGGCTCTGGAGAGGCAGAGCTCCTAGCTGCAAAAGCTGAGATGTGCCGAGAACCCACTTGATGGGTCAGGAGGTGGCTTGAGATAGCCAGCCCGGTGTAAATCCGGAGGGGTGAGCAGTTCCCAGGGACGGAGGGAGGACCCGTGCTCGCTGTGGAGCAGCCCTTGCATGGCAGCCTGGGCTCTGCCCTGCTCGTGCTCTGCCGTGGGCACAAGGATGCTTTGCCTATCCATGGCCCGTGGTGGTCCCTGGGGCCTGGAGGAGATGAGACCCCGTGAGCAGTGGCCGGGGGGTGATGGAGCTCCTGGCTCACCATCCAGCAACTACATCCAGCGCCTGCAGAGCCCAGTTCACCCCCCAGCTCCACCCGTTCTTCAAAACGTAACCAAGGGTTGTTGTTTTTTTTTTTTTTAATTTAATCTGATGTGCATGTTTTGGTTCGGTTTACCCATACAATTACACTAATTTGCTTTATTATACGCCAGGAGATTAAAAATGCATCTGGCAGAGAGGATTAAAAACTAGTGATCTGGCTGTTGCGAAGCCCGCGATGTGTTAGGATTTCCTTTCTAGGTGTGCAGAGCTCTGTAACATAAGCAAATGTGATCCTTTGTAGTTGCAGTTTTCACAGGGAGAGCTCATTAAAGCTAATGTGATTGTTCAAGTAAATGAGAAATGAATAAAATTAAAATATAAGACTAAATCCTACCACATTAGAGCAGCAGTCATGATTTAAGAGCTTGATTTTTGGTTTGGTTTTTGTTTTTCTTGTACGTGAACCTGGAGCAATAGAGCTGCTTTACCTTTTAAAGGATTTAACAAGTCGCTCTAATTTTCTTTTAATGTTGCAGTGCTCCAAAATAATGCAAGGTCAGACTCAGCGTAACTAATTCCAGTTTGAAAGCAGAGGGTAGCCTGTTTCTCAATAGACTTACAATTAGTGCAACAACACTCCTGCCTTCGAGAGGGATGTAGCAGGAAATGAGACCGCTGGAATCTTGGTAAATAAAAATACGTGCTTGGGGATTATTTTTTCTTTTCTTTTTTTGTATGAGGAGAAGGAGGAACCCTATAAAAGCCAAGGTTTAATTTAATTTACCTTGCTCTCACGTGTGCTTCTGGACCAAGAGGAGTCATGGCAGGAAATCAAGTCATGGCAAAAGTGCCCTTGTATCATTCAGGGGCTGCAGACCCCTCCGAGGGGCTGTCTTTTGAGTCTTCATGACTTGGTTTGTCTGGATTTACCCATGGCAGGATCCCAAGGATGCTGAGAGCTTTTCTCCTGGAGTCCGAGTTGGTCCGGTGCTGCTGTGTGAGCCCTGGCACCCTGAACCAGCCCAGCATTGGGCTTTCGGGGGCAATTGCTTTGTTATTAACACTAGCCCAGGTTGCCCAGAGAAGCTGTGGCTGCCCCATCCCTGGAGGGGCTCAAGGCCAGGTTGGACGGGGCTTGGAGCAGCCTGGGCTGGTGGGAGGTGTCCCTGCCCAGGGCAGGCGGGGGGGGGACTGGATGATCTTTAAGGTCCCTTCCAGCCCAAACCATTCTGTGATTCTGTTTTGCAAAATCTCATTGTGCTGTTAAGACTTGTTGTTGTGAAGAGCAGCTTCACCATCTTGATGGCAAAAGAAGCCCCTTGCTCTTTTCACACAGCTCTTGGTGGGCTACCCATTCTGCCCAGAGCGTCATCCCACTTTTCCTGCAGCAAACCCAACGGTGTGTGTGTGGCCAGAGCATCTCTTGCTTTAGTCAGGTCATCTCTGGGGATCCTGTAACCTGTCCCGGCTGCGGTGCTGGTGTTAACGGCAAGTAACTGTCACTGTGTCACCATAGTGTTTCGGGTGATGCGGGGGGTCCTCCACTGCCATCATTAGAGGGCTGTTTCACAACTTGTCCTTTGCTTTTGAAGTCTGGACTGCTGCCACAACCTGTGTGTATCCCTTCCTTTCCTACGTCGCTATCTTCTGCTGCCAGAGGTGAGCGGCAGCCTGGTGACACCATGGGCACAGACGGAGAAAGGAGATCTCCCATGCCATCGCTCCTATTTACCTCCCCTTTCCTTGCCCGGAGAGACTGTTTTCATGATGTAGAGGTTGCTGGTGATCACGGCGAGCGTTTGCTGCCGCGTGCCCAAAGGGAGACAGTGAGGACACGTCCCATTTCCCACCAGCCTTCCCAGGCGGGGGCTGTCGGGGAGCCCTGGGCTGCCCCATCGCTGCAAGGATGCAGGTCCCTGGACCGCTCTGACTCTTCCCAGCCACGGGATGCAGCCACCGACCTCCTGTCCCCTGGGTGCCAGCTGGAGCCCTGCCGGCAGCACCAGCCTCCCTGGGCATCACCTTCCCGCTGGCAGAGCTGCAGCCAAATAAAAAAACCAAACATTTTTCTCTTCTCCTACCTATTTTGCGACTGCTCAGCCTCGGAGAGGGAGATGGAGCTGAGGGCATCTCTCCAGCCGTGCCTCGGGCTGCTTTTATCTCCCTTCAAATGTCTGCACACCCTGGTTTGCAAATAGTCAGCTCTGCCTTGCTCCCTTGAGATGTTTTTGTTTTAATTATTTTTGTTAACTCTTTATGTGCCCCTGGCTCATACAATTTGACCAGTTGTGGTAGAAATCCCAGCGTGTGCTCCATGCTTGCGCTTTTTTTTTTGTTATTGGCAGCAAAGACCGTATGTTGTGGCTCCCGGGAGAGAGGAAAGCGGCGTTAACTTTTCATCTCTGTCGTCGCTAATTTAAGGGGTGAGAAAGTGGCCCGGCTCTCTTTTTTAAGAACTGGGTGTATACTGATAGTACCAGTGTCGGTACCGAATAACTCAATAAGCTGAAGAATGCAGCAATATCTAAAATTAAATCTGTTCTTAATTGCTGGGTTATAAATGGCAGTGTTTTCTGCAAATGGAATTAATTTATTATTTTTCAATTGCCGACACAAGCCTCAGCAGCACAACCCGCCTCAGTTAGCATTAATACAATAATGAGGCGCTTCCAAAAGGTGCGTTTGGCATCTGTAATGCACAGTACAATCTAACAAACCATAAACTATGTCAAAATACTCTTAAGGTACTAATTAAAACTTAAAAAAAAAAAAAAAAGTAGAATAGATGAATACATTCCAAATTGTGACTTTTCAATGAAGCTCTTTCATAAAAAACATTGTTTCTTGCCAAAACAAATTCAAAGGCATTTTTGTAATTTCTGCTGGGGAAAGGAGGAGTGTTTATCCAGCCTTTCATGTTGGCTGGGTTTTTTTGATTTTTATTTAAAAAAAAAAAGTCAGTATTTTTTCTGAATATGCATTAAAAAGTCTTGTTCCTGTCCTCTCCGGAGGGATGTGGGGTGAGAGCTGGAGAGGGATGTGCCTTGGGGGGTGGAAGGCTCTCATTAGCCCCACAGCTGAAACCCAGCGGTGGTGGGATCCCCTCGCACGGTGCGTGTGGGGCAGACAGGGGGCCCAAAGCAGTTCCACGTGGCGTGAGGATACCGGGGGTCCTGCTGACATCGGTGGCTCCTGTTTTGGGAGGTGGGATCCCCCCGCCCCGGTGCGGGCTCGGGATGGGGACGAGGTTCCCCCACTTGCTTTGCCGAGCATCTTCTGCAGCCGCAGGCATCCAAACAGTGCACAAAGCAAAACTCCTTGAGGTATTTATAGTTTTCCCTTCTGATTTTTTTTTTTTTTAAATCCTTCCAATTTTGGACACGTTTTTGACAGCTTTTACCTGCTGAGTCACCATTCATCCCCTTTCACGGGAGCTACTCCTTCCATACCAATTCCCCGAGCAGGCTTGAGCAACCATCATTTAAAAATAGATCCTGTCAAGGAAGTGTTTTTCTTCTCTCCCCCCTCTGTTTTTTTTTCTTTTTTTTTTTTTTCTTTTTTGTATCTCCAACTGCTTTTCCTGCTGTGTGTTTTACTTTCTTACACAAGATGGCTATTTTATAGATGCGATGCCTTTGCGTTGCTAAGGATGGCTTTAGGATTTACGCGCCCCGCTGCAGCGTGCCGTATGGAGGAACTGGGTGTCGAAACCAGATAACGGCGCAACTTTTGAAGATAACGGTATCTGATCCTGCAACGAGTGCTCTGGTTTTCCTAAGATGGATTTTTTTTTCGGTGGTAAACCACAACTTGAGCACAAACTGCTTGATTCTTGTAGCTCCTTTTATTAAATAACTCCCCATCCGCAGCAAGCAGCTGTTGCTTCTGATGGATGGGAAGGGAGGGTTGGTCTTTCCAAGGGTAGCCCCGATATCCAGGTCAGTTTTCTTTCCCACTTCCCAGGTTAAGATGGCATGAGTGTTCACAGCTGTTTTTGCAACGATGCTTAGCGTTTAATCTGCAAGATTTGCAGATTGGCCAGGCTGCGACAGCCGCCTCTGTAGGAACCACTTGGAAAGACTTTGGATACATCCAGTGTCTCTTACTTAGGGATTCGAAGCACCTGCCTCCCTGTCACTTCATGCATCTCGGATTTATTTTCTTTGTTAGCTGTAGTTTTGCATGTTGGGTGGTAAATGTCAAGAATATGGTTAGCTCCTTCCTATTCCCACTGACGTGAGCCCCCATTGATGCTGCGGATGAAGGAGGAAAGCTCCATGGTATGCACACTGTTCTGCCTGGGTGGCGTATTCCTTATTTTGTGTGTGCTCCCGCCTTCCTCCTTTCCAGGGAATACGCTGTAGAAATTAAATATTTGGTCTATTTATAAATTTCAGTCTATCTATTAATCCATCTCTATATATTAATCCTCCAGGTGGTTGCATTCCACTGTAATACAGCTGCTAGTGGGTTGTTAATCTTGGTGAAAGTCTATTTTAGCTTTCTCCTGGTCGTCCAGCCTGCTGTCATCCCACAGGGCAAATCCTCCCCCAGGAGAGAGGAAGGGAGACTATTTCAGGAGGAGCAATTCGGGAGGGAACAACTGCAGCTGAAACCGAAGCCCGGTTTGGGAGGAGGAGGCTGGGAAGGAGCTATTTCAGGGGACAGCTTGCCTGGCCACGCTGGTCCTGGGCACGGAGGTGTCCGTCCACCTCCTTCGTGTCTGATCATCATCAGTAGCTCTGACATGAGCGCTTTNCCTCCTGCCACCCCCCCGTAGGCATTGCTGAGCATCGATGAGATCCCCTCTCATCCTCTCTTCTCCAGGGCTCTCAGCCTTCCCTCATGAGAGAGGTGCTCCAGTCCCTCATCATCTTTGTAGCCTCCGCTGGACTCTCTCTAGCAGTTCCCAGCCTCTTGGCCAAACTGGAGTCTCATCCTGCTTGCAAACATACGCCTTGTTTTCTTTCTTCTAGTTTCTCCTAATGAGTGGCCCATCTTTTCCATAAGGAACTTCTAATGCCCTGGGGATACGCTGCATTGATGGGATGGTAAATCTGTGCCCTCAAACTCAGCAGGGCGGCTCGGGTCCCCCCGGGAGCAGGGATTCAGTGTGAAAGCCACGGGATGGATGGGCAGTCCTGGATGCGATGCTCTAGCCCTTGACCCTTTAGTCTTTTCTTGACAACACAGTAGACGACGAGCTTTGTACTTCCGCCGCTTTTAAATCTGAATGAGTAATTCAATAACGAGCAGCTATCAGTTCATCGCTTTCATGTTAAGGAGAAATCCTGTCCTTTTAAAGCCTTTGTATAAGAATGGGATAGTGAGCTAATTTCTAATCTTGCACAACTAACCTGTACTTGAACAGAAGGCTTCCCTTTATCATTGCAGTCTCTTTTGTTATAGCAATCTATAGCATAAGGTTTTTGGAGAATTTAACGTCTAGCTCAGACACGTGGTGACACACACTCTTAATCCTCTCTGCGTATATAAGTCTACTTATGGCTTCTTTTTTTTTTTTTTTTTTTTGAGTTTCCAGGATGCTTGTGAGTACTTAGCTCTAGAAAGGAAAACAAAAGGCCCACCAACACCAACAGTTTCTGCAAAGGAAGGTTTCTAAAAATGCATCTCCTTTTAGCGAGGAGAGCACGTGTGCCTGGGCCATCACACAAAAATTGTTGGCAAGTTTTGCTAAATTTGCTAAGGGTTTTTCAGTGCCGGGGATTTGGGTTTTGTTCTGTTGTTTGTTTTTTTTTTTATTTTTAACAGTTGGAAACAGCTCGTAAAAGCTTGGTATCTGCCGTGGTCCTGGTGCCCCGAGCCTGGGCACAAGCTTCCTTCTTCTGCCTTATGTCTTTCTCCTTGTTTGAGATGGAGGTTTTGTAAATAAGAGGTTTTCCTTCCCTCCCTACCAGCCTGCGCGGGGGCTCGAGGGCAAGTGGCTCTTCATGTCCTGCATGCCAGGGATGGGGAGGGAGCGGGGATGCTGCAGCCCCTCTCCTCACTGGCATTTGGTGCTTTCGGCAGGGTCGAAATGCTAAAATCACAGCAGGGATGTGTTTAGGGGAAAGGGAGCCATGGTGGCACCCTCCGTGCATCCCCACTCCTGAGCAAAAAGGGTTTTGTAATTGCAAGGAAAAACCTTCTGGGTTGTGGGATGGGGCTGGGGATTAGAGCTGGGGCCGTTGTGGTACTCCTCCCTCTGCCCAAAGGATTTCAGCGTCCTATTATCTATCAAATAGAAGGTGAATTGGGCCATGCGGTATTTAAATTGGTTTTGAAAAATCAGCTTTTTCCCAGTTCCTGTTTGTCCTTCCCCTCAGCTGTCCCTTTGGCTGGTGATGTGTGGTACAGAGGAGAAAAAAAGAAGGGGAAATCCTACTTAGGGATAAAGAAAAGTGTATTGTCCCAAGCGCTGGAGCCGGGCAGCGAAGCGTGAGAAGGGCTCACACAGGATTCATTGCGGCCGCACATTTCTCAGCTTCAGCCGTTTTCCCATCAAAGCAAAAGCCACATGAATATCTTAGTTTCTGTTATTGCCATGATAGAGGAGGCATTTTGCATCTGGAATGATAGCTCCAGGGGATTTCTTGGGTAGTTTGGAGAGATAGTGGGCCCTCTGACCCAAGCAGAAGCTGCTGGGGCTCTCAGAGTCACTGAGGATGACAACGGTGTGCTTCGGTGTATCTGAACCTTGCTCAAAACATGCAAGCTTTCCTTCATTTTTCTTTTTTTTCCAGGGGGTTTTCACGTGCCACTCGTTTTGTACTCTGCTTTCTTCTAGCACTTCTTTCTTCTTGGTGTGTGCACAAGCCAACAGCCCATTCCCAAGGAAGGCTCGGCTCCCTGTTGGCATCCCAAGAGGAGCGGGATGAAGGCACCCAGCAAGGTGTGCCCGCCCGTGGCAGGGGGTTGGAACTAGATGATCTTTAAGGTCTTTTCCAACCCAAACCCTTCCATGATTCTATGATTCTGAAGGTCTTTTCCAACCGAGATGATTCTATGATTCCACTCTGGGAAGGGACGGATGGGAATTCCACATGTGGTAGGATGAGGACGTGCCTGCCCACCCAGGCTTGCTGTGGAGCAGGAGCGAGGGAACCCTTTGGCTGCAGGGAAGATCCTTCATTGCCTCCCGTGTGCTGCAGGATGGCTGGGAGAGTGATGCCCCTAATCCAGACCTCTTAAAGCTGTTGCTGTGTTGGTTTCGGCAGGGAAATGGGAAAGGTTTGGATGAAGGTACTGTCTGGTGGGTGCCAGGGCTGCTCCCCCCATTCCAAGAATGCGAGATAAGCTAAAGGACAGCATGGAGATGGATCCCTCCCTCCCCCAGCATGCACATAACCCCGAGGCTTGGCTTGGTGTTTCAAAGCTGCTCTGTGGTTCTGTTAAATTTAGGAGCCGGCTCACGCAGGCGTGGGATGCGCCGTGGGGCAGGAGTGGGACGGGGTGTCCACAGTGACCTCCTCCTTGTCCTACTGCTGGGTCCGTCTCCCTCCCTGGCCCAATTCTCCACCCCTCCTGCGACATCCCTGCTCCTGCTTTCAAGTCAAGTCATTGGCAATTAGGGGTTTTAGGGGGAGCTTTTGATGCTGGGGCAAGAGAAGCAGTGGTGAGAGCGGCTCTTGCAGGGTCTTGAGGTGTCCCCTGTGTGCCCCGTGTACAACGTTGCCTTGTCATTGCATTCGGGTTGTAAAACATGCTCTTTTTGTCTTGAAAAGTCACGTTGGCGTGGACTTGCAGAGCACACGAGCACGCAGCTCCTGCCTCTGCAGGCATGGGTTGAACTCGGAGTATGAGCATCTGTCCTGATGCTTGCCCTTTTGTGTGCTCTCTCTTGCAAACACACTGTCTTTTCAGATTTGGGGGAAAAATAAAAAAAGAAAGATACATAAAGGTCTGTGCTAAAGGAAACCCCGGTGGGCTGGCTTCATCTTTAGCCCCTGTTTGTTTCTTGGTCCTCTCTTCTGTCTGTAAGAGGAAGATAATCTACCTGGCAAGGGTGCTGGGAAGCTAAATTAATTCCCGCTGAGGTCTTCGGATAGAAAACGCTGCAGTAAGCACAACGTGTGGGTGTAGGCACGGTGCTGTACAGCACTCGGATGGCGCCTGTTAATGTACACATAGAAAATGTGCTGAGTATCTTTCAGCCTGGCTTTAAAAAATCGCCTGTGCCGTTGAAGGTGTAAATATAGGAAGAATAATCAGACCAGCGGAGCTCTCCGCGACCTCCAGCTTCCGAAGAGAAGGCTTGTCTCTCCCTTCTTTCTGTACCCGCGTCCTCGTCTTGTGTTACAGGTCCCTGCTCAGGACCCTGTATTTTACTTTTATTTTTCCCTATCTGACGGTTACAGAGGATTTCAGCTCTTCGTGAGGAGGCCTGACCCCCCTCCTGCCACCGGGCAGCAAGGTTTAAATAAAAGGGTAGTTTTCTTTCGGTAGGAAAAAATAAATAAGGCTCCACCTGAATTTCCTGAGTTATTTTTTTTGGTCAAGAATAGCCTGGAACGCTCCTGGCTAGAAACAAACATGGGCCGAGGTGTCTGAGCGGAGTGCAATAATTTGTTTGAATTGAGTGTAATGATTTATTTTGAGCGGGCTGTGGAAGCAGGAGGCGGCGGTAGCTTTGCCAGTCCTTCGTGTGAGTGAAGGGGGGAGAGCTGGGGATGGGGGTTCCGTTTTGGGGTGTGCCTGGATGTGGCCGTGGGCATTCTGGCCAAAAAATGAGACACCCTCCCCGCGGCATCGTTCGTCCAGCGTGCCAGAAGCGTCGCTTTGCCTCATCACCACGCAGATGGTGGGTAAAGGTGAAATTGCTCCTCTGCTGCCCTCGCACTGAGGTTTCCTTGCACGGAGACGGGAGTTTTCCCGTGTAGGAATAGGGCTCTCCTTAACAGAAGATCTTTGAAAATAAATAAGCGTCTTTTTGGGCTGGAAAAATAACTTTCATATCCTTAGATTCTCCAGCCAGAAGGGAGCATGCTGATCCTCTGGTCTGGCCAGACGATTGCGCTCCGTCATTCCCGTAGCCGAGCTCCCGGGTTTTTTTGGGTGAGCTGGGTTTTATTTCGGCATTTTCCATCCACTCCACGAAATGGGGTCAGCTCTTGCCCGCCCACCGCTCTCTCCGGCGGATGATGTGCTCCCCTGGCAGGAAATCCTCCCTCCTGCGCCCAGCCTCGCCGACGGGATATGTCAGCAGCATGTCGGGCTTTTATCAGGAGATGAAAAGCGGATTCTCAACGTTGGGGGGGGGGAAGGTGGTTCCTACATATTTGGCCCTCGCCATCCCTTCTCCCACCCCGGGAAGGGATGGTGATGGGTAGCAGCATCCCTCCTCCCTTCCCCCCTGGACTGTCCTATTCCAGTGGGTCCTATCCGCATCGCAAGGGGGGGGATAAGTAAATATTTAAAGTGCACTCGGAGCTTGCAGCCGATGGAACACACCAGTTGCACGGACTTCAGCCGGGGCCAGCGGGTTTTCTTCTGCCAGGAAGAGCCAGGTTGAGCGATAAAGGCCCCCTTGTTAACGTGTATTGCCTTAAGCGATGTTTCCACAGCTTTCCGTCTGTTTACCGAGAGTATTCAGACATGTAATTCCACCGGATCTGGCTGCTTACGGAGAAGGCTGGATTATTTGTGTTTCATAAATAAGGCCAGAAAACACAAGGTCCCCAGCACTGAAAGCCAGCTCTGCATCACTCCTTGTGGGCTTTCTTTTTCGGTCCCACTCTCCTGCCTTTTGATTATTATTTTTTTTAACCATAGCCCCCCTTCCCCCTGGCCCACATGTGCCCTGTTAGCCATGTTCTCTCACAAAACATAGCAAAACCCCACAAACCAACTATATCACAGAATGTGTTGGGTTGGAAGGGACCTCTAAAGCCCATCTAGTCCAACCCCCCTGCAGGGACATCTTCAACTAGATCGGGTTGCTCAGAGCCTCATCCAGCCTGGGCTTGGATGTCTCCAGGGATGGGGCATCTCCCACCTCTCTGAGCAACCTGGGCCAGTGTCTCACCACCCTCATTATAAAGAACTTCTTGCTAATGTCTCATCTAACCCTGCCCTGCCCTAGTTTAAAACCATTGCCCCTCGATCTGTTGCTACATGCCCTTGCAAACGGTCCCTCCCCAGCTTTCCTTTAGTCCCCCTTTCGGGGGTATCAGCATAGAAGAAGGCATTTCTGGGGCATTTCTGCCCCCTTTGCACCTCTTCTGGCTTTGTCCCGTGTGCTTTAAGCCCCACAGGATGTGGCCCCCGGCACGGCCGAGCAAACCTCGCTGCCGAAAGGATGGGCACAGGGCTGCTTTTATTTAGCATCAGCTCCTGATTAAACCATTCGTGGCTCCGTGTCCGTCTCGCACCCCTCTGGAGGAGAGTCTTACATGGGATCCCTGTGGCCCCTTGCTCATCTGGAGCATCCTTTTTTCTGGTTTAGTCATGCTTGCGTTACTTTTTTTTTTTTTTTTG
>VXBO01005756.1:718204-737581 GCA_013400135.1 Rhinoptilus africanus | reverse complement strand
TTTTTTTTTTTTGTTATGGTAAAACCTTATTTCAAGAGGAGTTGGGATAATGTATAATAGGACCTGAGGAAGGGAGGAGCAACCCATCGGGAGGAGATGGTCCTGGCACATCCCAGTGTGGCGAAGGATTTGGTGGAGCCTCTTGTCTGGGTGAGCTTTTGTGTTCCCCACCACCTTTTCCCACCTCTCCCGTTCATCCTTCTGGCTGTAAAACCAGCACAGAGGCTGATGTACAGGAGGACCGGAGGCGAGAGCTCTGCCTCCATCTGCCCCCCCGCGGGGCACAGCATCCCTCCCTCGGCTCCGGTGGAGCCCATGGGGAGAGTGGGTCTGTAAAGGTAAACGAGCGGTTTGGTTAACGAGAGCTCTCTGGGCCTTTTCCAGCTGGATTCCCGAGGAAGCAGGGGATGGCTTGTGTCCTCAAGCCGGGCAGCTGGACCACAGCTCCAGGGCTGACACCTGGACCCTGCAGTGATGGTCAGGCTCTGCAAGGGGGGAAAAAAAAACAACTAAAGACTATTTTTTTTTTTCATAAAAAGGTCTCTAATGATAGTTTAGCGATCCAGCCTGTCCTTAAAGCACCTTGTAGGAACTGTTAAAGTAAAAGCAGGGCTGGTACAAACGCAGCCATATGTTCATCTGAACAGGAGGGCGTTGATTCCATTAGCAGAAGTGTTTGGAGGAACATCTGTGAAGGGGTAGGAAAGATTTCCCGTACCACCGGCACGGCAAATCCCATTCCTGTCGGACTGTGTCGGAGCCCAGCCAGACTCTTCCTTAGAGACTGTCTCACCGAGATGCTGTTGCCTCCTTCAAAAGCAAAGAATAAAATCCGTGTTTTTGCGGTCTGCCCTCCTGCTCGGGGTGGTTTGCAGGACAGCAAACAGCAGTAGCATGGCCTGTCCTTCAGCCAGGCAAGCCTCGGTTTTCCTAACTTGGAAAGAATTGCTTTGGATAAACTTTGGTAAAGTCTGGATTCATGTCCTGTTGGAGTCGGTGAACAGACGCCTGTTGTTTTATGGAGCTGTGGATGAAAACCTGAGAGCTTTCCTCTGGCACTAGCATTCGGGGCAAAGACCTGGGGATGCTCCAGGTGTGTGAGAAGCCCCGAGCCGGGGTCATTTAACTGCTCTCATCCACACTGGTGGGACCCTCAGGGCGGAAATTGGGGGTTAAAGATGGTGTGTGTGTGCATCGTCAAACTCCTGCCATACCCCTGTTAGCTATATCCCTTAGCCAGTAACCTGCAGGGTGCTGTGTCCTCAGCTTGATAGGGGATTTGGGCTGGGCACGTCCCCATGGGACGTGTGACAACTTTTGGTGGCTGGCTAGCAGATTGCATGGCAAATCCTTCCAGTAGCGAGGCCTATAAAGTGATGCTTTCCCAGTAGAAATGCTCATTTTCCAAAACCACGGCATTTCTGGGGACTTCCTTAGGTTCCATCCAGACTGACTGGGCTGAGCTGTAAGTTCGGGAAACGGACCTCATAAGCAGAAGAACAATAGGAAGCTGTTTAGGCTACTTCTTTTCTAATGGAAAACAGATTTAAGGACTTTGTTTCTTGTTCTGGGGGAAGTAAATGGGTCTTTGAAGCTTGGCTCCATCTCTGTCTGACTTTTCAGCATAGCAATTAATATAACCCCCCATTTTAAATGTATCCTCAGAGAAGAGTGTCCGTGGTGTCAGACCGTGGATCGAGGGATGATGGATCACCACCACCAGAGTGGTTTGGGGATGACGCAGACTGCACATGGCAAATTCTGTGTTTGTGGGGAGGAGATGGGGCTAATCCTACAAACTAACCGCGTGCACAGACTCTGCACTGTGTATCTTCAAAGCATCAGGCTGCTGTGGACTAGTCAACACCAAACTTTTATCTGCTCCGTCACAAAATTGTGGACCAAATTGTGAACCGCAGGGGAGCGATGAAGAGCCCGAGGCTCGCCCGGGCTCGCTCTTCCTCTGGCTCCATGTGCAGCTGGATGTTGTGTTGCATCCCAAAGGCAAGGAAACGTTTGAGTCCATAAAATGTTTAGCACCAGAGACGTGTTCAGAAGGATGTGACCTTCCCGGTGAAGGTTTGGTGCTGGTTTGAATTCATAAAGAGCAACACATGAGCTGTATAACCAGCGTAATCTTCAAGCAGGCTACATCTAAGAGACTCTGGATGCTGATAAGAAACCCAATTAGACTTCTGTGGTGGTTTTTCAAAATGCCCCGTGTGATGTTTCCAATGGCATTTTACGTTTCAGACTTCCATGGTAGAACAGCAGTAGGATCTAGAAATATCCGAGGAATTAACAGCGTCTCTGTCTCTCTCCCTTTTCCCATCCAAAGATAACACGAGCTGCGGGGCTAGCCCTTCCCCCAGAGCTGCAGGGCTTGTGCTGCTTTTCCTTGCATATTTTGGCAGGCAGAAAATAGCCTTGAAGTATGGTAAAAGACAGAAATATGCCGGAGCGTCGGGCATCAAACCAGCCTCTTCGAGGATGGAGTAAGAGAATATAAAGATTTTTCTTTCTTTCTAAAGGCGTTACGAGCAAAGCTGTCGTTTTTGGGCATGGAGGATCATAAAGCACTTTTCCTGGACCAGAGAAATGATTCAAACCGACAGATTTCAAAATGAAAACAAAACTGGGGAGAAGCTGAATGTTTAAGAACTACTGCTTGCACCGTTTAAAAAAAAAAAAACAAAACAACCCAAAACCTGCATTTGCTTTGCAGCTTTTGCTGCCATTATTTCTCAGGCTGCGCATTAATGATTTGAAGGTAGTGATAACTTCTTGATGGTTTTTAAACCCTTTTTTGCTGGACAGGGTGGCTGTTTTTTTCTTCCCTTTTGTGTCCGTTTACATCCGAGCGGTCGCTGCGGCTCTGTGCTGATGGGGGGAGCGGGTGGTCCCCTAATGGATGGGGACCAGGAGCTCGGGTTTGGCCACTGCAGGCCGTCGTGCGATGCCCGAGGTGTCTTGTGCATTGAAAAGCCTTTGGGGGCAAGAAGTGCAGAAGAAGGGTAAACGTGCTGCGCTGTGTGGACGGTTTCAGTCCTTTGTGGTGTACGCTGGTGCCAGGAATCTCTCAGCTTCGTCTACTGAAGATACAGGCAATTTGAAAGTGTGCGTGAGTGACGTTAGACCCAATAGTGCCACTCAACTGTGAGCACCGAGAAGATAAAAAAACGCAAGAAATAACAAACAAAATGTTGGATTTTTGCTCCTTTATTTTTTTTTTTAAAAGAGGCCTCCTTAGCTGGTAGCGCTCGTCTCTGCTGTGGCTTTGCAGAGTCGATTCGTCATAGAATCACGGAATGGTTTGGGTTGGAAGGGACCTTAAAGATCACCCAGTTCCTACCCCCTGCCCGGGGCAGGGACACCCCCACCAGCCCAGGTTGCTCAACCCCAGCGCTGGGGGCAGCACTGCAGGGGGGGCTCACCCAGTGGGGCAGAGGGGCAGGATCCCCCCCTCGCCCCCCTGCCCATGCTGGGGGGATGTAGCCCAGGCTGGGGGGGGTTGCCGGCTCATGTTGAGCTTCTCATCCACCAACACCCCCAAATCCTTCTCCTGGGAGCTGCTCTCCAGCCATTCTCTGCCCATCCTGGATTTGTGCTTGGGTTTGCCCTGACCCAGGTGCAGGACCTTGCACTTGGCCTTGATGAACTTCATGAGGCTGGCATGGTCCCATCTCTCAAGCCTCCCTAGGTCCCTCTGGATGGCATCCCTTCCCTCCAATGTTCCAACCGCTCCACACAGCTTGGTCTCATCAGCAAACGTGCTAGGGTGCCCTCAGTCCCGCTGTCCATGTGGACGTGGGTTGCAGTGGGTCTGGGGGAGGCACCACGGAAGGCTGCAGTGATGTCCCCATCCTCTGGCCACATTGAACGGTAGATCCCCCTGTGTGGGCATCACAGTCCTCGCAGCGGGCTCTCACCCTGAGGAGCAAGCGCGGGGCCTTTGGGAGCTGGCATCTTCCCTTTCCCCAGCCCCCTGAGCATCGCTCGGGGCTGACGCAAGGCTGCGCCCCGCTTGCCACGGATCCTGGCTCGTCCCCGAGGCCGCGGCGTGGACGTTTTATTTTCTGTACTCCTGCGTGCTCCCGGGTAAGGCGCTGATCGTCTGGCACAGCCTCTGCTCCCGCTGCTCCCTGCGAACCTGGCTCGGCTCCATCCGGAGCCGGTCACGTCGCCTGGGGCTCCAACCTGGTGCAGCAGCACAGAGCTTAGGCTGGGGAGAATATATATATATATAATGGACTGGCAGGAAGAGTCGCTTTACCACGTCGTTTAATGGATATTCAGTTTTTTCTATGACTGCATCGGTCAGCGTGGCCCTGGAGCCGTACCTTCGAGCAGTGAGTGCAGCAATGCATATGTGATCCTACGGGAGGAGAGACCTTCAAGACATGACCGAGAAGCCCCTGTTCATAATAGAAGCCGCTCTGATTTAAACCAGAGCTCCTCAGGGTTTTTTTTTATGGGGGGGGGGAAAGAGGCGAAGAAGAAATACATGATGTGTCAGTAATGCTTTCGGGGCAAAAAAATTAAGATCACAAAGTGACAGGAATCTGGTGCAGAGCTTTTTGTGGTGCTTCTGGTGCACAGCAGGGGTTGGTCGCTCTCTGCTGTCACATCTTGTGGTTTAGTTTCCCGGCGAGCAGCCGTGCATCCGTCCTGCAGGTCTTACTCCTGAGCAAACACCAGCTTGCGTCTGTCTGCAGTTTGTCTTTCTGCAGAAGGATGTTTTTGCCAATGGAAAGACAGATCTTCAGTCTCTCAAAGATGAGGTGGCTTCAGACGCCCACAGGTTTTCTTGGATTCTTTTTTTTTTTTTTTTTTGGCTTGCATGCTTCCAAAAACAAGTGGGAATTCTTCCAGTGATGAGCATTGTAACTTCAACTTTTGGGAAGCTTTTTTTTTTTTTCTCCCGATTTCTGTACCTATTGTCGCTCGTTAGTGGTGGCAGAGAGCCTACAGGTATTTGTCACAGCCTTAACCATCCAGCTTCCCCGCAGCAGCCCCAGCCTCTGTATAATGCTGGGGAATTCAGGCAAAGTACAGAACAAGGCAGAGAAGTAAAAATTAAGAAAGCCCTGTTTGTGTAAGGCTTTTTTTTTTTTTTTTAAGAAAAGCGTGGAAATGAAACTTCAAATGGTGACAATCTGGGTTAAGATAAAAACGTACCACGATGAGTTGCTGTGCTTCGTATTAAATATTCAAGCACTGCTTTTTTGCTGCCAGTGTTAAAGAGAGTCAAACTGTTGGGGGTGAGGAGTCGATAGCAAAGTACCTGTAAAGAGATTATTCAAGTGCTGTGTTTTCTTCCTTTTTTTTGTTGAGTTGCCCGGTTCTGTTTGGTGGCTGATCCCTTCAAAGCAAAGATGGTCGAGGCTGAGGATGTTTTCAACCCCCAAGTTAAAGTGAGACCTTCTAAACTCTTGAGACAGACCAGAAAAAATATAATACTAAAAAATAAAAATAAAAAATAAGAAAATAAAGAAGCAGGTGGTCTGAAATACAAGCCAAATCAGCTTCGATCCCTTTGGTTTCTCCGTGTGTATTTCGCAGGAGCTACCTTGTCATTCTGCTCCTCGCTTTCCACTTGAGCGAAGTTCAACACATCGCTGAGAAGAAGGAGCGCGTAGTAAATACAATGATTCATCATTCCTACCCTAGCGAAAAAGGGAGGTGGGGAATGTCTGTCAAGTTCTCCAAGTCCTTGAATTAAATGTGTAGGGATTTTGAATAACCCCCGAGTTAGCAAAGAGAAGCACTAATTTTAGTGTCGAGATATTTAATTGAAAAGCAACCGATGGGACATCCTCATTTTTAGGCAACCGACAAAAAAAAAAGTATAAATACAAAATAAGTTTAAAATAAAGTAATTGGAAATTAATTGAAATTTAATTTTAATTAGGTGCCCGAAATTGGAACGTCTGGATCCCTGGGGGTCCTGTCTCTGTCTCTTCCCTTTTTTTTTATTTCCTCCTCTGTAAGGCAAATGCCAATTAATTTTTTAGAAGTGCTTTAAATAACTTTATGTCTGCAACCTGTTGCAAGTCAGTGTTCAGAGGCTGAGGAACCTGCATGCAGTTGTAGTTACAGAATAGCTGCAAAGGGGAAGACGCATTCTGGTCTTTGTGAGTCTTAGGTGCCCAATTTTCCTTAGAAGCAGAAAGAAAAACCACCCCAGTTTTGCTCTTCTGCTTTGAAATATCACCCGTATTGGTTTTCTTCTCCCGACTGGAGAGAAAAGCGTATGGTTCAGACCTCTTTGTGAAAATCGTGCGTGTTTTTCTCTGAAGCAGGAGATATCTGGAGATGCGTTGGCTTGCTTTTCCCGACATCTCCAGGTGCGGTAGCACCTTAGGGCTGGGTAATGGTACAGGATCCATCCTTTGCCCTTTGGGGGTTTGATTTCCATCCAGCAAGAGTCGTCTTGGGTGTCTAGACAGGCTTTCGGTTAACCCTGCTCTCCAAGTTGTCTCGCCAGGCACTGCCTCTCTGCTGAGAGCTCCTTGGGCTGGAGGAGACGGAGCTGTTGGAGCGGGGCCAGAGGAGGCCCCAGAGATGCTGGGGGGGCTGGAGCCCCTCTGCTGTGGGGACAGGCTGAGAGAGCTGGGGGGGGGCAGCCTGGAGAAGAGACGGCTCTGGGGGGCACTTCCAGCCTCTTCCACTCCCTCAAGGGGCTCCAGGAAAGCTGGGGAAGGACTCTGGATCAGGGAGGGGAGCCGTGGGATGAGGGGGAAGGGTTTTAAACTGAAAATGGGTCAATTTGGGTGAGATATTAGGAAGAAATTTTTTCACTCTGAGGGTGGTGAGCCCCTGGCCCAGGTTGCCCAGAGAAGCTGTGGCTGCCCCATCCCTGGAGTGGTTCAAAGGCCAGGCTGGATGGGGCTTGGAGCAACCTGCTGTAGTTGAAGATGTCCCTGCTCGTGGCAGGGAGGTCGGACTAGATGGGCTTTAAAGGTCCTTTCCAACCCAAACCATTCTGTGAGATGCCTGAGCCTTCCTCTGCTGCATCCTCTGCGGTCCAGTGCATGTGGGTGCCAAAACATCTTCTTGGAGCACTGATGACTTTCCTGGGAAGATCAGGATGCTTGCTCCTGACCACCCCAAGGGATTTTCCCGTGGATACTGCCCTTGACAAGTGAGGACATGGCTCATACCAACTGCTGGGCTGGTGGTGGGGTGAGGAATGTCCTCCGTCTAGACGGATGGGTTTGACTCAGGGAGCCTGTGGTTTTGGGATCGGCCTCGCCAACTCCCTCGGGGCAGGGCTCAGGTGCACCCAACCACTGCTATTTTTGTACCTGCAGGGAGAGGGGAGGCTCGGGGCTCATTCAGGCAGCAAAATGAGCAAGATGCTCAAAGACAAGTGGACCCTGGAGCGCTCCCCCCTGCTCAGGCCAAGCCGTCTTCTGCTGTGGCATCCCCAGGATGGCTTTGTTGGAGGGAGAAGGCTAAGTGGACACAGCCTGTGGGGTTTGCCAGGGATGGGTGCAGGGGGAGGGAACCATTTCGTGTGGAATACCTTCACCTTTCCCACCTCCATTGGGTTCCCGCTGCTTGGGGAAGCTGGCAGCATGTTCTGTTTTCTTGCAGAGGGTGTATCTTCGTGTTTATTGACTCCAATAATACAAATGCAAGCTGGGCAGAGAGTGGATGGAGAGCAGCTCTGAGGAGAAGGACTCGAGGGTGCTGGTTGATGTTGTTTGCTCAACACAAGCCGGCGATGTGCGCTCGCAGCCCTGAAAGCCAACCATGGCCAGGGCTGCATCCCCCCAGCGTGGGCAGGGGGGCGAGGGGGGGGATTCTGCCCCTCTGCTCCGCTCTGGGGAGACCCCCCTGCAGTGCTGCCCCCAGCGCTGGGGCACCAGCATAGAGAGGATATGGACCTGGTGGAAGGACATGGACCTGGTGGAGCAAGTAGAGAGGAGGTCAGGAGGATTATCCAAGGGCTGGAGCCCCTCTGCTGTGGGTACAGGCTGAGAGAGCTGGGGGGGGTCAGCCTGGAGAAGAGAAGGCTCCGGGGAAACCTTCCAGTCCCTCAAGGGGCTCCAGGAAAGCTGGGGAGGGACTGTGGATCAGGGAGGGGAGCCATAGGATGAAGTGGAATGGTTTTACACTGAAAGTGGGTCAATTTAGGTGAGATACTGGGATGAAATTCTCAACTGTGAGGGGGGTGAGCCCCTGGCCCAGGTTGCCCAGAGAAGCTGTGGCTGCCCCATCCCTGGAGGGGTTCAAGGCCAGGCTGGACGGGGCTTGGAGCAGCCTGGGCTGGTGGGAGGTGTCCCTGCCCAGGGCAGGGGGGGGCACTGGGGGATCTTTAAGGTCCCTTCCAACCCAAACCATTCCATGATTCTGTGGTTCCAAGATGCCTTTGTCACGCTCAATCAGAGAAGGGGTGTTTAAAAGTGGCGCCTTTAATGTCTGTGAGGAGCTGTCGCTTAAGGGCTTGAACTGCAAAGCTCGTTATTGTTGCATAAAAAGCAGGGAAAAAAGTCAAGGAAGAAGGAAAAACAAGTTTTCTTGTCCTTGTGCTGCATTTGCAGGACCGGAGCTGCTCAGGGCTGTGGCCGGCAGCTTGCGTGTGTCGTACCTGCACGAGCCAGCACGTGTGTCCCCGCCGGGGGAACAGGTCTCCCCTCCCCTCGCCCGGCTGTCGCGCAGTTCAGCCGCTTGCCATGAGCGCCTCAAGTCGACACCATTTCCTTCCACCTCCCGGAGCTGCAGAAAAGATGGGTTTCGCTCAGGAAGTCAGAGCAGCTGTGTTATTTATAGAAGAATTATCTGTTTGGACGTGAATCACCTCGGCGTTCGTTGGCAGCGAGTCGGGGATCAGCTTCCCCGTCTGCCTGTGTTACTGCACCTTTGCTGCCTGGGGGAGACCCTCTTGGATCCCGGGATGTTTTCCTGGGATGGATCCCTCCCTCCCTGTATCCCTGCCCATCCCGGGGTGTCCCTTCCGTCCTGATGATCCCTGGTGGTGGTGCGTTGGCCGACGCACAGCTCAGAAATCCTCTTTGAAAGCATCTCCCCGCGCAGAGTGGGTAAGGCGGTCCCACCAAAAAAGCTGATAAACCCCCATTTTTCAGGGCAGGCTTAAAAAAAGACGCGAGCGTATGTTTAGCCGCATCTTACTCGTTTTGCTGGTTTCCCCATTTCAGCTCCGAAGTGAAATCATCCCTCAGCCTTTAACTAATGGAAACTTGGTTTAGGTGCCAAGAGAGAGGCAGCAGAACCTGAAACTATTTTTCCAAAGGGCTGGAAACATTGTGCAGCTACAGCTGCTAGAGGGGAGGCAGGATGGAAACGTCCGCATCAGGTTTGTTACCTCTGATACCAGTTTTCCAGAGATAAGGTGTAGGTTCCCTGCATCGTTCCGCCACAAAGCGGATTTGTTTGTCGCTTCGGTATGAGGTTTTTTGGTTTTAAGCTGAATCATCTTATTTTGGCTGGGTAAAGGACTCGCAGAAGATGAATGGATTTATTCTGCACGCTTCCCCGTGCTCTTTTTCATTGCCAGAGCAATGTTAAGACTCCTTAGAGTAATTAGGAATCTAGCCCTTCGTTTCCCTTTTCTTTTTTTCTTTTTAAAATTGAGGGAGAGGGCTCATTCCTCCTAATTCCGCTGAGAGTCCACGTGAAATGAAATCTCCCAGAGCGCGGTGTAGGGTTGAGTAATGCCGTGCGTAACGCTGACTTGAGCATCTGCCTCTCCTTACATGCAAATCGAGAAGAAAAAAGCGGGGCTTTTTCTTTTTCTTTTAAACGAGGTGTGTGGTTTGTTTGTGGAGGGTTTGGAAAAAAAACCTCCGGAGCTCCTCTGCACGTATATGCAGTCTTCAGGCATACTTGTCTGACTGTCCTAGCTGCTAATGTAAAGGTCAAAGTCTTGGAGGTTTCCCAATGTATATCGTCTACCGTGATTATTTTTTCCATATGAAAAAAAAAAAGAATTAAATTAGCCAGTAATGTTTAGTTATTTTCCAATTTTCCAATTCATTTAAGCTCTTGCGGAGGGGTTTCTGTTAGCGCCGGCGGGGTATTGCCCGAGCGAGAGCAGAGTGTCCCGCTGGAGCCGCCTCTGGCGCAGGCAAAGGGCTTTTCTTTTTTTTAAAATTCTCCAAACACGATTTGAGTTTCAAGTATGAAAGTCTGATGAGGGGAAATACTGCACCAGAACATTTGCTTTGCGGTTTTTTTCTCGTCCCTCCCTCCCTTTCCCTGTGCGTGCCTGCGAGGGAGGCAGCGCGAGGGTTTGTCCGGAGGGAGGGGGAGGCACCAGCCAAAATTTTCCAGCAGGGAGCTTGGCACGCCTGATGCTCCGGGTCTTTGCTAGGATACTTAGAGGGAGGTGGAACAGCTCAAACTGGGGTAATTGGGCTCAACTGTTGCTCGACAGACAGCGGCTTCTCAAGATGTGCAGCTCTCCCCCCCCTTTTTTCCTCCTACACCCTCTCTCCCCATCACCTCCATCCGATGCGCGTTTAGGTTTGGTCCCAAATGGCTTTGTGTTTGGGATGGGTGAAGACGAAAAGGGATGACGCCATGGGATGGAGACGGAGTGCACCAGCTCTGGGTGGCAGCCCCCAGCTCCCACGGCGGATGGTGCCGCGCGCGATTTAGCTATGGCAAGATTAAAGGAAGGGCTGCTTATCTAATTACCCCAAAGGATAATTATAGCAAGGAGCAGAAGTCGAGGGAATGAACTTTCTGGGTCTGACTCATCCGCTTTGCTGCTCTCTGGCGGAGCAGAGTGGGTGGGGGTGTCCCCAGAGATGCTTCCCAAGCATCTTGGACACGGGGCAATGGCTTCACCCGGAGCTCTGGGACCTGTGGGGGTATGCAGGGATGCGAGTCAAGGTCACAGCCCTTTGGCTCCGGCAAACTTATGCTGGGTCATTGTGCAGCCCCGGGAGAACCCAGGAAAGTCCCCTTTCCTCTTTCGGGCGTTGGTTTGGGTTTGGTGTTTGGGATCCGAAGGGGGGCAGAGGGTTTGCCGGCATGATCCCTTGTGTTAACGCAGGGCCGGAGATCTCCGCTCGGCAGCTCCAGAGCCGTGTCCCCTGCTTGTTTGAATTGGGCCATCTGCACTTAATTAGGGCAAAGTTTTCATCCAAGAAACTCGTTCTTGAATGAACACTGCTGAAAGGTGCGTATCTTCCATACGTACTCGTCGTAGGTCCTCCTGGGCTGTCCACGGGAAGAGCCTCGAGTAAGAAAAAGCCCACACAGTTCTTTAATTTTTATTTCGTTTGTTTATCCACTGGGCTACACCTGCTTTCCCAGACCCCTTCGTTAAATGCCAAAAGAATTAAAAATGTCAGATATCCCCCCCAACCGTGCCCCCAACCGAATTTCCGTTGCCGTGCTTTATAACTGGATAGCAGTGATGCACCCTCGAAGGAATGCCGGGAACCGCTGCCGTTTGGGATCTTCTCCCGGCCCACGGAAACTCCGCATTCTTCGGCCAGCTTGCGGCACGCCAGCGCATTCCTGCTCCATGAGGTGGAAGCAATACTGGTAGTGTGAGCTGTGATTTCTGTAGCCGGGGTGGGGAAGCGCCGCTTTAAAAAGCCTCTTAATTATATTCTTTCTCAGCAACGCATCAGTGCTGTTTTTAGCCCATTACGAAGGCTGCGATTTTTCTCTTAAATCATGCCTATTAGCTGATTGACCTAGTTCTTTTCATTGTTTTTTTTTTTCTTTTTGCCATCACAAAATGTTCTATTTTCAGGCACTTTACAGCCCTTGGAAGAAGAAGGGAGGGGGAGAAAAGGAGCCCGGCCCTGTTTCACACCCGTCTCCTTGCTTGCCTGCCGATGGCGTTCAGTTCTTCACCTGGGTCATATAATGTGTTGGGTTGGAAGGGACCTTTAAAGGTCACCTAGTCCAACCCTCCTGCAGGAGGCAGGGACATCTTTAACTAGATGAGAGAGTCACACAGGTACAACGCAAGTCCCTGCACAGCCTGGTTGTAGCTGCTGCTTTGGACTTTTCCCCAATTTCCTCGGGGGATGATGCTGCCGGCAGGACTTGCCCCAGACCGTTCCGTTGCTGCATCCATCCCTTGGTGGTGCCTGGCCCCAGGGTTGTGCTACAAACCAGCCTGGTCCTTCACTCCCAGCTGGGGGCAAAAGAGTGCAGCTCCCATCACCCACAGTGCCGGAAAAAGGATGGGGAGGGTTTCCGGGGGTGCTCGCGGAGGTGGTGGGGGGCGATGTGAAGCCCTCTCCGGGGGATGCTGAGTGCCAGGCTTGCACGCGGGGGTTTGAGTGCCTCGAGGAGGGAAGGATGGGAGAGCTCTTCCCTCCCAGTCTCATAATAAATTCCTGTGCAGCAAAACCAGGCGTTGGGAAGGTGTGTTGGCTGTGCGGGCTAAGAGAGGACCGGCTGCTGGAGACGCTAATCTGGCGTCAGACACGTGTCGGGGTGATGGACCTGCTGGGTTTGTGATCAATACGAGGGGTGTATTTATCGTAATTCCTCCCCTTGCCCTTAGACCCCGGCGAGGCAGAGCCCTGCTCCACGCCGGCAGCTGCCTGCCCTCATTAAAATGCCGATGAACTTGCAGGGAAAGTTGATTTGTCCGTTTTGCATATTAAGCGGCATTTCCTTCGAGGAAGCTGTTGAATGCGATCGTTAGGGACGATGCAGGAGGTCGGGGCCTCTTCGGCCGGGGATGAAGCGATGAATAAAAGATGCGCTGCCTGGGGGATAAATCTCTGCGTTAGTCCCCGTGTCAGCAGATAGTGCACCTGGGAGAAGTATTTGTGGCAGGCTGCGTTTGGGGGAATGATTAAGGAAAATCAGTCTATTTAGTTTATCCAGGATGATGTGGAGAATTGATCCATCCGTGTGTAAATGCCGGTTGGTAGCCGATTTTAAAAACATGAAGGGTTCCAAGTGGGTGCTGGAGACATTCACGCTGGAGATGGGGGTTTGGGTTTTTAGCCTGTCGTGGAATTAAGCTTTGCACCAGCTTACCAGGAGCTCGGATGGATTCTGCGTGGGGTTCAGGTCGGGAGAGTCACCTTCCCGCAGGGTTCCTGGGGTGGGTGCTACAGAGCAGGCTGTGGGGCTCCCCGGGTCCACAGTTCTCTTTACGCTCTTAATTCAGAGTGAATGAACACTCTGTACAGCCCTGCCTGGCCCTCACAGCGACCGGCTCGTGAGTCTGTGAATACTCTCCTCCTGTGGGTTTTTGGTGGGTTTATTGTTTTTAGCCGGCGTGGGAGGCGTTTTTCCCCAGACCTGCAGCATTTCTTGCCTGGGCTACAGCCTCCTCTCTGAATGCGTGTTCTGAAAAGCGGATGCCTTTTTGGAGAAAAGACGGGATGTTGCAGCCTCGTGGCAGGCCCTTAGGTTACCCGATGGTGACTGTGATCTCTCTTTACTCCTTCCTTTTGAAGTTACCTCTGAGCAGCGCCTGGCAGGACCTTTCTTCACGCTCCGTGTTCAGATGTGCGTGTTCTAGACAGCCCGTACTTTTTTCCTTCCCCGTGCTGGGACGAGCAGATCAATAACTCTTTGCCTTCAAGAGGGTTTTTGATCCCTTCAGCTGGGGAAGACGCTCGCTCGTGCTCTTACAAGCGCCCTCCTTTCCCGGTGGGGAGCCCGGTGTCACAGGAAGCCTTCCAGCCGCAGCCACCGTGCTTGTTTTTCTTGCAAAAGGTGCCAAAATGAGCAATGAGGCAGTGATGCCCAAGCAGCCTGTCCTGCTGCTGGTTTCCCAGGCACTGGTGCTACTGGGGGAAGCAGCAAAGCTTGCTGCTGGCATCACCTAACCATTCCCTAGGGATGGATGTTGCAGGGAGCCAGGCACGTAGCTTCATCTCCCAGGGCTGGTCTTTCGCAGTTGCAGCCTTCGGTAGGTGTGAAAAGATAAAACAAAGAAAATCCTGTTGCAACAGCTTCATCCATGTTCCCCCCCTCCCCGGCTCTATTCTCGGCTTGCCACGATACTGCAAGCGTATTTTTAGATCTGTGGTCATGTGTTTGCGGTATCTCATGTGCTGCCGTGCCTCCTGCTCAGCCGGTCACAGGGATGCCGGCATCCCTGATCATGGGTGGCTGGTTGAAAAAAAATAATTAAAAAAAATAAAGCCTTAAAGGGCTCCTAGCAACCTGTTGGGTTTTTTAATTGACCTGTGAAGACAAAAAAAATCCCATTTCTAATAATGCGTCCTGTACTACTGTGTTGTAAGAATACATTGCAATACGAATGGGCTCTGTCTTTAGATGTTTAGAATGATCTTTTCGTGGGAAACTTGCCTAGTTGTCCAAATGCATGCATATATTGGTTGAGACTGCACATACCTAGCTTTTTGGTTAACATCCTTTAATCGAAGTGAGATTGCATATTTATCCCAGCTACGCACAGGTAACTGGCTGCCTGAAAACTGTTTATCTGATGGAAATAAAATTGTCGAGTTGTTGCTATCCTTTTTCTCCTTGTGCTCTGGAAACAGGTATTTTCTTTTGAAGGATGCTAACAATGCTCTTATTCCTTTCCTGTTGAATACATGAAATCCACGCGGATGGACGCCCTTTTTTCTCCATGTAGAGTCTTACATGCGAGCCGCTGTCTCACCTGTGGAGTCACAAAGACCTTAAGGGAAGGGGCAGCACGATACAAAGAGCATGTCAATAAGATAGGTATAAACCAGAATTTATCCACTCGGAGTGATGGAAAATCATTCATAAATCACTGGGGGATCACACATACTCCAGAGGAGCCGCGCTAGACAGGCTTCGTACATGCCAGACAGATAGATGGGAGTATCACGTTTGCTCAGGAATAAGAAATGGAAAAACCTCACCCCAACCTTTTAATCCTAACTCCTCTCAATCACATTTTTATTGACTTGTTTAAAATACGACGCAGGCAAAATCTGTTTCTCAAGAGTGACTTATGCTGTAGTTAAAAAACAGAAAGCCAGTCTTGTCTGCCAGCCAAGTAAAACTTGGACTGGCTATTAAAACCAGGATTTTGTTGGCTAGCGTTGTATCTGATTACATGAAAGTGTGGGAGCTAATGCTTTCTAAAGCTATTTTTCCAGCCTTTCAGATGTTCAGTCGTATCACCTACCGTAGCTGATCAGCAAGACTTCCCTCCCCACCAGCCCTACGCCTTCTAATCAATCCCGTGTGCCTCAGGAAGGTCAGGAAAAGCACTTTTTGTTCTGTGTGTTTATTTTTAAGTAAACGTAGCTGTCATTCTAGACAAAGGATCTTAAAAACAATTTTGCTGAACTGCAGAGGAGGTGGAGAAACTTGTTGATTGTAGGCATACCACTGGCTGTGAGGTTTCAACTGCCGGAGGTGAGAAACTGTCTCAGGAGGTGTAAATTACCCCATTTCTGTTGAATGATACGGAGCTGACAGTCCGGCTCCGCTGAGGAGCATCTCTGCACCTCCCTGAGGAGTGGAGTTTGTTTGGCTTCACCTTTGCAGCAGATGCATGTGGAGATGTACAGTTCTTCCTTGCTTTGCAGAGGGAGCATCAGTTGATGTGTGCAGCATCCTCGAGAAGAACAAGCAGAGCAGCCGCCTCTTGAACTGATTAACTTTCCATTTTCTGAATGAATCTTTTTATCTTTGTATTGTGTATGAAGTTACTGACGAGAACTCCTATATAGACTACTGGAAAGAGCATTGAGATGACTTACCTGTCTTTCTGCACCAGTAGCATTGGGCCATTTTGGACGCACTTGTCTTCTCTGCTCTTAAACTCTTCCTATGAAGATGATCCGAGCTCCTTGGTCCTGTGCTTTGGTGCCCTTGTGGCAAACAAATTTTCCCTAACGCGTAAACTAATGCTCCTTCCAGCACATTGCACTGAGTCCTCTCCGCTGGCTGGAAGCTGACCTTTCGTTACCCGTTGAGGACGAGCCTGTGGGAGCCATGGTTTCTGCGGATCAGCTGAGGCTGTGGGTGGGAGAGTGAAGGAGCTGGACTTCTCTGTCTTAACTTAATACAGAAATAATTCTGTGGGAGCTGTGAATTTTGCTACTGTAGGTGCTGGTCAATAGAGATGATGTTTTCCAGTCTGCTCCTCAGGGTCATGAAGAGCTCTTCCATGAAGTGTGCGTCTTTGGGTCTGGAATTATCTTACTGTCCTGTGCAATAACACCCTTAGCAAGGAGGGGAGGGTCTTGACCGAAGCAAAGGTTTTGATTTGCTACCAGTGATGCAGTGAGGATGATGAAGATGGCATGACACGCTTTGCTGGAGGACACCAGCACTCAAATGGCTGAGATGATGAGCAAAGTTTGGGTTGATGCTGTGAATGTGCTGTTTATTGTGGGAAATTCAATAGCAAGCGGAGATGTTTGATCACCCTCTTTGTCCCCTGGGCTAGATTTTGTTTACGAAAGACAGGTTTCATCAAAGAGATGCTACAGGCATAACCTGAGATCAAAAGCAAGTTTCTGAGTGCTGGTCGCTGAGGATTTACGTGATTTCATGCAGTGATGGAGGTGTTTGCTGCCTTCTTTCCTGCCTGTTCCTCTGCCACCACCATAAGTTTTTTTCAGCTCTGAATGGACAGGAGATGTGATTCTCTGAGATGGAGTGAGGTTGGTTTCAGCTTTCTCTTGGTGTGACGTGTGGCCAGCATTGCACTTGAGCCCGGTTTTAGGCAATGCAACACTGCGTTGCCCCAGTCCAGATCTCCAGTGCTCTGCAGGGCTGTGACCAAGGTTGGAGACCATGTTTCTGCACTGAAAGGGCAACACTGACTCCCTGGTGGGCTTGGCTTGGATGTTCCTAAAATCGTGGTCTGTTGGATAGGTCTTGTCTCCCCACGTTGGCTCATCAGGCACAGCACTGTCACAAGAGCAAGGTTTTTCGGGAGTGCACAGTATCAGGGCTCTTCAAGTCTGCAGGAAGGTTGATTTTCCAGTTGTTGGCTCATGGGTGGGGTCTTCTCACGTGTTGGTATTGAAGTTTCAAGGGAGCTGGTGCCCACAGCTTTGACGCCTGTACCTGGCTGCAGTCATGCGACCAGAGAGCTTTTGGTTTTCTCCTTTAAGGCCTCACCCCGTGTGTTGTGAAGGTGCCTGGGGCATAACAGTAGCCACAAAGCTTGTGAAATAGGCCAGGAAGAAATGACAAACATGTCCTTACTCAAAGTCATGCACTGGCTAATCAGATGCTACTTCGTATGTGGGCAGCCTTGGCTGCTTCTAGAAATCTGGGGAAATTTGCCTGGCAAGATACCCAGAGGGTCACCAGCACCAGGCTGTAGCAAAGAATGTGGCACAGGACCGAGAGCTCCCGGGGGACAGCCCAGCACCCATGTCACTTGGATCTCAAGAGCTATCGCAGGTCTTCACTATGTGAGCTGGAGAGGTGTTTTGCCCTGGAAGGTACAAATCATTCAGGGCTTTCTGGGTCTCGTCAGTCCATGGTCATAAAAGGACCAGGAGCCAAGCTGCGGTGTTGGCAACCCAGTGGATGGCCAGTTGCAAAGCCGAATTGCATCCTTCGGACATGTTTGTCATCACCAGCGTCAGCTTGATATCCCTCATGGGTTTGCCCAGAAAATTCCTTCGGGGGGAGGCTGGAAGATAAACCTCCATTGTGAAAGGCTAGGAGAAATGACACAGAGAAGTCCCAGCCCTATTCACCCGGAGAATCCCAGAGGACTTACACTGTCCTGTTCAGGAGAAGAAGGTGGGTCTAGGTCTCCTTGTCCTGGCCTGGAGCAGCCCACCATGGAGGACACTGCTGAGGGAAAGCCGTTACGAGAGTGCCCTAACATTACAGATGAATAATGCAGAAACTCTGAATGAGCAATACGTGTCTAGGAAGTATTTGGAAAGATGTTTTATCTTTAGAAGCGAGGATGCTTCATTAATCTCACTGAATAATGCCAAGCCATAAATTATATTCATAATAGACATATTTCCATAACGAAAAGTAACTTCCCTTGGTCTTTGCATGACTAGAGATTAGAAGGAACTGTATTTTCAGGCAGCCCCGTCAGTCGGTTAGAAATAGTGTGCTGAGAGGTCAGAGGGTGGAAGGACCCAGCTGTGCCCCAGAGCCATCTTTGTGTCCTCCCGCACCGCGGCCGCGTCTCTTCTGCAGCTTCATGGGATGGGAAAAAAAAAAAAAGGTTAACGATAATCACTGGGACTTGCAGTGAGCTTGCCTTGCTTTCAGCATCCGAAAATATTAAGACCAGCAGCCTGTGCAGCCCAGGCCACAGCAGAATTTGGAGGCCGTGGTGCAAGTATCCAAGAAACTGGTTTCGTATCTGTAACCCAGTAATCCCCAACGCCGGGAGAGCTGGAAGTGGGTTGCATTTCAGTGCGGTGAAGTTGTTTAGCCAGGCTGGAGGAACCGACTTTTCCTTGCAAAGGGACAAAAAGCTCATTTAATGCAGGCTTTGCACAGCATCCGGGGGGCTGTTGGGTACCTCCAGTTTCATGGGTCCACCCAGAAAATGTCTCAAACAAAAGAAGATGGTAGAAGTGTTCGCAGGGGTTGGGTTGCTTTTTTTCTCCCCAGCATTTTAATGTTTTTTTTCCCTCTCTCAAAGCTCAAACCTCCCACATCCCCCTGCCGCATGGGCAGTTCCTCTCCTCCAGCGGGCGGGCGGGCAGTTTTAGGTCCCTGGCTGGAGCGGGTGAGTTGCCGCAGGAGCAGTTTTGGCTGATGGGCACCCGTGTGAGCCCGGCAGGGAGGCTGGGTCCCGATCCCATCGGCAAGGCAGAGCTCTGTGAAACACCAGCGGTGGGTCACGTCATGCACATCCGCCTGGATGTCACCCGCCCAGAGGCAGATTGGAGTCACGGGGAGACGGTTCTCTACCACCTTGCCCCAGGGTGCTACTGCACCGCTGAAGGAGGCGGTTGAAGATGAGGGAATGGTTTTTATCCTGATTCTGCATTCGTTTGGTGTAGCGGAAAATCATTGTGGTACGGAGAAGTGGGAAATGACAACCTCGCCGTCAAGGAGGACAGCAGGGGTTGGAGAGCTCTGACTGTGCCACTCGTCTTCCATTGACAGAGTGTCTTGCCACATCTCCTGTGCCACCACTCAAAGGCGCAGGAACTTTTAAACTCCTGTCAAAGCACTTGAAAGAGAGGAAAGGCCAGGCTGAGGATGAAGGAGATGCTGGCGAGCTCCAGCCTTGCAGCTCCGCCGCTTTTGCAGGTGGTTTGCTGAGTGCTAACGAAGCAGCGAGGTCAGTCTGTCCACGGCAGCTCCTGCGAGCAGGAGTGCTCGCTGCTTGTGCCGGGCTCTCAGCGTGGTGGAGGGGAAGGGAGGTTAGGAAGTCATGCAGGGGGTGAAAGTCTTGTGGATCACGGGAGAAGATAAAAAATATTCGCCTCTCCTTGCCCCCTTCCCCTTCCCCTTCCCCTT
>VXBO01005756.1:666995-710797 GCA_013400135.1 Rhinoptilus africanus | reverse complement strand
CTCTGCACCCCCCCCCCCAAAAAAATAGGAAAACGCCAAATATGCGTTTGAGTTGGCAGTGCGAAAGGATGGGATTATGAATGTTCGGGGAGCCAGGGGGTGTGTGTGGGGGGAAAGGATGCTTTATGTCGCTGGGAGGGAAGGACCGGAGCCAAGTCAAATTGAGGGCTCTAATTTGGGAGCGGTGTTATTACAGGTCAGAGGGAGTCAGTTACTGGCTAAATTGGGAGAGCTGTCACATGCGGGAGCTGTAAATGCTGCTCACATGGCTGGGGCACACGGGCTCTTGGACAACTCGGTTTGGTTTTGTTGACAAAACGTTTGAAAAAAAATAATGTATTTAAAAAAAAAAAAGAATCTGTTTATTTTCCCTCAAAATATAGGCTCCCAAGCAGTGGCCGTTCTGCCTCCGCTGCCTGCTTGTCCCGGCCCTCGCCTGCCCTTTGCACAGAGAAGTTTATAAATAGAGCAACTCCTCCATTATGTGCAGCTTCAGTCTCTTTATTTTTACACTGGAATCTGTTCAATGATTAACAGTTTAAACCATGTGCTGTATATCAATACCTTGCATACCCTTCATAACTTATTTTTAGTATTATTTCCCCCCCCCCTTCTAAATCCTTTATCCATGTTAGGCAACATAGTTAAGACATTCAGATAATTTTACTTCTTTCTTAGCTTTTGAAGAAACTTATCTGCATTTCAATTGAGCTTTTGCTAAAAGGCTTTTTGCAATTGAAATTAACAAGTCAGAGGAGTATTTCCTCCGTGCCTGCGGCTGTGCCTGTAGTCTCCTCGCTGAAAGCAAGGAAGATTTGGGGGTTTTTTGTGGATTAGGCTTAGAGAAGAGATCCAGAAATTGCATATTTTATTTCTTTGGCTTCCTGCGTCCTAGGAAATTCCACTGAAAATCTGGATTTGAGGGCGTGCGGCGGCATATGAGCAATATAAGTGAAAGCAGGCAGTGAACTCATTTCCCACCTGTACCCCCACGTCCCAGCAGCAGCACCACCAGCAGCATTTTGCCGTTGCTGAGCTCATGAGGTCCAAGAAGTGATGGGACTTCTGGAAGCAATCTGCCACCCCATGTTTAGTTAGACTTTTAATCCTCGCTGACCCATCCCGTTGCCATGGGCTAAGCTGCCTCTGCGGGCCAGCTCAGCTCAGCTAACTTTGCATGGCAGCCAACAAAAGCCACTTGACCCAGGTCCTCGTCGGGATATCTTTGTCCGTCAGACCTGGCACGGCTGCTCTGATATTTCTGTCTCCCCGTTGCATGCACAAGGGCTGATGGATTCCCCTCCACGCCACTGTCTAAAAGGGGATCGCGTTTTGGTGTCCCTGCTGCTGTGATAACTTTCTTCCACTGTGCCTTCTGCTGCTCTCCTGCCCCAGTAGGTAGAGGTGGAAAAACACCTCACCTGATGGTGTCCGCACTGTTGGCGGTGCTTTTGCAGTTTTGCACGCTCGCTGTTGTCAGGTGGGACCCAGGCACTATTTTCCTGCACTTTCAAAAGACCATCCTCCCCATCTGAGGTTTGGGAGCATGATGTCCCTCATGCCCAGGAGCTTGTGTGCTCCAGCGAGTAAAGAGAAACTGGTGCTGTGAGTCCTTGTCCAGTGTCAGGTTGGCTTCACTCTTCAGGACAGCTTTTGTAAGAGGTTGGTTGGTTTGTCTACCAAGCGTCTGTCCTCCCTTTGGCCTTTGGGTGAGAAGGGAGGAGGTGGTACCTCATCCTTGCTGATGCCCCCTCTGGCTCTGAGCTCTTATTTCTGACACTGAACCATTTCCCACGTTTTTCTGTCCAAGCACTGACCATTGGGACAGAACTTGTGGGATTTTCACTCTTGTTTCACACTCGATGGCACCGCCATCATCATTGTAGTCATCACTCTGAGGCTGTGCTGGCTGGACCGCGACTTATAAAATCGGTGAAGCGAATTCATCTTTCCCAAGGTCTTTTCCACGCCAGTGCCATCCACGTTGCATTGAGGAGCTCAAGCACTGTTTTATATGGGGTGTAGGTTCCCTTGGCACCTGTGGGGTTTTTGATAAGTTTTCCCAGCGTGTCGTCTTTGCTCTGAGTCAGTGAGATGCTCTTAACGTTGCAGAGCTCTGCACTAAATTAAAAGTCATGTTGCTAGGGAGTGTTGTGATAATACATGGTATTACGCTCTGTAGCAAAAGTGTGCAACAGATACAGCCTAGAAAACAAATCCATAAAACCTCCCATCGGATGCACGGTATGAAAATGGAGTGTACTTCAGCTTGGTATTAAGTATGTCATGGAAAAAGACTCCCGCTCCTTCTGAATTTCCTGAAAGTCTGCTTTGGGCTGAAAACAGTAGTGGCTGCAGCCAATTTAGCGAAGGAAAAATCCCTGCTCTTGTTGCTGTCGGCAGAAGCACACTTAATGATCGTGCCATGCGAATCTCCAGTGCTAAAAATATATTGCTTCTGGGTTTGTACAAACAGCCTCCTAATAACTGTAGCTCTGGCAAGCTCGCAAAGGTAGAGGGGGAAAACAGTCTCAAAAATGTGAAAATCTTTTTTCTTTCTACTCACTGCAGCACGGTAGAGCTGAGCTAGTCTGTCCTGGTGGCTCTCGGCGTGAATTAAGGGATGTTTTGTTGAGGGATCTCCCAGTTTTTTCTACTTCTGATGGCCTTTAAAGGTCCCTTCCAAGCCAAACTATTCCATGATTCTCTGATTTGTTTCGGAGCACTTTCAGCACCTTTCAAGAAGCACAGAAAATAAGGCCAACAGTGGCCAACCTTCTTCTTGCAACCCAGCTGTGCTGGCGAACCCGTCCATGGTGCCTTGGCAATGGGTGTTGAAGAACTTGTCCATTGCGCGCAGGGGGATGTTGGGGGCGGGTGCAAGAAGGTCGTGTCTTTTGGACAGAACTGTTTTCAGTGGTGAAATTCGCACCCTTACATTTAACAACTCAAAGGGATATTGCATAATTAATTCACGCGGAGCTTCTTCATCTCGGTTGTTAAAGACAGAGAAGATGCTCCTTCCTGAAGTCCTCTGTGCTCCTGTCAGTGCTGAATCCTGCAGTATAATCAGAAATGCTTTGCTTTTGATGGCTGTACGGCTCTTGTCTTTGGTTTTCCAAGGAACCAGTGTTGCCTGCAGTGGGGACATCCCTGGCCACCTCCTTGTGTGGGACATGCTGTGCCTATTGCTCCATTTTTATGGCATCCCTTCCCTGTATCCACACTGGTCTGTTCACCTCCCCTCCTGCTCGGAGCTTCTCTGCAGTAACCGTTCCGGTGGAAAAGAAACATTAGGAAAGTACATAATGTATTTTTAGCCTCTTAGAATGTGGTGTAGCTGCTGGAAACACGGAGGAGAGCCAGCACCATGTGAACCAATGGGTTGCGGCACATCACCGGCAAATTTTCCATCGAGCGCTGGTGCTCCTTGGCACCATCGTGGAGCCGGGGTGCAAGGTGGGCTGTGGGTGATGGAGGGAGGAGGTTGTGCACATGCCTTGTATGATAGAAGGCTCAGATTGCTATCTGTCTGTCCCCTTCTTATGGGTGTTGGTGAACAAAAGGTCCTGTCCTTCAAAGAGGTCATCTGCACTTAAGTCTGCACAGAAGCAGACCAGCCTAGGGAAAGGGGGAACTGAGCAATTGCCTTTTTATATCTCTTTATAGACCAAAGATGTTGGGGTAGCACCAAGCTGTGCGGCCACCTTGGATGCAGAGGTTCCTAGCTGTTGGGGTGGGTGCTTGGGCAGGAAAGCATAGAGTCCCAGTTGCCACGAATAGCAGTCCCCAAGCCCTCCTGGAGTCCAGCTCTGGTTTGCAGACCTGGCTTTTCCCTGCTCTAGCCAAGGCTTTTTCCAGGGAAAGAGCTTGGTCGCTTCTTCTCAAATTCCTCTCCGAGTTGGGCTATTAGACCTGCAAGGGAGGGAGTGAAAGCAAACACCAGTTATGAGGTTTTCTTGGTTTTACCTCTCTCAAATCCTGCATTATCCACCGGGACGAGCAGTTTCAGGGACCTGGGAGGAAGCAGGCCCTGGGATGCAGAGCTGGCCTCTCCCGGCCGCTGCAGCACAGAGACGCGGGAGGTGCCAGGAAGCCACGGGTGCCGGATCCAGCAGGCGCTGTTGCTGTTTGGCACAGCTCCCACTGCCTCCAGACGTATAGGATTAGGTCCTCCCGCTCCACGCTGAGGTCAGCTCTAGCGCAGGCATAAATTCAAGCCCGTTTGAACGTAGCAAAGGGAGGCTGATGAGGTTTACACACCGCACTGCAGCCTCCCGGGTCGTAGACGTGCTTAGAGACATCACCAGTGTCTTCTTGGCTGTGTTAGTGGTGGTTTTGCATCGATTTGGGTGAGGCGAGGAGCAGGATTCAGGTTGACCGGCGTTTCAATGTCAGCTTGCATCTCCGTCTTGTGCAATTGGCAGGTCTGCAATAACCTCTCTCGTTGAGATTTCTCTCTATTAATTAGCATCGATTGCAATAGCGAAAAGGCACATGCTGAAATTGTTATTACTCAGCTTTTCGTGGAGGGAGAAGGCTGCCAGGTTTAACAGGGAGGGTATTGAAGTGCTCTGGATGGGGTACAGAGAGGGTTTCCAACAGGGTTCTCACTTTGTTTTCTTCAATGTTGGTCTTTTGAGTGAGGCTGATTTAGGAAGAGAAAGATGGGAATTCGCCCAAACAAAGTATTGTGAATGGGTCGGCGGGCAGGTGCTAATTACTGCAAATAGTAATTGAAATCCCTTCCGTCTGGAGCCCTTAAATGCACTGACTTACTGTGGTGGAGTGATGACACCAAGCCTGCTGTTTGAAGATACTCTTTGTCACTCGGAAAATCCTTGGGCAGTTTTTAAAGCAATTCCAGTCTTTAAATATTGTGCTGGTTACTCACCATAAGATGTTGTCTAGCTCATAAATTAATCCTCATTCATCTTTCCCGCTTCGTCAAAGCCCCAGTCAACATATTTGTCTGCCTCACTTGTGAAATGTGATGTCGTACATGACAACAGGAGGATAGCCCAATTTCTGCTTTCAGNTCAACATATTTGTCTGCCTCACTTCACAACAGGAGGATAACCCAATTTCTGCTTTCAAAATGAAAAGGTTTATCGTGGTTGGGGTTGGTTGTTTTGGGGTTTGTTTTAAGCGCTTGAGAGGTACCGCACTTTGCCGTTGTTCCTTGGAGGCATCTCACCTGGTGAGGCACACGCGTTCGCGGGCCCATTCAAGCTGC
This sequence comes from Rhinoptilus africanus, assembly GCA_013400135.1. Lineage (NCBI taxonomy): Eukaryota > Metazoa > Chordata > Aves > Charadriiformes > Glareolidae > Rhinoptilus > Rhinoptilus africanus. The sequence goes on along the minus strand of VXBO01005756.1, from coordinate 705,561 downwards.
CCTTGGCTGTCCCTCCGGACAGGGTCGGTGTTTTCAAGGTCTATTTGCAAAAATATCAAAAATAAAAGAAAAAACCAAGCAGTTAGATACTTCAGGGTTTCTAAATGCAGGCACCAGCGTGCCACATGCATTGGTTTTTGCAGGTGTCCACAGGGACTGTATCCCTGCCTTTGTCCATCCAGGCTGGCTTTACCTTTGGACAACCGCGACTGTTCCCAGTCCGTCATTAACAGCTTCAGGAGCTCCACGTGCCTCACTGACAGTTGAAATAACCCAGCTGTCTATCAGGAGACCGGCTCAAAGTAAAAGCAAGAAGATCCTTCGCGCAGTGCAGCGTTAGAGGTGGACCCGTTGCCACCGGACATGAAGGCAATTAACAGTTCCTGGGGATCCAGAAGCGATTAAGCAGATTTGTGATAGAGAAATCCGATGAGCGCTTATTAAATTGACAAACATCGCTTCTTTCTCAAGGCAGAAAGCCCCGGGTTCGGGGTTAGCATTGAACCTATTCATAGCACAGGTTTCAGCCTTGGAAGCAGGACCCGGCTATATTTGGTGCTGTATTGATACGCAGAGACTCTGCCCAGGCATCAGCTGTGCTGTCTAGCAGCAAAACAGCGTTGGTTAAATAATCCTGTGTTAGAAAGTGCTTTCACATCCCACCTTCATTCAGCTTCTCATCCAAGAAACAACGTCCCGTAATGAAAATTGGGATTTTCTGCTTCGGGGATGCCGACAGGTCCCATGCTTTCCGGGTACCAGGGTTGCAGGGCTGGGGTGGGAGCTGGCTCCTTAGGGTGCTCATGGTCAGTTGTTATTTTAGCTCATCTCCAAAAGGAGATGTTGGTGCATTGACAGAAACAGGCAGGACAGGGAATCTGAGGAGTTTCGGAGCAGCAAGGTGGAGTTTCTAACTCTGGGGCTTTCTCTGTGCTCAGATTTGCCTGATGCAAATACCCATAGTCTTGCCATCCCTTAGAGCAGCGAAAGCCTTGTCATGGAAAGCATCAGGCATCCTTGAAGCAGCACCCGGGGGAACTAATGAGGCTGTAATGTCATTAGTGCCTGCGACCCAGGACCCCAAACCCGGACACATCCTAAGCACGGCTGACCCCGGGGGGCTTGTTCTGGCACTAAAGGGTGAGATCCCAGATGTCCGGGGGTACCTGGCAGCAGGTGGGGAGCTACATGGCTGCTCCTGTGTTTGGGGAGAGGGTGGAGAGGGGTTTCGGGGGTTCACTGGTCCCTCACCCCCTGCCTAGAGGCAGCTCCAGCTTTCCTCCTCCCACACAGCCCTCTCCAGATCCCTCTGTTTGCTGGCAGATAGGATTAAGCCTGACCTTCTGCCCCATCTCGGAGAGAGCCAAACCTCTTTCGGATCTAATTATTTTCCATTTTTGTTTAATTGTGCACATCCTGCTGCTGGCTGAGAAGGGAGAGTGGCTCCTGCCTGGGCTAGGCCAGGGAAGGGCATCAATGCTCCATTCGCATCGATGCTCCATCTCTTTGGGGTCGTGATTTCAAACCCCCAAATCTCTTGGAGGTCGGAGGCAAGTTTCCCAAGAGGCAGATGTGGCACTATCCTGTGTTTCTCCGGTGGTGACCTTCACGCTCGGGATCCCCCCATGTGAGGAAGAGGAGCCTGGCCACGGCCACCCACCTCCCCCATCCTCCTCCTCCTCCCCTGCACCCACTTCGCACCAGGCTCTGCTTTTTCTGCATGGATTTTGCTACATAATTCCTGTGTACAAGCCGCACTGACTTCTTTCAGCAGAGCATTGCATGCCTTTTTTTTTAATGATCTTTTGATTTCTCAGTTTATCCCAGCTGCTGCAAAATCCCTCATCAAAATCCCGCAGCCTCTCCCCACAGACGGTGCCGCGCTGGGGTTTGGCTGTGCTGGGTTGAAAGCGCTGTGGAATCGCCTTGACAGCGATGGTAAAACACGGGGGTGATAAGGGAAGGGGTGAAATCCCTCTACGGGAAAAGGGGAGAAAATAAGACAGGTTTTCACCTCGCAGGCAGCCGGCCAAGAAGCCAGGGAGAGAGGGGACAGATAAAAGAGATTAAGTGTGACACAAAGCTTTGCCTGCGGCAGAATTAAGTCCGCGTATGGAAAACAGGGAGATGCTCTGGTGGGCAAACGCTCAGGCGTCACTTGGTGCAAGAGATAGGTCTGAAAAGTGTCCCCCACGTGCAGTGGGTGGTGTGTGCAACCAGTAGCGTTTCAAAATCAGGCAGCCTGGCCAAGCCATTTGTCCACAGTAAGTGCTAAACGGCATCGTGCTGTGTCCATGTCTGGCATCCTGGAGATGGTGGTCCCCGCGTCGGGGCTCGGAGGCGGTCGCAGGAGAGGTGGTGGACAGTGGCTTGTGTCGAGCCTCAGCTGGCGCCGTTCACAGTCATCCTGGCAGCACAAATCTGTCTCCATCAGCTTTACAAACGAATGATCCGGACTCACATTGACTTCTGCACTCCCTGGACTTAGAGAAAAAATAGTGATAGCAACGAGAAATAGTAATGAGACGGGTCTGTGGCCAGGACCGCTTGTTTCAGAAGGCAAAGGCAAAGCTGGATAGGCTGTTCTCGCAGGGAAGGCGTTATCCCAAATTCCCACTGGCAAGGGAGGATGGGAACCCACCCACTGCAAATAAAAATGAAGGATTTGGGGCTTATTTCTCCCTGCCTGCAGCCTTGCCTCAGTGCCAGGTCCCCTGCAGCAGGTGGGATAAGGCATGTGCCATATGGACATCCCAGTGATTTCATCCACAGGAGGATTATATGTGATATCCCACCTAAAAGCGAAGGGTCTCTAAGGCTTCCCTCTTGCTTTCTCAGACAGTGCCTACGTTTAATTATTCTGTGCAGAGCAGCAGAGCTGCTCCAAAGTGGTTTGGGTTTGCTTCTCTCCAGAATACCCTCCACTCGGTAAGTAGAGCCTGGCTCGGGGTGGAGAAGTTGTGTCTGGATCCCCCAAAGTTGTGTCCCTTGTGCTTCTTGGCACAGCAGCACGAGATGGCTCGGGAACAACGACAGCCGGGTTGGGAAGGAGCTCTGGAGAAGGGATGGGTCTGCGGAGAAGTAAATACCGCCACAGAAGGTTCCAGCGAGAGCCGTCAGCGTTTCCAGCAAGCCATCTAGTGGCTTCCTATTAAAACGGTTGTGCGCCTTCAAACCGGGAAGGCGAAGCTGGAGGGGTGAGTGCTGCTCACCACCGCAGTTGTGTTGAGGAACCGACGTGCAGCGTTTGGCCCAAATTGGGAAACGACCCTGCTGTAATAGCCGCCTTCTGGGTCACGGGGTGGTGGGGTGGTGGAAGGGTTGGGTTAGCTGCTGGATGGCAGCGTGGGTCTTCCCAAGAGCAAACTGGATGGGTGATCCTACAGGTGGACATCCAGCTCTTCATTTCACTGGTGAGGGTTTGGTTACCCTAGCTCAAAAATACATGAAGGATATAGGGTTAGTCAATGATTTAGAGCAGCTTCCTCTCCAGTATGGATAGGAGACAGCAGACAGAGAGGGAGAGCATCAAGTTTGGGGTTTTTTTAATAACATGAGAACTCAGGGCGTTTCACTTGGTGAAGTTTTGGGCAGCAGGTTGAAATCAAAGAGAAGAAAGTACTTTTTCACCAGCCGGTTCAGTTGTGGCACCCTTAGACACAACCTGCTAGAGGGAATGAAAGTTTGAAGGCTTCATAGAGGAGTTTGGTAAACGCTGGAGACTGACCTGGGGCTCGGAAGCATCAGTCGGGTTGGATAGATAGATCCTGAGCTATCCTTGACTGGTATTTGTATAAGCTGTTTGGAAAAACCTCTGGTGATGGAGATTTCACCACCTCCCTAGGCACTCTCTCCCTGCGCATCCCTAGCCCTACCTGAAGGATGTAGTTTCTTCACGTCCGACCTCATTCGCTTTTGCTGCAATTCAAACCTATTACTACGACCCCCGGGAGACACGGAGAACAGCTCGTCCGCGTCGGTCTTCCACCTCTCAGGCAGATGACAGGCTGGCTGGTGTAGTTTTTATGCGCAACGCGGCGTTTCGACTCATGTTCAACCTGTGATGCTTTCTGACCCCAGGCTCTTCCCCTCCTGGTGCCGCGCAGCGGTTTGTTCCCGCCTGCCTCCAGATGTTTGCACCTACTTAATGCAGCTGTCTTTTTCTGACTTTTTCTCTAAGTCTCAACATTGTTTGACTTCTAATCCAGTTTTCTGGAGTGCTTTCATTTCTCCTAGCGTGATACCTGCGCATTGAATACATTTATCCCATCACCCGTATCATCGATGACACACTGGGTGGTGTCACGGCTGGGACAAGTCTCCTCGCTCGGCACATCCTCCCAGTCTGACGGTGAATCACCAGTAACGAGTCTCTCCATATGGTTTTCTGATGAGTTGTGTGCCCACATTAGAGTGGTTTCACCCGAGCGTGTTTCTCTGGTGTGCTGCTGAGGAAGCCGTGTGCGGCAGCACCTAATGAATATCAAGATATACGGCTCCGACTGCTTCTCCAGCTATTCACAGGCCAGTTACTCTGTCGCAGAAGGAAATTAAATTGTTCTTGACAAATCGGTGTCGGCAGTCACTTATCATCTTGTTATCTTCTAAGTGCTTACAAATAGGTTGTTTCATTATTTGTTCCATCAGTTTTCCAGGAGTTGGAGTTAAGTGACCAGTCTGTAATTCCCTGGCTTTTCCTTTTGCATATTTTTAAAGCTAAACCCTATGTCTGCGTTTTTCTTGGTCTTCTAAATCCTCTCCTATCTGCTGTGAGCTAACAGGAACGATAGCTCTGTGGCTGCTTCAGCTGAGCCCTTCCCTCCATCCTTTTGGGGCAGGTTATCATGCCGGGCTGGTGGACGGACCAACACCCTGGTTTGGTTATCACCCTCCTGCTGGGATGCTTCTTCCCTTCGCCCTCTGTGGCTTTTCCCTGTTAGCTCATTTGAATCTTAGAATCAGAATCACAGAGCGGTTTGGGTTGGAAGGGACCTTAAAGACCATCTCGTTCCCACCCCTGCCCTGGGCAGGGACACCTCCCACCAGCCCAGGCTGCTCCAAGCCCTGTCCAGCCTGGCCTTGAACCCCTCCAGGGATGGGGCAGCCACAGCTTCTCTGGGCAACCTGGGCCAGTTCCAGACCTTTTCCATTTTCCAACCAGTGCTTATAAAAGGTTAGGTTTATCCGCCAAGTGCTTCTGTGTAGTATTTTGTGTAATCTGCCACGATACAGGGCCAAATCGTGACTTTGATTAACATTGGGACAGCAGCAGTGGAGCTACGTGGCCATAGAGGTAGGTGTAATTTGGCTTTTTGAGTGATTTTCAGGAATGTCTGGTAGCTCTTGGTGTCCAATTCGGTGCACCTTTCTGTGACCGGGGTTTTCATAGGGCGGTGACCCTGGAGAGCCTGGAGATGCTCACACAGTGACATCGCGCACCCAGGCACTCTGGTGTGGCGTATTTACCCTGCCAGGGTCTATTTATTTCTTTATTAGTTCTGTTTGCCGATTTCTCAATTCTCTCCTTTTTTTTTCCCCCCCTCTATTCCTTCAACAGGAATCATTAACCAATGGCAACAGGAATCCAAGGATAAAGTGATTTCCCTATTGCTAACCCACCTGCCTTTACTGAAGCCCGGAAACATCGAGGCAAAAGTCGAATACATGAAACTCTTGCCTAAAATCCTGGCCCACTCGATCGAACACAACCAACACATCGAGGAGAGCAGGCAGCTGCTGTCCTACGCCTTGATACACCCTGCCACCTCCTTAGAGGACAGGAGCGCCCTGGCCATGTGGCTCAACCACCTGGAGGACCGCACGTCGGGCGGCTTCGGCAGCCAGGGCAGAGGTCGGTCGGATTCGGTGGACTACGGGCAGACGCACTACTATCACCAAAGACAAAACTCCGACGACAAACTCAATGGATGGCAAAACTCTCGAGACTCGGGCATAAGCGTCAGCGCTTCCAGCTGGCAGGACAAAAACCTGGCCTGCGAGAACGGCCATCTGCCCCTCTACTCCTCCTCCTCCGTCCCCACTACCATCAACACCATCGGCACTAGCACAAGCACCAGTAAGTACCCACGGGAAGCGCTGGGGACGGCCATCCTTCACGGCACGGTCCTCCCATCCCGCTAGAAAATGTTGCTTTGCCGTGGTTAACAGAAGGGCTAAGTTCATCTGGGCCATAGACAACTCTTTTTTTTTGCCTTTTCTTTCCCCTACCTGCTTTATTATTTCCTGCCTGCCTTTTTTAAAATTTTTTTCTCTAGTCCTGTGGGATTTTAGAGAGCTGATGGCTGGAGAGGAGGGAAAAACAACCAAGCTGTAAGAGCAAAAAATGTGCGTTATCGCAGGGAGCCCCTTTTACTTCGTGTAGCTCCATCTAGATTTGCAGTTCGCGTTTCAAGAGTTTCTAAAGCAAGCGGGGAGCTGATGCTTCGTGTCCGAAAGTGAGCTGGAGGACTTGAGGCAAGTCCAAAAGTGACCTGGGAACTTAATGGGAGGAAATGGGATTGGGGCCCTGAAGCACAGGCGTCGTTTTTGGAAGCAGGGCTGGGATCCACCATCTTCAGGGTGTATCTGAAAATGTTACCTACTCTCTCCAGTGCACAGAGATGTGAAGCTGGTGGTGATGAGGGGGGTTGGATGCAAAGTTCTGAGTGTTTTCCAGGAGACTTGGGTGACTCTTCCCCCATGGAGGTCCCGCCAGGCTTTGATGGGAGCGGTGGACGGTGCAGAGCCCAGCCCAAGGCTTGGACACTGGGAGACGCTGCAGAGCACCCTGGCTGGAGATTTGTTACTGGTTTTGATTGGAGATGCAGTGCAGCTAGAACCACTTTTTAAAGCAGCTGTTGATGCCTGCGAGCCATCTTTGGGATAGGAGGAACAAAACATCTTCTCAGTGGGGTTCAGGAGCTTCTCTGCCCACCCACTCCCTCTGTGGAGGGCTGTCACGCCTCCCTTGCTGTCACCTTGGGTGACCACCACCATCTCACCTGCAAAGCTGGACATCTCCTTCGCTTTGGAGGTCTCTCTCCAAGATGCTTAGCATCTCCCCAGGTAAAGGGATGCAGAGAGCACGTCGGGGAGGAGAGGCTTCTTGTGGTGAGGGTGCTGGTTTCTCTATCAGCGTGCGGAAAGCCACAATTAAATAGCTGAAAGCTTTAAAATGGTCACTTAAGGCTTCTGGGTTCTTCCCTCTCCTGTAATAAGCGCTTTTTTTCAGTGGTGTTTCAAATCAACACTGTTACGAAACGTGGCACTGGGTTTATTGCTGAGCACCCTGGTTCCTGCCTCTCCAGTGTCCATCCCTGCGGGCAGCACTGCCTGCTCTGCCACGCGAGGACTTAGCAGGAGGGTCTCAGCTTAGAATTACAGAATCATGGAATGGTTCAGGGTGGAAGGGACCTTTAAAGGCCATCTAGTCCAACCCCCATGCGATAAGCAGGGACATCTTCAACGAGATGAGGTTGCTGCCCATCCAAGCTGACCTTGAATGTTCCCAGGGATGGGGCAAATCCCACCTCTCTGGGCAACCTGGGCCAGTGTCTCACCACCCTCAGCGTAAAAAATTTCTTCCTTGTATCTAGTCTGACCCTTCCCTCTTTTAGTTTAAATCCATTACCTCTTGTCCTGTTGCAACCAGCCCTGCTAAAAAGTTTGTCCCCATCTTTCCTTTAGGCCCTTTAAGTGCTGGAAGGCTGCTATAAGGTCTCCCTGGAACCTTCTCTTCTCCAGGCTGAACCCCCCCAGCTCTCTCAGCCTGTCTACATGGGAGAGGCCCTCTAGTCGTCTTTGTGGCCTCCTCTGTACCCGCTCCAACAGGTCCATATCCTTATGTTGAAGGCTCCAAAGCTGGACACAGGACTCCAGGTGGAGTCTCACAAGAGCAGCGTAGAGGGGCAGAATCACCTCCCTTGACCTGCTGGCCACGCTGCTGGTGATGCAGCCCAGGAGACATCTCCACCGACTCTGAACATCGTGCCCATCCTGTCCCCTGTCTTTGAAGCCCCGGCTCCCGCTGCCATGGGACTGTGTGAGGCTTGGCTTCTCCGAGAGCCAGGTCCCTGCGCTACTGGGGAGAGTTGTTGCAGGGTGACCAAGTTGCAGGGGAAAGGCTTAACAAGGAGACAGAGTGAGAAGAGTCAGAAATGTAGTTGCAATTACTCTGTTAAACCTCTCCAGGGATTTTGGGTTTTGGGTCCCTCCGTGTAGTTTTTGCATGCCTGGCGCTTCAGAGGCTTCGCTCACCGGGGAGGCAGTGGGAAGTGGTGGCTTCAGAAGGGATCTGCTTCCTCGCGTTGAGAGCTGGAAGCAAGGAGGTGTGATGGGTGCAGCAGGTTAATCATTGACAGTGGCTGAAGCTCCATAAGAAGTTCTAGGTCTTGAAGGACACTTTTCAAAAAGCCTTTTGTGCTTCTTTGAGCCTTTTGGTGTACACTTACCTCTTAGCAGAAGTAGTGACCCACCTCTTGCCCCACGGGGTCCCCAAGTATTAGCAGAAGGTGCCAAAACCCAGACAACAGCCAAATTATTCAGCGGTGGCTGGGCTGCTGCACTGCTGATTTTTTTCCTAAATTCTCCAGAATCTAGCAGCACTGGGACAGGAGCAGTTGTGTGTCTGCCAGCAGCCATACACTTCACCCTGGTCTTTCGCTGGAAGACCATGTCCCTCCTCCGTCTCTGCCACTCACTTTGCCGGGGCATCCCATGCCGTAAGTCCCAACGTGGCAACCCTTGGCCGGTCCAGTCCTTCCCGGCATCCTGCAGCAGCTGCTTTTCACGGGCAGCTCACTCACATTGTCTTACTCTGAGCTGCAAGGTTTATAGAGTCTGTATTCAGGGAACCTTTTTCCCGAGCATCGCGGGGGGGTCAACACACATTTCTAAGGCTGAGTAGCTTTGCAGAGGCATCTGAACACATCTTCCTCCCAGTCTAGTCCTGAAAGTTAAGCTGTTGTGACACCTGCTAACGTATTTTGGTGGCAGCGTGTTCAGACAACCTGTGGGCTGAGCTGGAAATGACCTGACCACGCTTGATGTTTTAGCTCATAAGCTTCCTTAATGCAATATTTGCTTAGACACAAACACAGTAAGTCCACAGACAGATGCTAAAAAATAAACACGGCTGTCAGCCTTTGTCCCAACCCCTTGAGTCAATCAATATGTCTATTAATCTTTTATTCCAAAGCAAAGCCCTCAAACCGTTACTGTTTGTTTAGGTTTTAGTGTTATGATTTTTAAATTCTCCCTCATCCTTGGAGGTGTTTATCTGGGCAGGGGCTTAATCCAGCAGCACCCTCCAGGGCACAGCATTCCCCGACCCATCCCCGCAGAGGCATTTTGTTCCTGATGCCGAAATGGGGCAAAGTCTTTCCTGGAGGAGTAATGTGGTGATCTTTCCCGAAGTACTTTCATCTCGTATTGTGGCATAATTAGGTTAAATATGGGTGGCTGACACTCACGTGGCAGTTTGCTTTGTGCTGTCCTTGTTTTTGACTCGACCTAGACCCAAGCTTTGAGACTTGATTCAGGCTTGGTTCCTCTCCAGCTCTCTCTTAAAGGTGGTGGCTGGTGTTAGCCAAGGTTTGAGGAGGTGTTGCTGGAGTTCTCCAGCCTTTGCAAGGCAAGTCTGAAGTGGTCTGAAGGAGATGCTCTGGATTTACACCAGTGATGGTGATCCAGGAGTGGGACCAGCGTCGTAAGTGATGGGTTCGGGTCTGGAGAGATCGGAGGGCATGGACTCACACAAAGCGATGGAAGTTCATGCCCTCCTTCCCATCTGCTGCATCACCATAACTGCTTTCTCAACCCATCCTGCAGAGCTTGACCTGACACTTTAAACCAAGCTTTAGTGTGTCGGGAGTAAAAGAAGCCTCAGCGTGGGCTTGGGAACGCAGGAGGCCAGAGCTGCTCCAGGCGTGGTGGGACCTCAGAGCCCTGGGCTCTGTGGCCGAGTCAGGCAGCGGTTGCAACATGCCCGGGTTGCACAACACCTTTGCAGTGGAGACAGGGCCTGGAAACTCTGAAAGGACAGAAAAAAGGCTGGCTTTCAAAGCTGCAGACCAAGAGCTTGGATGGGGGCTCCACCTCCTTCCTTTCCCCTGCGTAATTGGTTCCACCTGAGTACCATCTGATGGCATGCCAGGTTTTGGTTCTCAAATGGAAGTACAGTGTAGCTTAACCCTGTGTTTTCTGCCTGCTCGGATGGGAATATGTGCAGAGGAGAAGGAGAATGCTGTTAAATATGTTTGTCCGGTGCTGAGAAGATAGTGCTGGTGCAGATAGACCAGCCTGGATTGGGCCATAAGGTCTACAAGCAAGAAAAAAGAAAAGGACAAGGTTTGGAGGAAGCGATGGCAAGTCCAGTTGGCAATAGCGAGCCTGTTGAAGCACAGCTAGAGGTAGGGATTCAGTTCCTGGCTGTGACATGCATCTGCTGGACGAATGTCTCGCTCCTCTGCTCCCAGTGTATAATCTGGGGGTAACCGTATTACTTCTTTTATCAATGTATGGTGAGGTTTTCCTATGTTCTCAACTCCGATGTAATGCCAGGGCACTTAAACTCCTCATGGAGAGCAGGTTCCCAGGTGCAAGTCAACCTCCTACCTCTGCACAGGGGCAGAAGGTCTTGGTTTTACTGGAGGAGCAACAGTAATTTGCCCCAAACATTTGAATTAAGAGCAAGCTCTTTCTGGCAGAGGACCGAGGACCTCCTTATGCCAGTACCTACCCAGAAGAGGTGGCTCAGTGCCGAGCACAGGCAGCTCTTCAGCCAGGGTGAGTGTATCCGATTGTCACCCTGCCTGGGGACAGGAGCTCTGCCCGCCTCCATAAAGCAGTGGTACGTCAGGTTCCTCGGTGGGAGATGGCCCTGGAGAAGGTAGGCAGCGCTTGGTCTTGCTGGAGCCTTGTATGTCTAGGAGTCCATCTCCCGTAAGCGCTCAGGGCAGGGACTGCGTGCCGTTGCACGGCCGTTAGGATGTTCCTTGTCCATTGGCAGTGGGGGGTGGTACACCATCCTTGACCTGCAAGTTGGGGTGGGGGGAACCTGAAGCTTGTGGCTCCGCCGCCACTTCCACTTTCCTTACAGCAGCCTGGGTGTCTCGGGGAGGGGCATGAAGAAGCAGCAGTGATGGTTTTGTGCCTTATCCTGCGGTCCTTGGGATTCCTGTCGCCAATGAATCACGCTTCTGACCTGGAAGCGGCGCAGAAGCTGCCAGCACAGCTGATTGATGCTCTCCGGGCTGTGGAGCAAAGTCAGACATCCCCAGTAATTCTCTCAGACCCCTCGGCAGTCTCCCGTGTCAGTTGACCTGGAGGTTTAGTTGATGGATGGACCCTCCTAGACTCAGGTGTATTTTACCAGCCGCCGTGGTGCCTGTCGGATACTGACACAGACGTCAGGATGCTGTGGTTACTCATTGCGTAGGAGCTTGTTGCTCTCCCGAGGGAAGCTTTGCTTTTCCCATCACCCCGTGAGCATCCATGGGTCCGCGTCTGCAGTTTGCATCACTGCTGGAGCCACCATCGGTGTGGGGCCGGGGCTCTGTCTGGGAGCTGGGTGCCACAGGATGCTCCTCGGCACCTCCACTATTCACCTGTATCCACAAAGTGCCTGATGAGCGATGCCTCCAGCTGCCTGCAGGTAGGGACTGCTCTCACTGACTCACCCTTTGGCTTCTGGTTGCCACTTTTGGCGTGCCCAGCAGAATGGGAGGAAGGGTCCGTGCTGGTGGAGACATGCAAACCCCCTGCCAAAACCCTTTTTGCTTCTTCACGACAGCCTCCCGCCACCACCTTTCCCCAGCCTTCCCTCGCACCGTGATGAAAATCAGACTTGGGATGTTTTCCTGAGCATCTCCACAGGGCGAGAAACCCCCGGGGAGAATCGCCTCGCCATCACTCAGCCCCTGAAACCCCGCAACTCTGGGCTTAGGCAAGTAAAGAAATGGAGTCAGATGAGCTCTCCTTCCCCCCGCCATCAACCAGCAGCTGCAGAGAAACAGCAGGAGGGCAGTGGGGAGGGAACGAGTGCTGGGGTTTGGATTCATCCGAAGCGACTCCAGGCTTCTTCCCGACTGCACGGGGACTTGCTGTGTTCTCCCGACTCAGTAACACGCTGCTATTGAATTAACTTTTGACTTCTGGTTTAAAGGAGCCGTGCACAAAATAGTTATTTACTTCATTTGGAAATTCTTTTTAATCGTTACCATAATTATAGCTTCCTCCTCTTTTTTTTTTTTTTTATTATATTTTTCTTAGCAGGGGGAAGGGAGGGAGGGAGGGGGAATATTTGCCGCTCTCCTTGTGGTTATCACATCCTTCAAATTACTAAAAGAGGCTGGGATAATAGGTCTGGTGATTATATATAGGCACCATCTGCTCTGTGGCTGCTTCCTATCAAAGTGCAGTTAGGAGAGTGCAAGAAGGATATTTTCTCTCCAGCTATATTAAGACTCTGTTTCCATCTCGGCTCCAAAGCAAAGCTCTCTGCATGCAAATGGATCTCAAATGTGCTGTAATCAATGGCTTGGTTTTGGCAGCCTTGAAGCCGAATTTTTTTTTTTTATATTTTGTTTTATTTTCCCCTCAAGTTTGCTGTTCCCATTCGTTATGCAATTTTAGTCCAGGCTGGTTGCTCTGCATCCGATGTTTTCTTGTAACCATAGTGTGTCCAACCCCCCCCCGCCGAGGTTTGCTGAGCAATCTTGTCTCGTGTTAGCCGGCGCAGAGATCGGTGTTGTAACTCGGATGCAAGGCAATATCTGAGCAGTCGGGAATGTTTCAGATTCGGATGATGGGGACGGATTTTTAGGATGCACATGCCGTGGGTATGTAGAGGAGGTGGAAAGCTGAGCCGAGTTAATTTGGAGCAATAATGGGAGAGAATTAATACGTGCTGGATGAGAGCGGCTGCGGCTACCCCCTTGCTGCTGGGCAGCATTGCAGAGCTCGGTATGTGGGGCAATACCGGTTGTCAGGAGGTGTCCCAGCATCTTCTCATGCCCTTCAGTGGCCTCGGAAACCCAACAGGTTTTTCTTCTCTCCTGGAGCTGGTGAGATTTTATGCTCCTGGAAGAAGGAAGAGGGAGGAGAAGGAATAAGACCTCCCAGGGGGAGGGTGCTCGGGACAGGGCTGGAGGCCAGAGGAAGTCAGTAAGGCTGAAATACAGAGGAATTTGTCTTGCGAAATCCGCGCCGTGGTGCCTACACGAGAGAAGGACTAAATGGCTTTTTTGAATGAGCGAAAGTGGGTAAAAAGAGACAAGAGAGGGGAATATCCCAAATAGGTCAGTGAGGATGGAGAAGGCTGCGGTGCTGCAGCAAAGTCCTCTTTCTTTCTGGGTGAAATTTCCCTGATAGTGGTGGGGTGATGACCGTGGGACATACGTTGTGTAAGATACACATTGTCCTCCTGTATTTTGTCACTCCTAAAGGTGCGCTGTCTCCCTGCACTTAACTACACATATTTTTAATGACGCTAGGAATTACTGGATCCCAATTTATTGGGGGAATTCCACAGGTTTTGCATACACCCCTTCCACTCGACTGACTTGAGACCCTGCTTTTTCCTACTCCTGGTTTCCCACAGGTTGCATATTGCTGCGTAAAGGATGGATGTCTTCCAGCTTGGCCTCCTGAAGTGGTTGTGATAGAGGGGTTTCTCCAGCTGAAGCGTGATGTGTTTTAAACTAGAGCAGGGCAGGGTTAGGTGAGACATGAGGAAGAAGTTCTTTACGATGAGGGTGGTGAGACACTGGCCCAGGTTGCCCAGAGAGGTGGGAGATGCCCCATCCCTGGAGACATTCAAAGCCAGGCTGGATGAGGCTCTGAGCATCCTGCTCTAGTTGAAGATGTCCCTGCTCACTGCAGGGGGGTGGAATAGATAACCTTTAAAGGTCCCTTCCAACCCAACACATTCTGTGGTTCTGTGTGTGGTAGGAGCTGATGCTGTCGCTGGTCTCAGCAGGCAGAAGCTCCTCGGACCAGGGATCTTCTTAGCAGCTGGTGGAGGCAGCGGGGAGCTCTGACTGCTGCTCGATGCTCCTGGGCATCCCCTCTGGGTGGAAAAGGACCGTAGGAAGGAGAGTGTCTGCATCCCAGCACTGTTTATCTGGCTTGATCTGTGAGCAGGGAAGGAATTTCCCCCAGGAGCCTGTAGCAAAAAAAACCAGTAAAGTCTGGGATAATTGCGGAGTCTTGGTTCAGCACAGCAGCGTTGTTATTAACGGACCAGCATTCCCCAGGGGTGAACACTGTTTTTTCTGTGGATTGTGTATAAAAGTATGAGAGAGACCAAATTTACTGGCCTGGAGGTCAGGGCGTTGCATTTACCCAGAGAGCGGCGTGGTTTAGGGCAGCGCCTTCTCGCAGCCCTCCGTCCCCAACACCCATTCCCATCTCCTGATGCCGACACTGTTGTATGTGTCCTTTTCTCTGCCAGTTAAATCGCGGTCGGGATTTGCACCTGGGCTGCCTTGCTCCCACCTTGATGGATGCTCCAGTGGGAAGACCCTTGGAAAGGAGCTCCTGCTCCTCGGCGAGCTGAGCAGGAGCATCCTTCCAGAAATGCATCCCGTTGGATTCCTGAAGCCACCAAGAGCTGTGTTTACATGTCTTTAGATGCATCCCCACTCCTGCTGCCGCACAAAGGAGTAAATAACAATAACAGCAATTCCTGATGGAGACAAACAGCAGGTCCACGTGTGCTGGTGCCACACAGGGGTTCACAAAACCCTTCCCCAGCCGAGCCTGGATGGGGCCTTGCATGCCCTGCTTGGAGAGAGCAGCAACAAACGGGTTATTGTTTCTTCATCCAGTTTCTTGAACAGGAAACCATGTTTAAAAAAACGTCTTTTTTTAAAAAAAAAAAAGTTTGCTTGACAGGCTTTTCTGCAGTCTGTGTTTCTTCATAATTTCTCCGCTTAAGGCAGCACTCTGCTTATATCTTTTGGGGTTTTTTTCTCCTAATATTCACAACTGCCTGGTGGCTGCTTGCATTTAGCACCCTTGGTTTCACTCCCGGTGGCTTATATCAGCCCAATTCAGAAGCGAGGACATGGTTTATCCGGCACTGTACGAACACAGTTAAAGTCACAGCCACCAAAAAAAGGGGAAAAAGAAAAAAAAGAAAGAAACACAACTGAAAAAAGGCACAAAGAAAAGGCTCCAAGGGTTAGGGGATGTTGAGCGGAAAAATGTTCCGTCAGGGTCTGCTTCAGCCGCGCTGGAGCTGCCTGCGGCGGCGTGGGCAGCGGGTGAATGAGGTGCCCAGGAAGGAGGCAGGGTGCCAGCCGGGCAGCGTGACCCACCGCCGGCTGTTTCCAAGGGTCTCCGGCACAGAAACGCTGGAAAAGCCGGGAACGTGGGTCTGCCAGTGGGGGAGAGCCTTCCTGGAGGGGACGGTGCTTCGTGACTGGGGTAGCAAGGAGGAGGCAGAGGAGAGGACTGAGTTGAACTTGGCGGTTGCTTTGCGAGGGAGGATTGCGGGAGATGCTCCGTGTTCCCTCTCCGGGCTGCGCAGGAGACCCTGTGGCCTCGGTGGGTTAAAAACATCCCTGTTCCATATAGCAAGTGGGGGTCAAGCTGGTGCTCTGGGGTACCTGCAGGCCAGAAAAGGAGTTGTATATGATCGGACGCTGCCTGAGGATGCACCACAACCAGCTTTGCGGCCAGGAAGTGCCATTTTTAGACTAAAAACAACAAAAATCTCTCCAAAAGAGTTCAGTGCATTCCTTGCAGGGCTTTTTCCTTGCTCCGGCCATGGGGAGGACATTATTGATGATGGAATGGTTTGGGTGGGAAGGGACCTTTAAAGGCCATCACATCCAGTCCCCTTCCAATGAGCAGGGACATCTTCAACAAGATCAGGTTGCTCAGAGCCCCGTCCAACCTGGCCTGGAACGTTTCCAGGGATGGGGCATCTCCCACCTCTCTGGGCAACCTGGGCCAGGGGCTCACCACCCTTGTAAAAAATTTCTTCCTTCTATCTAGCTTAAATCTACCTTCTTTTTGTTTATTCTGGATTTTAGTTTATTCTGAGTTGTAATCTGCTGTATGGACTGTGCGCTGGTATAAAGGGTTGTTGTAAAGGTCCTCTGGGTGTCAGGGACCCGGTGGGGACCACGCGGCGGTGGAGGGCACACCAGGACAGCAGATGGTCTGAACGCTCCTCTGTACCCAGCAGTGGCTCTGGTGGAAACACTCACATCAGCCCGCACGCCGAGCTCTGCCTGCAGAGCCCAATTCCTCAGCTCTAATTACAGGAATGGGTGGCTTTTTCCTTCACAGGCTGAAAAATTGGCCCGAAACCCTGAGAAACCACAACACAAACATCTGACGCTGGTCCACACGGGCTTCAGCGAACAAAAACCCTCTTGAAATTAGCCCTTGCCTACCAAAATAGGCAACACCACTTCAAAAAGGAAGAGAGAGGGGGGGAAAAAAAAGAAGCTCAGGGCTTCACGGGGAAAGCACTTGCAGCCTCCGAGTTTCTCTGAGAACGTTGCCGTTCCTGCCAGCCCAGATGGTGTTTGGTCCGTGATAAAGCCGGTTTCGCTCGGGGAGGTGGTGGCCCCACAGGGATGCTCCTTGCTGCTCCGTCCCTGCGGCAGCATGCTCTGCAGTTGCCTCCTGCGATGGGAATCCCTGCAAGGCAGGGCAGCTGCATCGTCACCATCACTCCTTCTCCATCCTCTTAGTGTTTTTTCTCCCCCTGGAAATATCAAGCCAAGCTTTGTTTGAAGCCCGAGAGCACTTCGGCAAGGCCTTGTACATCTCAGCACTGTTGGCTCCGGGTTATTTATCACTTTTTTCCCTAGGATGCAAAACACCCCAAGCTCATCTCAAAGGCGTTGTGTTTAGCAGCATCTGCTGGGTTGCAGCCGACCTCAATCCGGAGGCCATGAGGAGCTTTCTTGCGAGGAAACACCGTCTGGCACGGGCTGAGCACAACCCCTGTGGCTGTTCAGAGCTGTGGTGATGGAGCAAAGAGGCGATACCAGCCCACTTGTCGTGGGGAGGACCCTGGTCTGCTCCGGTCCCCATCCCATAGGATGCCTGGGTGGAAGGAGCTGGACCAGGCAGCACCTTTGCAGAGCGACCGGTGGGTCCCTGGGCAGGGGATTGCTCTTGCACTGCCTAGATGACCCTGCGGCGGGCAGGAAAACGCTTCTAAACCAGAAGTGGGACACCCTGACAAGTTGTAGGGGATCCGTGTGCCAGCGTGGCTTGCACTTCGGAGTGGTGGTTTCCTCTCTTTGTTCGTCCGACTCGTACCAGCGCGGTGCTCAGAAAGGCAGGCGTGCCTCTGGCCGCCTCCACAAGGCTTATCTTACCCCAGAAGAGTAAATTAGATTTCCCTTTTAAATTAAAGCTTATTATTTTTGTAATAAAAAGAAGAAAAAAAAAAAGAGGATGGAGTGTAAGGGTATAAACTCACACTTGGCTTTCTTATGCTGAAGTTTAAGCGCATGTGGACCATTTATTTTAGCAAGAGACTGAATAAGTGACTTATCCTGATGGGAAGTCGCAACTCGGCCGTCAGCAGCCCCAGGTTCACCTTGGACCATCCAAAAACCGTGCAGGATTGTCGAAAAGCAGGGAAGGGCCTATGTTAAGCTGACGCGTTGAAAATCATTAGCTACATCCTTTATTTCAGGAAAGTGAGGGCATGAACACAAGCAGGGGCATTAATAAATATGCGCATTTATCAATGCCTTTTCTGAGGGCTGCAGATTGGAAGAGAGGTGTGTGTATGCCAAGCAGGTGCCAGCCCAGGGTTCGCAGCACTTTTAAGCCTGAATTCTGATGGAAACTGGTAAGAGGGTTTGCAAGAAACTGTGTTGCTCATTGATGCCTGTTACAGCCAGAAAGGCTAAAAGCGGAGCCGAAAATTATGCCAGTGCGAAGAGCTCTTAAATAATCCCTGTCTGGTACCAAAAGCAGCTGGGGTGGTTTCAAAGCGCTGGTGGCTTTTCCTGCTTGTAGCATCCTCAGCAGAGGAATTACCGCCACTGCGTCTCCTGAAGTTGTGTGAGTCGAGTCGTAGTTCAGTAAAAATGCTTGTGGTTTAGTAAAACTGTTGGACTCCAGCGTTATCTCCGGGACAGACATGGAACTAATTTTTATAGGTCGCACTGGATGATTTCTAATTGTTCCTGACCATCCTGCAGAGTTCATTATTTCTCCTCCAGCCGACACCGGCTTCTAATTAGGGGACGTAAAATTAAGATGGAAGAACTGCAGCAGTTTGCAAGGGTATTGCCGCTCGGGAAGGAATTTGGGCTGGACTTGAGCCAAAAATAGCCTCTTGCTTGCAAGGTTTTGGTGGGGAGAGGATGGCTTAAACGCCGCAGGGCGCCAGCTGCTGCAGGAGGGAGCACTAACGGAGCATTCCCCTCCATCTCTCTTTTATCCAAAGGGCACAAATATTTCCTAAATCGGAGTTTTTCCTACAGCAAATTCAGGGTGGCTTCTGTCCCCCCATCTGTGCCACCGCAGCCCAGGGCAGCAGGCACAGAAGGGGCTCTGGGTGGTTTCGCTGCGATGCTCAGCCCTGGTGATGCATTTCAACTGATTTATCAGGTTTTTTCACCCATATTTCCCCCCATATTTTATTCTTTTTTAATGCTAAATATTTGTTTCTTCTGGGAGGGTGACGTGACAGCCCCGTGACGGTGCTGCTTTTGGGGTACAATTGCAAAGCCAAGAGCTGAAATAGCTCGGCCAAGACCTTCTTAAATCCATTTATTTCCCCATCGGGAACAACTTCAGGAAACATAACAGTGCCCTGAAAACAATCCCAGGTCCTCAATGACATCCTTTTCTGCCAGGAGACTTCTGGAAGATGTTCCTATAGGTATTTAATGGGAAGGGAACAAATTCTTCGCCATAAGCCACCCCCTTGCTGATGTTAGTGTTACGTGCTGGTAGAAGAAAATACTTTCAGAAATAGGAACAATTTAGACATTGCAAAAATCCGCAGGTTTTTGGCCTCATCCATCAACTGCATGAGGCACCGGCTGCTTTTTACAGGTGCTTAATAAATGCAGAGGAGCTCTCTGGTGTTTTTCCTCTCCCCTCCTTTTATAACCCTGCTACTTGCGCATTTCCATTCCACTTCTGGTCAGCAGACAGGGCTTTGATGGCAGGTTTTCCCCCAGGCTTTAGCTGGGAATTAATCCCAACTTAACTTTTACAGCACAATACGCTTGGCTGGGGGTTTTCCACCAAGGCTCGTTGATATTAGGAAAGAACACGTGGAGGAGCCGGGAGTGGTTTTGGTGAACTACCTATGGAAAAA
The DNA here is from genome assembly GCA_013400135.1 of Rhinoptilus africanus. Taxonomy (NCBI): domain Eukaryota; kingdom Metazoa; phylum Chordata; class Aves; order Charadriiformes; family Glareolidae; genus Rhinoptilus; species Rhinoptilus africanus. The sequence continues at coordinate 686,249 of VXBO01005756.1, read as the reverse complement.
AAGGGGCTTGGAGAGATTCAGCGCTTTGGTGCTTTAGGAGGAAAAGCAAGGAGAATGATAAATTTCCCCCAGGTTTTGCCCAGAGGTAAGAAATCTGATTTTGTTAGAAGGATTGAGAAGTTTTTGCTGCAGTTTCGTATGGGCTGAAAGGTCATTTTAACCCCTTTAGCCCTCAAATTTCCCTGGAGCAGAAAATCTGCTTTTCATTTCGTCTCCCCCGCAATGAAGCTTCCAGCCACAAATTTTGAGAACCTGGTGTATTTTTTGCAGCATTTGCTCTCGTCTCTAGAAAGAAGTCCCTGTTAACAGAGCAGTGCAGATGTTTGGTTATCCATCACGATGTGAACCCCACGCCTGTACCCAGGGGCACATGGAAAACAGCGTTAGCTTGGGATTGATGCAAACCAGCCAGGACCTTCCCATCATGCTGGATCCAGCGCTTCTCCCAGTTATCCCAGAGGGCGATGAGACATGGCTCGGCTGAGGAGCAGCTAAATCCAGAGGGTTTTTTTGGTCTCGCTTAGCAGGAAAGAGCCTCCATGAACTTCTACTGTTTTTCATTGAGAGTAACTGCAGTAAGACATTAACCAAGTATTTTACATGCTAAATGCATACATTAAAATGCATTAACTGCATTTATGGCTTAAGCAGCAGTTTAGTGAGTTTGTGAATGATGGAATTTGAATTTTGTTAAGCAAACAGACCAATTTTCTCATATTTTTTGTTACAGGCAACAAAGACAATTCATCCATACCCATCTTTTTCTCTAAATACCACATATTACCCCCACTAACCAACAGACACAAGAAAAAGATATCTAAATCTTTAAGGTGATAACTAAGAATGAATGAGATGGTGTGGAAGAAGAGCAGTGGGAAATGGAGACTATTCAGTAAAGATTGTACTTAAAAATCTATTCAAGTTGCAACACTTCTACCAGAAAGTGTCAGAAAATCTGTGATTTGGGTTTTTTTAATACTTTAGCGTATCTAAGACCTGTTTCTGTACTTGACTGAAAGGCAATTAAATAGCAGCCCATTGTAAAGCCTTTCTCGAGAAATAATTCCAAATTGCAGGAGCCGGTACATCGCTCTTTCCCAAGCGGTGTAAAAGTTATTGGTTAAAAATAAATGGCTCTTGGTGGTATCAAAATTTCAGCCAGGAAATACAAACCCCGGTACAATTAGGAAGGAAAAACGAATCTGGAGCTTTCCAAAGACCCTTTTTTGCGGGGATTCAGCCTCACCTCTTTGTCATGGGAATATTTTCACCGTTGTTTTGGTTGGTTGCTTTTGCGGAGGGTTGAGTGTCATGTTATCGTGGAAGCTCCCCTGATGGGTGGCTGAGCTGGGATGCTCTCATCGCTGGTGATAGCTTGGCCAAGTGCAAGGTCTTAGTAGGACACAACAAGGCCTAGATGTTTCCATGGATGATAAGTAGCCCCGCGATGGCGTTAGGCAGATGTGTCAATGCTTGTGCTTTGGGGCGTAAGCCAAGTCCTAACTTGGCTTACGACAGGAAAAGGGGCAGTGGTTTTAAACTAGAGCAGGGCAGGGTTAGGTGAGACATGAGGAAGAAGTTCTTTACCCTGAGGGTGGTGAGACACTGGCCCAGGTTGCCCAGAGAGGGGATGGAGGACCCATCCCTGGAGAAATCCAAGGCCAGGCTGGATGAGGCTCTGAGCATCCTGCTCTAGTTGAAGGTGTCCCTGCTCCCTGCAGGGGGTTGGACTAGATGGGCTTTAGAGGTCCCTTCCAACCCAACACATTCTGTGATTCTAACCCAAAGGGAGTGACAGAGAACCTTCCCCCGGGTCTATGTGAGGAGGTTCTCATCCTGGGGATTTTTATGCCTTTCCCAGAAAGATATGGGGTCGGATGATTCTGGGATTTTAACGGGGCGAGTTTCATGGCCTCAGTGTAGTCACTTGAAGATTCCCATTACACCTGCAATGGCAGCGGATGCCGGCCCTGCAAGGGCTCCAGGGTTGGCGAGCGGCAGCAGCCAAGCACCCAACGCGGTCCCACGCTCAGGTTTGCTACATCAAAACCTCCAGAGCTGCTCGATTATTTTTATTTTTTTTTTTTCCCCTAAAGATGCAATCCACTCCACGCCTTTCCTTAAGCAACCCGAGGTAGCTCGTGTAACCCTATCTCCCTGCGGGTTCTTCCAGCCCCTTTGCTTCCCAGGAGGCAAAGCGCGGAGCTCAGGGTAGGGTTCAGGTAGCCACGGGCACCGTGAAGCCATCAGCGAGGCACCCTGGGCAGCCACCACCCATTTTATAATTTAATTGAATATTTTTTTTTTTTTCGGGGGACTCTGCCGCATCCCGGGCCGCGAGGGGGGAATAACCTCTTTGATTTGATTTTTTTTTATTTTTTTTTTTTTCAGTTCTCTCAGGCCAGACACACCACAGCCCTTTGAAACGCTCTGTGTCCCTTACCCCACCCATGAATGTGCCAAACCAACCTCTAGGACATGGATGGATGTCTCATGAGGACTTACGAGCTAGAGGACCCCAGTGCATCCCTTCCGATCATGCCCCCCTGTCTCCACAAAGCAGTGTAGCCTCTTCGGGAAGTGGTGGGAGTGAACATTTAGAAGATCAGCCTTCTGCTCGTAACACATTCCAGGAGGAAGGGAGTGGGATGAAAGGTGAGTGAAAAACCAGACGCCTCCCCCCCCCCTGACCCCAAGTCCCCGTCCCAGCACCCAGAGGCAGGAGGGGAAAAGCCATTTTCCCGGCAGCGCGGGGCTCGGTTGGTGGTTTTGGGGCCAGAATCCTCGTAACCAAACGGGGTTTTGTGGCATTTCTTCACAGTTTAAGGAATTTAGCTTTAGGGGAGTGAGTTAGATTCTCTTTTAAGCAGCGTTTCGTCCTGAGCTGATGTCTTACAGTTGGGTGCCGATGGGCTGGTTTTGCCCCCAAAATCCTCCAAGCTGCCAGCTTTCCAAAAAGCTGGATTTTTATCATAGCCTGTGGCTTTTTTTATTGAGTGGTGCTCTTTTCTCTCTTTTTTTTTTTTTTATAATTCCAGTGAAAAACAGCTTAGCAGAGGTATAGCAAGCCATGTGTGATTTACCGTTGCGCTGTTTGATACCCACCAAGTTTTGGGGGGAGTTTTGGCTTAGGGTGCTTCTTTGCGGTGAATTTATCCTGTGTGCTTCAGCTGTTTCCCATTACAGGTGCATTTCAGAGAGATTTTAGCAATGAATATGTGTGATCCTGTTGGTAAACAAGGCAGAAACGAAACCTTATTGCTGCAGTCAAAGATGGAGAGCAAACTTCAGGCTGTAGAGGAATAAATAGATGAAAACTGGGCAAACACGTAGGCGGTATATTCCTATGAACAAACGAAATGACTGAAAATGAACCCACAGCTATTAGAGACTGACTTAAACAACGGCAGTTTTCATTAATACAAAGCAACTTTATTGTGTCAAGACCAATGATGCATCTGAATAAGGAAATAATAGTATTTGTTAAGTAGTCACAAGGTCTGATTTTATTCTAATGACAGACAAATCTAGATAAGTGTAAATCTCTGTAATGTGGAACTGCGTTTGCCTTGGCACTGTGTGGCTTTGATGTTGAAATAATTGCATGGAAAAAACCCCTCGCGGTTCCCCCGTGAGATGGATGCTCGAGGCTCAGCCTGGCAGCACTTTGCACCGCAGCGTTGGCTCTGGGGTGGGGGCCGTAGAACTGGAGGTTTCTGCTGCGATTACGTCTGTGGCTTAGCATGGTGTGCCATAAGGGCACTTCTGAAGATGTCCTGTGTATTTATTGGCCTGTGTGTGTATATATCTGGCAGGGTGGATTGTTTTCCTTCTAAATTTCTTCTAAATGTCCATGCCAGCACACAGATACACATGTGCCGGCTGAACTCCGGTGCTTAATGCCTACAGGGGACAGTGGAGATGAGCAGCGTGGAAGTCCTTGCTTTGCTGCTCACATCAGACGCAGCGTTTCTGGCAGCTGTGCCATGACTTTGCAATTAGCTCCTGGTAATCGGTGACTAAAGAGTCGCTCTGCGGGTGGGCGGCTCGCTGCTCCACGGAGATCGCTGGGAAGTTTGACTTTGAAGGACCATGAAAATGTCCTTAGATGACCTCGCACCTCCTGGTTGCCTCTTCCCTATGGGAAGGGGGAAAGCCCCACCACTGACCCTCTGTGCTGGGGTGGCTCCTTCTCCCCAGCCCACTCCTGGGATTGCCATCCCCGCTGGCAAGGGGGCTCTGGGACCGTTGTAGCTCCTCAAAATTAGGCAGTGGTCCAAGGAGGTTGATGCAAAGGGAGAGAAGAGCTGCTCCTGCGCTCTGACCCTCTGCAAAGGTTGGAGGTGATCTGGATGTGCCCAGAGAAGCTGTGGCTGCCCCATCCCTGGAGGGGTTCAAGGCCAGGCTGGACGGGGCTTGGAGCAACCTGGGCTGGTGGGAGGTGTCCCTGCCCAGGGCAGGGGGGGGCACTGGGTGGGCTTTAAGGTCGCTTCCAACCCTGACCATTCTATGATTCTGTTAAATGGGTTTTCTACAAGATTTAACATCTGTGCAACATTGCACTTCTCTTCTGAAAGTATCTCTGTGGGCTTTGCCATCAGCATGGATGTGCACCAAAGGCAGATATCCCCAGGGGACATGGGATCAGGCAGACTTTTAACATGTCATCGCTAAAACAGGGTGGTTTTATGTTAAAATTAAGTTGAGATTCAAGCCTGCCAGTCCCTGCACTCCCCACCTGCGCTGGAGAAAGAGGGCTTTCTGCTAACAGCTTTTAATGGGCTTTCTGCTAATTGCTTTTAATTTTTTTAACCAGATCAATTTAAGAGGCCTCTGGTAGCAGGTTTTAGGATTGTTTAGGACTCTTGCATGTTGGGACTTCCAGAAAACAGCAAAGTTCAGCCTGTCTGTGGTTGGTAATGGCTTTGCCCCCGTGTTTGGGGTGGGGTCGATCTCCTTCTGTGCAGCGTTTGAGGAACTTCACTGAAACGTGAATCCTGACCTGTGTCAGAGGATGGAGAGTGTGAGCAAAAAGCAGCATTTTGAGGCCCTTTGCATCACCTCTGCTTGGATGCGAGTGGGGTTTGAGGTCAGCCCGGGCAGCAGGAAGCTTCTGGTAGATGTAAGAAGTGCCATGACCAATGGTCCATCTTGCCCTGTCCCATGCAGCGATGAGTTGTCGGTTTAGGAATAGGTCTGCAGTGATCCTTGACTTGCATCTGGCACTCAGCAGCGTGGGACTTTCTGGACAGGGACCACCCATACTGCGGGATGTGCCAGCAGTGGCCTCACACTTTGAGTCGAAACAGCCTAGAAGACCTTTGAGGTTGTCCGTGCTAGTGAAGGTTATTGGAGGTGTCTGTGAAGGTTGTGCTCATGCTGGTGGTGAGCAGAGCACCAGCACCCCCAGCATCCCCAGCTGGGCAGCAGAGGGTAGAAATCCCTCCCAAAACCAGTGCAAGACCCCATTTCTCCTTCCCCCTTGATGGGCACATTGGGCAGAGGAACCCCATTGGGGCAGCCTCGCCACCAGCCATCGGCTCCTTCCCCTTGGGCTCTCCTGCACCGTCAGCCCCTACCTGCCCTGGGACGTGGGTTCCACCACCCACTCGACACATACCCTTTGCACCAACTCAGGAATGATCAAAGAGAGGGGAAGTGTTGCTGTTAGTTTGTATTTGGCCCCAAAAAAGACATTTCCTGAGTGTCCACCTGCTCTCTCCATTCCAAGTGTGGGATTTGAGGCTGAAACACTGGTTTTCCATTGCTACCACACCTGGTGTGGGTTGAGATGGGTCTCCTGGGTGTCTCACTGGTGGGGAAGAGGACAAGGACTAATGGACAAGGGTATTGCTGGGAGCGGAGCGCGTGAGCTCGGTAGGCTACAGCAGAGTCATTGTTGGGTTGTAGGTGCTAAATAAAGCAGGTCCCGATTTGGCACAGCATTTGAAGCCTTTAGGATGCAAAGCAAGAGCACCGTCACAGGCACAGTGTTGTGCTGCAGCACAGATATCTGCAGGGCCCGCACCTCCCCTGTGGGGTGTCACCAGGGGCCCCCCAAATCTGCGAAACCCCGAGTAGCTGCTGAGCAGGCTGGAGCCAGGGAGACTCATATCTCATTGCCTTCTCTGTGGAGGACACCCCGCCGTGGGCTCTGGTAGGGTTTTGCATGTTGCAGAGGAAGGATTCCCCTCCCAGGTCCCTCCCTGTGAAACCACATTGATGTGAGGAGGATAAAAGTATTTTTGGGTACCCATCCAGCCAGGCGCAGAGGTGCTACGCTGCAGATAATGACTGGGAAGGTAGAAGTCGTTTCAGTTGGTGTATTTTGAGGCCCCAAGTCACCCTTCTGGAACAGGTTGTGGGACCATCTTTGATGGTAAATCATTTTTCCGCGCTCAAAAAAAAAATAAAAAATCTCTTCCTTTCCCTTAAGCAGCCATTTAAATTAAACGACATACCATTTTCCCTCATGCCATAAATCAGCGTCTGCCATCTGCAAAACAGCCATTTGCTCGTCCTAAGCTCAACCACGCTGTTGGCTTCGGCGGTTCCCACTTTCCTGGGAAAAGGCCAGCATGGAGCTTGGTGTGCAGTGGTGTGATGCCGGCTCCCTATGGGCTAATTCCCAGCGGCTCAGCTGCAGAAACCCAACTTGTGAGGAGGTGTCCTCACCTGGGGGCTGGTTCCTCCTACCATCGATACGCATAGCACTATGTCTTCATCCAGGGGTTGGTTCCTCCTGCCATCCATATCCATAGCACTACATCCTCCAAAAGGTCCATGGAAGTTCAGTATGGCATCTGAAGCACCAGTAGGGTGGTGGATGGCACCTAATCAACTCCTTGTGTTGCTGTTCGTGCTGTGGCGCGTGGTTAAGCGATGTCATGACCTCAATGGGAGCCCTCATCTCTCTACCTTTGTGCTGCAGATGTCCCGGCCTGGCTGAAGAGCCTCCGGCTGCACAAGTACGCCGCCCTCTTCTCGCAGATGACGTATGAGGAGATGATGGCCCTCACCGAATGCCAGCTCGAGGCACAAGTACGTCCCACATCAATCGTGAAGGGATCAGCCATGGTCCCAGCTCTTGTGCAGTCGGTAGATGAGACGTCTCCAACGCCTCTTTTTCTGTCTTCACATGGAAGGCATTTTGGTCGCAGGTGGCTGGGAAGCAAGCAGAGAAAGGAAAATTGAGTCTTGGGGAGTGAAAACCACCACATAATACCTGACAAAGACCTTGTCCTGGATTTCTTAACTGGAGTCCCAGCATGAAAGTCCCATCACTGGGAGCTGCGCTTGGGTTTCTTTCCAGTTGGGATTAAGTTCAGGAGTTTCAGGGGCACAGACTGCAGTACCCAACTCCTTTAGAGTCAGTGAGGCTTTGGAGGCCGATTGCCTTGTTAACCTTTGAAAATGGTCCCTGCTTTCAGATTTACCTCTGTGTTATCCTGGAGATGAAGAGGGACAGTCCGCGCTTTGCTGTCACTCTGTGAAATGTGCTGGGGAGGGACAGGCTGGCTGGAAATCTCTATCTTCAGCAAGTCTCTAAGTGATTTTCTATGTCCCCCACTAATTCCTGCACTCAGAAATTGGATTAATTTATAGCATGCCATTTTGTTTAGGGGAGGAAGGATCTGGGCTGACCCGCTGTCCTGTGGAAATGTTAACACCAGGTTTCTGTGCTGTTTTTTGCAGAACGTTACCAAAGGCGCAAGACACAAAATAGTCATCAGTATCCAAAAGCTAAAAGAAAGACAAAACCTGCTCAAATCTTTAGAAAGGGTAAGTAATCACAACCACTTGTGTATTTCCTCCTTTTCCGGTGTGAATCACTCTTTGGTTTCACATTCTGTTTTGGGATCTTTTGCAGAGAAATCTTTGCCTGAGTCTGAGTGGTGTCTCGAGCACTTCTCTACCAGATGCAGATTTTATTTGGGGCTATATTTTGGGTCCTAACCCACCTGCGGCACTCAGGCAGCTGGGATGGATGAGCCCTGCCCAGCTCCGGGGTGCTCGGAAACACCTGAGCTGCAGGGGATGGAGGGCACCATCCCAGTGATGCTGATGGAGAGGTGGTCACCCATCCGCTGAACCAGGGTGCAGGACCAGCTCCAGCCACACCAGCCATCGTGGTCCTCTCCCACTGGAGAACCAGCTGGGCAGAGCCTTTAACCCCTAATTATCCCTTGGCCACTCGTTTAACTGTCCCAACTCGATGTCACTGTCCTCAAGAGACCCCTCCATGCACAGCAGTCCTCACGGGGACCCCGGAGCCCTGCCCCTACCTCTCCGTCCCCAAAACCAGACGGGATTTCCCAGTGTCAGTCAGGTCAAGGACCATGGGACTTTTCTGGAGCATCATATGGGCAATCTGTCCCCAGATAAAAAGCCGGACACCCACGTCAGTCCCTGAACAGCAGCTTGAATTTCCCAGGAGAACAAATAGAAACTTCTTTGTCCCTTCAACAAAAGCTTAAACTCTTGCAGAAATGGCTGTTAGGGAAGCACCAGCGCCACAGACTGGCTGGGAGCAGCTCACCCAACCTCTCACTATTTATTATCGCAATATTATATTATATTTAATTGCACCGTCTTCCAACAGCAGCTTGCAGAGCCTCCCGCTAGGGGCTTTTAAATACTTATGTGGTGTGTTGCTATTTATTGGTGTTTTCGTTAGCTCACTGCTTCACTGTTTATTTATAATATGGGATTGTACTCGGAGTATGGCAGGAGCTAATAAAGCCATATTTACCTCCGTATATTAATAATAACTATTAAATCCAAGAGACAGCCCGCTGGATGGAGCTGGCTTCAGCAATATGTTTTCCAGGCGATTGCCCGGCCTCTTCCCCTGCTTCTCCGCCTGGGTTTTGAAATACGGTATTGATTGAGGGTGGTGGTGCGGGAGGGTGAGCCGGGTTCAGCTGAGACAAGCAGCCCCGCACGCTGTAAAACGGGGGAGGGAAGCAGCGGGGGCTGGTTTTGAGCCTTCCTGGGGTGGGTTTGGGCTGTGGGGCTGCGACCGCGTCCCGCTTCGCTGGAGCTCCGAGCTGCCTGTGAGCTGCTCCGCTTGGGAGGGGATGTCTCTGGTTTTCCAGGCTTCCTGTCCAATTTTATTATTTTTTTTTTTAACTAAACAAGAGCATATGTGGGACTTGATTTATTTATTTATTTTTCGTGGGGCAGTATCTCACTGCTAAAGATTGCTGCTTTCTTGAAAAGAGCAGCTCCATCCCTCTCCGCCGGTTAGCAGGGCAGGATTTTTTCCCCAAAAAGAATATACCGTCCAGCAGAGTGATGCCAGGTCTTCAAGAAAAGTGGAGCTAAGAACACCCAAGAGTGAGCTGGGGGTGAAGTAGGAATGAGGGTGAACAACCATTTTGGGGCTTCGGCTGGCTGGCTGGCAGCCTGGGCACCCACTTTGTGTCTCTTCCCTAGGACTCACCCCAAAAGTTGCTTCTTTCCAAGCGCCGTCCCACCACCCAGACCCTGCAGGAGCCTGCGATGAGCTGCTCTGGTCCAGGCTACATTAAAACCAAAATGCAGTTATTTCCCATCAGTGGGAGGAGGATATGACTGTGGAAAGGGAGTTCTTGATCCACGCTATAACTGAGAGCAAGGCTAGGGGTGTACCTAAATCCTCTCCCTCCCAGGTGGACCTCCCCTAGGATCTCCAAGCTGAATATTTTTGCTATAGAGATATAAATTCACCTGCAGCCTCATGATCTCCCCACAGCCCACCCTGCTCCCCTTGAAACCTTCCCTTCCCCTCTGCATCCGCTCGCCCAGCACATCCCAGTGTGGATGGGGATGTCCCAGCTTCGCTCCTGCAGGATGGACTCCATCATCCCGGCATGGCCCTGGACTCTGCGATGCTCCCAGGGCATAAGGATGCTCTGGCAAGCTCTTTGGGGCAGAGCGGTTAATGGAGAGCCAGGCTGGAAGGCAGTGCTGGAAACTAGAGACAAGCCCATGTTAAAAAATATAATCCCAATTAAATAGGGCTGAAATGCCGCAATTGTGGGATTGCTGGGGAAGGAGCAAGATACCCGCTGGTCTGGGCATTGAAATCTCGCAGGATGAGTTGCTCTCACGGGATTTGCATCTTCCTGGTGGAAATTTGGAAAGGCTGAAGCTGGATTGTTGCTGGTTTTGGGTCCCAGTGGTTGACGGGGCACGTTTATCTCTGGGGATTCAAGTCTGAGCACATCCGTGGATGTGGCGCAGTCGCTGGAGCGGCTCCGTACTCCCCTGCTCTGAGCAAAGACCTCCTGGAGCAGGAGGGAGGCCGTCGGCTTTGCTGGGGATTTTCTCGGGGGGTGACAGTAGGGGCCTGGTTCGTAGCCAATGTCCCATTGTCCCAGCAGAGACAAACCCTCTTCTCTCCACTTGAATCCACAGGACATCCTGGAAGGTGGCAACTTGCGTGTCCCGCTGCAGGAACTACACCAAATGATCCTCACCCCCATCAAAGCCTACTCTTCCCAAAACTCCAGCACGGAGGAGCACAGCCGGGAGGCGGACTCGCATCACCCCCCCTCCCTGCTCGGCTCGGACAGCCAAGGCTCTGACTGCAAGGACTCTGCGGCGGGGGGGATGCAGCAGCACCATTTGCCGGGGTGCGAGGGCGAGTCGGGGGGGGCCCCTTTGCCCGAAGGTGACCTGCCCGGACAGTTCACCAGAGTGATGGGCAAAGGTGAGAGACTGTCACTTGTTCTTGGCGTCCTCGCCAGGGAGACACCTCGCTTGGTGTCCTGCTCCGGGGCAGGGGGCATGCGGTGGCGGGGCTGGCAGCAGCCTTTCCCCCTGTCCCTGCAAGCCCCAGTCCTAAGGGTGATAATTTTTGGAGGCCCCATCAAGCTGTGGGAAGAGGTAAGAGTGTTAGTGGAGCGGTGGGCAGTGGTTTTTGGAAGGGGCAGCGATGGGACAGACTGCCTGCTCCAGATCAGGGACGGATAGCATCCTCTCCCTGCCCCGGGTCGGGGACAGATGACAGGATAGTGTCCTCTCCCTGCCCCAGGTCAGCGGGGAATAGCATCCTCTCCCTGCCCCAGGTTGTGGACAGATGGCATCCTTTCCTTGCCCCAGGCCAGGGACAGATAGCATCCTCTCCCTGCCCCAGGTTGTGGACAGATGGCATCCTTTCCTTGCCCCAGGCTGGGGGCAGATAGCATCCTCTCCCTTCCCATTCCGAGCCCTGGGAGCATCCCAGTAGCTCAGAGGTGTTTTCAGCAGCATCCCTTGGACCCACTTTGCTTGTGTGTAGGGAGCACTGGTACATGGGCATAGTGTGGGCTGTCCTGAGTGCAGATCAGCTGGGTCCAAGCCTCTCTTTAAGCCCCAATTTAGATTCAGGACACCCAAAATGTCCTGGATGGACCACTCAGGTGCCGTCCCATGGCTGGTGCGGGGTGCAGGGCTTTGCAGCAGGAAAAACACACTGGGAGGTGCATAGGAGCAATGTAAGGTATGAAGCGACCTCCTGGGCCATAGACAGGGCTCCCTGAGCGAATTTCTGTGAGCTTGGACGTGTCCTGACACCCCTCAGTGGGGTCTGAGGTGTCGGAGCTGGCTGCAGGGAGGGAGATCTCGTCCACAGGGTCACACGGGAGACTAGGAACAGAAAGAAACTCATTGGGATCCCACCAAGAAATAATCAACCCTGTCCCTATTTCAGACTTCTTTTGCAAAAAATAGGTAATGTTTTCTATACAAAAACTTGGTGCAAAAATTTCCCTCCCGTTCATTGTCCGCAGGCACAGACAAACGGGGGGTTTATCCCTGGAGGGGTTCAAGGCCAGGCTGGACGGGGCTTGGAGCAACCTGGGCTGGTGGGAGGTGTCCCTGCCCAGGGCAGGGGGGGCCACTGGGGGGGCTTTAAGGACCCTTCCAACCCAAACCATTCGGTGATTCTGGCCCTATTTTAAACCCGCTGATGAATTCAGCCCGTGACAAACGCCTCCGTCATGCGCGAAGCTGTACGTGTGGCACAAGCCTTGCCAGGACGGGGTGTCCTGGACCGCAGGGCATCCCTGCCCAGGGGCTACCACAGCAGAGACTCATTTCTTTATAAACTCTTTTCCACTTGCTTTTACAGCAAAACCTCCAAAAGAGGCTAAAATCCATTGGGAAAGATGGGAATGCATTTGCAGCAGGGGGTAGAGTTTGGCTGTAGGAGCAGGAGCTCGAGCCAGCGGTGCCTTTGGTGTATTGTAATTAGGAAAAGGGAATAATCCTGCGCCCCTGATTTGCTCCGGTCTAATTTTGGTGACTCCAGTGGTGTTCTCTGGATTTACACCAACATAAGGGAGAACAGAATCTGGCCCTAAATAACGGATAGCGCGGCAGGAATTGGGGAAGGGTGTTTTTTTCTCGCTGATGAGAAGACTCACCTGTGGGACAAGGGAAAGGGGACACCCAAGGCATTCGTTGGACCCCTCAGACCTCAGCTTGGTGTCCCCATGCCCATTTCTCTTCTCTTTTTTTGTTTTCCAGTGTGCACGCAACTTTTAGTTTCCCGACCCGACGAAGAGAATATAAGTTCCTATTTACAGCTCATAGACAAATGTCTAATCCACGAGGTGAGTCGTGATGGATCATCTAAAACTGTTGTTCTCATCCCTTAGAAACTGTTTCCAAAGTATCTGTTTAAGTAGACCTTTCGGTTTCTAACACAAATATTTTTGGGGGGAATTAATAGTAATTCTGACAGAGCAGGGCTGGAGCGGGCGGTAGCTCCAACGTGCTGCATGGAAATGTTGCTCCCTCCCACCACGCTCCCTTAATTGCCAAGACCTGAAGCTGGGAAATTCATCCAGCTCCTGATGGTCTGATCAGCAGCTGGATGGAAGAAAAAATCCCGGGATGAGCGTGGAGGTGGTTTCTATCAGACAGACATGGCGATCCCTTCCCGGGAGCAGGAGCGGTGGGTCTGGGGGCAAGGAGGGGTAGCGGGGAAGCTTTGGGGGAGCCCTGCTGTGCCCGGGGGGGTTGGCGGCCCTGGGGACAGAGCCAGGCCATCGCTCTGGGGCACACGGGATGCTGCCAGAGCATTTTCTCCACCTGGGAAGAGTAAATCCTTGAGAGAGACCAGGGTTTCCCTCTGGACTTGCCGATGGGGCTCAGCTCACACCACCGCCTGCTCCGGCTGATTTTCTTCACACGCACACCCACCTGCGCATCCCTGCTCACTTTGTCCAGAAAAATATTCATGTGTTTCCTATTTTTTTATCTTTTTTTGTGGGGGGGCAGGCGTTTACAGAGATCCAGAAGAAGCGGCTGCTGTCATGGAAACAGCAGGTGCAGAAACTCTTTCGGTCTTTCCCTCGGAAATCCCTCCTGGAGCTGTCAGGCTACCGGCAGCAGAGGAGGTACGCGGGATTTTGGGAAGGGAGGGATGGATGCAGCGGCTGGGGGGCCAGCAAGAGCATCTCGAGAGGGACCGATGTCTCCCAGCTGGGAGGGACGGATCCTGCCGGGTTCAGAGACGCATTTCAGGAGGGAGGAGGGTTGGAAAAGCTCCGGCAATAAAACCCCAGGCGTTGGCTGGGAAGGGAAAGCAGCAGGAAGTTTGCTTGTGTCTGTGGTCAGTGCCTGCCCCACCGATTCCCACCGTGTCTCCCTGGCTCCGAACCATGGGGATGCTGGATTTCAGGTGATCCTAGAAAGAGTCGGGGTTGTGGCAAGAACAGATATTTTTCGGTCAGTTTTAACAACGGCGTCAGCCTTTTGTTTCATTCTTTTTGTTCTATTTTTTTGCAGTCTTGTGCAAGTTGTTTTTATTTTTCTGAGAAAGGAAGGAGATAAGTAGGAGCACTGGGACAGGCGGGATGTGAGTTTGGAAGGAACGAGCGCAGAACCGGAGTGTTCCCCAGGAGAATTAAAATGAAATATTTTGGAGTGGAAAAAACGAGAGATTTGAGTGTCCGTGGCAGGATCAGAAGCCGAATAGACAAAAGCAGAGGTTTTTGATGGGCGCGTTTGCTCTGGGCCATCACTGGTGCAGAAGTTTAGCTGCACATCCAGGCTGACCCCGAGCACGAGGTAGGGTTTGAAATGATCCCAGTCCCTTTCCCAGAGCCAGCCAGGATGCTCCAGTGTCCTTACTGGTTTGGGGTGGTTTGCGTTTGATGTTTCTTCTGCTCCGGGGAAGCTGGGGGTGAGAAAGGAGCACGCGGCCAGTACTGCTTTTCCCATGGGGATTTAATGGCAAGAGCATTTTTTGGATGAGGGTTGGCCAGCTAATCGGGCAGAGGCACCCAGCCGACGTCACACGGCGAGGAGACTCAACACTGTGTGTGTTTCCAAGGATTATCTGATTACTTTTGTGTCGTTCCTCTGGTTTTATGGGGAAAAACCCACATGGGGAGGGATGCCGGCGTGTCCGACCCTCCCTGAGGAGGAGGAAAGATGGTTTTGTGTCCTGAGATACACGTCTCAGGACTGCATGGTCGTGGGTCCAGATGGTTTTGCTCTGACCGCAGGGAGCTGGATGGGGGTTTGCGGCGCAGAGACGGGAGTGGGTGCAGAGCCTGTCCCCCACCTGCCTTTCACTCAGCCATTCCCTGGGAAATCTTGGACTTGTTAGGTCGTTTTAACCGAGTTTTACAGAACTTGAGAAGTCTTAGAGAGGGTCGTTTGTAAAATTGAACCTCCTGGAAAGGGAGAAGGTCCAGCCCTTCAAGCATTCGCAGTAAAGAAAAGCCAACAGCGTGAGATAAACCTTTATCAGACACTAGAGAATCCACACGAGAGATCTCTTCCGTACACCGCGAAGGCATGAAGAGTTTAAGTCAAAAACCCAAGAAACTGGGTGCTTCTAGCTCCAGTGCCTGGCTGGAGCACTGCGTTATTTTACCTTGCTTTTAAGAACAGGGCCATTTTGGACTAAAATAAACTTATAAAAAAAATAATGTGACTGTGAGAAGGGTGGGAAGGTGACCGTCAGACAGGAAGAATGGTGCCCCTTTCAGGCACCGATTACGTCTCACCCCTGGGCGCTTTCTCTCCCCGCAGCCGAGGCTTTGGCCAGTCGAACTCCTTACCGACCGCCGGATCTGCAGGGGCAGGACTGGGCCGGCGAAACCCCCGCCAGTTCCAGATCCCCTCCCGCAACCTCCCCACCGCCCGGCTGGGGCTGCTGGGCCCCAGTGGGCTGCTGGGCACCCCCCAGCGCAGCCCTGCCGCCAGCCCCGCCATCCTCAAGCAAGGCAGACAGGTTGGTCGGCGTTCGCAGCATCTCCGGCTTTTCCATCCCTTCCCCGCAAGCTTCCTTTGCTTTTTCTCCTCTAACTTGTCCCAATCGCCCTTTTTTTCCTCCCTTTTTCAAGCAAGGAAGAGCAGTTTGGGTTGCAGCCAGCTCCGTGCGGTGGGATGCAGGAGAGGGACCAGCGGGAGGGGGGCAAACGGGAGCGGGGAGAGCTGAGCCCAAGGGGGTTATAAATACATGGCACAGAGGCCTCTGTTTTACATCCCACACCCCTTTTTTGTTTGCTTCCCGCAGAACCTGTGGTTTGCCAACCCCGGGGGCAGCAACAGCATGCCCAGCCGGAGCCACAGCTCGGTGCAGAGGACGCGCTCGCTGCCCGTCCACACCTCCCCGCAGACCATGCTGATGTTTCAGCAGCCAGGTAGGAAGCAGGGATTCGCTTTTTCACTTGCTCATCCACAGCCCGGAGAGACAAGGGGAGGCTGCGTGAGCGGAGCATCATCCCGTGCCGGCACGGCGCGCTCCTGCTCGCTCCCAGCCAGGCTCGCAGCGCCGGCTGTCGCAGCCCGAGCCGGGGATCTGCGACACCGGTCAGATTGACGGGCTTGATTGAACCAGAGACGTTACTGGAAGGATTTTGACGCTATATATAACATCTTGACCCTGTCCATAGAGACGGGTGTCTTACCTAGCTTCCTTCTGAGGGGCTTCGTGTCAGGCGGGGATGGCGGTAGCTCTTCCATCATGTGTGGACACGGAGACAATGTGGATGGATGGAAATGGGGGGTAGGGGTGCCAAGGGACCCTGGGGGACACGAGGGACACATTTTCACAACACCCGTGAAGGGAAATGGTGCTGCATCGGTGCTTCCTTCCCCAAACACCGCAAAAATGCTCCCCTGTACAGGAGCATCCTCTGATTTCAGGGAGGTTCCTGCTGAACCTGGACACTGAACCTGGAGCATCCTTCCCATGAGGACATTCATCCCTTTTTCTCTGTGTATCCCTTCATTAGCCTTTAAGCATGCCTTTTCCTACTGACACACCAGAACAATTTATACCGCAGGACGGGGAGCTGCACCCCCCCCCGGTAAACTAAACCTCATCCGTAAGCTTCTGCCATGGTTTCAGCTTGGCAGCTCCCCTCGCATCACACGCCTGCAGTGTTTTAACTGCATAATTTAGGCAGCAAATGCCGTGTACAGCAAAAGCAGCGTCTGTTCTTGGGTATTGATTAAACACCAGGACAAGGGCACATTTCTGCAGGCGCTGAAGGAGAATAAATAGGTTTCTCTTTGCGTGTTAGCCTGCGGTGAGCGAGGGCGTAGGAGGATTAGAGAGCCAAAGATGCAGACCGAGTCGCAAGGAAAATAAGCAATAACGCAGGGCTGGGCTCCTGAAATATTTTTCGTCGGGGACCTCAGCCTTCCTGGACCTCAGCCCATGTTCCTGCAAGCTGGTGGCAAGCGGGAGATGCTGGCCATGGGCAAGCGAAAGTGTATTTGCAAAGCTCTTTGCTGCAAAGAGGAGGGCATTTTGGTGCCATAAGGCTCAGGCAGGGCCGTTGCAGCACACCAAACTTCATCCCCCCTCCCTTTTTTTGTGCTCCCCCCCACCCCGGGGACATGGCAGCGGGGCTGTGGGTGACCGAGCAGCGACCATGGAAAAGCGGATGACGGCTCTGCGGGTCTGTGCTGCCATCCCATGTCCGAGCGCTAGCCCTGCCTGCACGGGCAGCTTGGAGCTTTTGCCCATATCCAGGATTTTTGCAGGGCCTGAGCAAGGGGGGGAGCCTGGGGCTGCCTCCCCCCAGGGTGGGGGGGCCCGCTCTCACCCCAGCTCCCCCCCAGCATCTCTAACCAGCACCCCAACCCCCCATTTCCATCCGCCTTCTGCTGCGATGCCACTGAGTCCCCCCGGATTTACCCCTTATCAATAAAAAACAACTATTTTTGCAAACTTCTCTTGCCGGAGGTGATTGCACCGGGAAGCAAAGCGCTGCCGGAGTCCGGCCTCACGGCCAGACCCTCCCGGGGAACCTTTCGGGTGGTTTCCTACCCCAGGTGCCCCCCCTCCGGCGGCAGCAGAGCGGGCAGGGGGAGCGGGGCAGGCAGGGTCCCTGCCAGGTCCCCTGACCAAGGTCTCCTGTCCCTTTCTCCCTGCAGAGTTCCAGGTGCCGGTGACTGAACCTGACATCAACAACAGGCTGGAGTCCCTGTGCCTGAGCATGACGGAGCACGCGCTCAGCGGTGAGCACTCCCTCCTCCTCGGGCTCTTCCAGCACGTCCACGCCGCCTCCGCTGAGCCCCCCGGTACCTGCCCCTGCCCCACACCCCCAAAAAGCTGGGACAGGCTGTGGCTGTGAGCAGGCAGGATGGCGGCAGGGCTGGATGCAGGGATGCTCCCAGGGATGCTCCTGGGGATGCTCCTGAGGATGCTCCTGGGGATGCTCCGGGAATGCTCCTGGGGATGCTCCCGAGGATGCTCCCAGAGGAGGTCAGATGGGGACATTGGCTTCTCTCGGCGAGGTAGCCAGGGCAGAGGGGTAAAACCGAACGCAGGGATCGCACCCAGCACTAGTGGAGTCCGTGCTTATTAGCCACTAGTTAGCTTGCTAATAATAATTAGTATTGGCTCGCTAGTCTGTTACTAGTTCTCGATAAAGCCCTTGCCACCGGAGTGCTCGAATGGTTCACAGGCTTTGGAGTATTTTACCCTTCTGCCACCGGTGTCCCTCGTTTGGCTGAGGGATGAGGGATGTGGAAACCCTGCCGCGGGCTGCCGGGTGCTGTGCCGGCAGCACTGGTTATCAGCCGGTGGTTTTGCCGGTGGTTATCAGCCTGGGTGGGCGGATAACAGGCACGGGGAGGGAGGAGGACCAGGCAGGAAAAACAGGCAGGAAAGATGGAAAAGGCAGCGGCAGCGTGATGGAGAGCCCAGCACAGCAAAAAGCACCGGCAGCAGAAGCGCACGGAGATGCTCGCCGATGTGTCAGACCCCCAAGGATGAAGGATGACCCTCCGGCGATGGGACGAGCGCAGCCACCGGCATCACCCACATCATCCCGAATGACCAGCTCGGGTCTCACCCCCGGCAATCCCCGAACCGCATGGGACAGTTGAGGACGGGAGCCCTTGGAGAGGATGGGTGCCACCGGGCTCCCTGCGGCGATGCGACAGCCCGTCCCGGGGAGAGGGACACGAGAGCAAGGACTGTAAGAGGCAGCAGGGCCCTGCCAGCGCCACGGCAGCATCCCCGGCCTGGAAAACAAGGACACTTCGGTCACCCAAAGCCTTTCTCCGGCGTGTGCCCAGGCGAGGCTTAGCTGTCTTGTTCCTCTGCAGGGTACTGTTCCTCCGAGTTATTTTTTCCAGGTCGCACACCCCGAGCCTCTCGAAACCNTGGGGCCGGGGGCTCTGGGGAGACAGAAATGCCCCCGGGGTGCTTTTTCCTGCCGCAGTCCTCAGATGGAGGAAAATTTTGCATCCTCTGCGGTGTGGGCATTGCAGGGCTGGGTCAGCTGCGGGGGGCAAGGCAGCCCCCCCACTGGCTCTGTCGCCNAGAGGCAGCAGGGCCCTGCCAGCGCCACGGCAGCATCCCCGGCCTGGAAAACAAGGACACTTCGGTCACCCAAAGCCTTTCTCCGGCGTGTGCCCAGGCGAGGCTTAGCTGTCTTGTTCCTCTGCAGGGTACTGTTCCTCCGAGTTATTTTTTCCAGGTCGCACACCCCGAGCCTCTCGAAACCGGTCATGCTATAAATAGCTCTTAAAAAAAAAAATAAACCTTCGGGGGAGAAAAAAAAAAATATGGCGTAACAAACCTGTTTGTTTTTAGTCTTAAGGAGGGGAGCGGCCGTGATGCCCCGGGTAGCGTAACGGGGAGCGCCCTGTTCGGGGGCTGCCCCCCCCCCCGCCCCACTGCTCTCCATCCCGGGGACGGGGGTTTGGGATGGGGGACAGGGTGGGTGGTTGGGGACAGAGGGTTGGAAATGCTGTTGGGTTGATTTCTGGCCCCATAAGAGCCACTGGCACCTGGAGGGGGGGGGG
>VXBO01005756.1:633144-655544 GCA_013400135.1 Rhinoptilus africanus | reverse complement strand
AAAAAAAAAAAAAAAGAGAGGCATGGAATAGCAAATTTCTTGCAGAAGTGACTGTTTTGACAAACAGGCTGTTTCCCACCACAATTCCCAGATTTAATATACAACCGTGGGAAATGCAGAAGTAACTCCGCTTCACAACAAAGACAATTCTTGACAATGCTCCTGGGGCTTCCCAGGAGGGATATTTCCAAACAGGACAGACCGTTTGGGAAAAAAACCCCATGGAGGGCTAGAGGGGGATGTCATTCATTATTCCTTCTCCATTTCTGACTGCCACAGCGTTTGCCCACAAAGCCACGCTGATTCCCCATGCCTGCCTGCAGCCTAAGAAATTCTCCAGTTGCCTTTTCCCCACCCTGGCCTGGTTTGTCTTGTGTGTCGGCACAGAGAAGTGGGTAAAACTCTTCAGGAGTCTGGGATCTGTAAATTTATCTTTTTTTTTCCCCTGAATTTCAGAAATCTCTGCATCCTAAGAGGACAGCAAGAGTGTTCCCAAGACAGTGTCTCCACCCTGAAGGTGCAGGCTGAGCTCATTGCTATGCGTGGGCCATGGGGGGGTGACCCAACCAAGGCTTGAGCATCAAGATCCCTTGTCACACCTGCATCGCATCTGCTGTGAGGAAATATTTGTTCAGGTAATTTGAACATTTGGTCAGGAACCAGCTATTTCCCCAATAAAATGCGATGAGGCATCCAGAACGGCTTACAAAGCGCACAAGAGGACTATTAGCCCACATGAGCCTGAAGGCATGAAACAGCCACCCTAGAGCACCTTCCCTGGCCCCATGGACTTGCTGCTGATCCCCCTAGCACTGAGGAGCGGCAAGATGAACGTGACACCAAATCTCGGGGGGGTTTTTTGCTCCTCAGTCAACAAATAGGGACTCAGCTGAGGACAACAGCGACTACTGTCCCAGAAGAGCAACCCAAAATCTCCTCACAGGCTTGGAGCACCTGCTAGCACAGAAACAACCCCCACCCAAGGAGATGGAGCTTATGCCACTTCCTTGGGCAATGCCATCACCTCCAAGTCACCAAGGACGCTACCACTCCAAAGGATAATACTGTGCTTTAATGTTTTAGAGACAATGGACTTTGACGTGGTACAAGAGCAGGCTGTACGTACTATACATATATACACACCGGCTGTAGTTAAAGCTTGTGTATTTGAACAATACTAACGCTCCAAAAAAATGCACCAAGTCTTACAACAACAAAAATGTGAACAAAATCCAAGGCCACAGGTATAGAGAGGTATGTTTTAAGGACTACAGGTCACATGGAAATAAAAAACAGCGGTGGTGCAATGCGAACTTTATCCTGAATAGAGATAAGTGGTTAAAACGCAACTTTTCATTACCGCAGGAGCAAGACTGTTTTACAGAGATTTAATTTCCAAACTAAAGCAAGCGAACAGAAACAAATGTCCTAGTGTGTGCCCCTTTGGTCCTCAAATTCTCCTTCCAGTTGCTGAGCTAAAAAGAGGAAGAGTTTTACTTGAAACTTCAGGCAAGAAAAATTTAAGGCTTTTCAGCTGGACACGCAGACTGAACTGAGAAGCGGCAATATCTGCTCTCAGTCATTTAAGGGAAACAACTGCCATAGAGTTAGTGTATTTTATATGTGCAACACACAGTTGTTTAGGCTAGCAGACAACCACTTCTATAGCACCTAACTCTACAGAATCCAGGACAGAGGGCATTTCTCCAATAACTCTGCAAAGGTCATCAAGGTAAAATTAGTGTAATTAAACGCATGAGGTTGTTGTTCTTGGAAGTTCTTTAGGCCCAATGGAAATTTGACCGGACATGATTTTAATTTTGATTCCAACACAGAGATAGGAATGCTGGTAAAATGAAGCTTGCCAGACCAGGAACTGCCTTTTAGGTTAGTGTGCGGAACATCCTGGATTTGTATTCGGCAAAGGCGATATGACCATGGGAACCTGCACTGTGGGCATCTGACACCCTGGCTGACATTTCATTTTTTAAGTTTTGCCTCCTGTGCCCAGTTTGAGAAGGGTGGTTTTCATTTGCTCCTCATGTTGTCCCAATTATGGGTTACAAAACACCCATTAAAATTGTAACAAAGTATAAGAAGTTCAGCCAAGTCCAGCTGACTGAAACTTTTTGTAGAAGACTGCCACATACAGAAGTTGCCACATACACAGAAAAATGTGGTTTAATTAATTTTGATGGCCCTGGAAATGCTTTTCTCAATTGCTCTTACGCAATAAGTTGTTGTCATTTCAGGTTACTTTGCCCTAAAATGACCTGCCATCAGGCAGGAGAGGTACAACGTGCTGTGTTCAGGATTTCAGTGCTCACCTTTGGTCCAGCATTTATGAGATGCGAATCTTGAAATACTTGAAGCGAAATCTTCATTTTTGGATTATCAGAGTAGATTTAGCTTCTCATTCTAACCCATGGAAATCCAAGAAGGAAAGCTCAAGATGTAAATATCATTAAAAACCTCTTTGGATATTTTAGCACTTTGCAGATAGACTCTGGTTTTTTTTCCTCCCCTCCCTACTGTTAAAGTTTGCTTAAAAATACTGAGAAACTGACAGTTAAGGTGGGCAGACATTCTGAGGCACAGAGAAAAAGGTGCATTAAAAAAACCTTTATATTGAGATAAGACTCTGCCCCAAATAATTTAGAAGTTAGCTCCCTGCCTGTTAAGAGGCTAGGAAAAATGTGGTTTAAATTTCTCAAACAAACAAAAAACCACCCACAAAAAAAAGGAGGGTTAATACTAGCAAGAATATAGACCACCACCAGAGGTAACATCCCAAAGAGGTATAACATACATATCCAGATATTGAAACAGCCACCACAGGACTTGTAATAAAATATAGTCAGAGATAATTCAGGACCATCCTTTTCAGCAGAGCTACAGTATTTGCAGCATAAGTGGTCCTAGGAGGATCCACAGCCTTTCAATTGTATCCTGCGCTGCTCCACGTTTATTCTAATAAATGTAACTATTTCATAGATAGCCATTTCACTCCCAAGCCCCACTTTTCTCCTCACAGCAGTATATTCTGCACTGTAGAAACATTTCCAAACCCCTATTCGTAGCTTGTAATTCTGGGACATGAACATCATTGGGATGTCCAGGAGAAGCCTACCTCATCGTGACGTTTTTCATTTGCCATCAGAAGTCTTTTACTGCACAAAGACTATGACAACAATTCACAACAATTCAGTTTAAAAGTGAGACGTAGGAACAAGTAAGAACAGACAGTGGCACTGGACAGAACAACCTCCAGAGTGCATTTAGTGAATAAACACAGTTTCAGCTCCGGATGAGTGTCAAGAATTCTTCACGGGTCTTTGGATCTTCACGGAATACCCCCAACATTGTGCTGGTTACTGTTTTACTGTTCATTTTCTGTACCCCACGCATTACCATACACATATGCCTAGAATAAATGAGAGGGGAGTCAATAAATCAGCCATAATCAAAAGAAAGAAGTAATCCCCTGAAGAGAGATGTTTCTTACACAGTCAAGTTAAATTCTGGGCAAGTGACAAAACCCCCATATCCAGAACGGACAACTGTCAGAAGTACCTCAGCTGTCCTCTACGGAAAAGAAAGACAAACTCCCAATCCCCTGAGCGCTGCCTTCTCTCCTCAGATACTAGGAAAATCCCACCTTTCCAAGGTGCACTCTGATCCCAGGGACATGCCTGTTGCTAGACCCAAGCTGTGCGCTACTCGAGGAAGTAGAAAGTGCACTGAGGCAGAGCACAGATCCGGTGCAGTGGGAGAGATGACCACACTGCCAGTTGCCGCATCCCTGCGGTGGATAAGGCAGGTCCCTACTTCAAGTGGCTCCAAGCCATTTCACAGAACGGGCAAGGATCACGCCTGCCAGCGCTCTGCCTTGTAAACAAGCATGGCCGCAGCTACCGCAGCCAGAGATACCACACAAACCAGCTCTGCAGCACGCAGCAGGAATCACATGCAGCTGGAATCACACACAGCCCGTACACGGCCATGGAACAGCTCAGAGTAACTCACGTAGCTTCAATAACCACTCCAACTCCAGCGGGCTGTAAGGCTTCTGTGATGGCTATTGCAATTTGTTTGGTAAGGCGTTCCTGGACTGAAAGAACAACAGGGAGTTCAGAGGCAGTGTTAAAGCCGATCAACATCAACACACCGCCGCTATCTGCATGCCACATGCGTGTAATACCGCATCCTCACCTCTAAGCATCCCTGTTCCTCACCACCAACACCCACACACAAACTCTGCTTTTCCTAAATAAATTTTATTAGTACCAAACCCTATCTTACATTTCATATACTCGAACAGACCTTTTATTTGTTTGTTTATATTGGGAGTCTTTTTGCATTACACCTTTGCAGGAATTGCATTATCATGATTTACTATAACAGCTCTTGCATTCCCTACTATGCAGTTAGATTTTCTTGCTTCTCTGTTTCCTTTCAGTTTTTATGTATTTGATCACTGGCTTTACTGCTGTGCTACTCATTCCCTACACAGGATTTCTCTTTTTAAGGAAAGGAAATGGAGATAAAAAATGAGCGAACTGAGAGAGTCTATTGTCCCGCAAAGCTTTGCTTCCTGCAGCTCTAACCGTTAGGTGTCAGACTGGTCACTAAGACTTCTGTCGCCAAGAATAGGCCAAATTTAACTGCAGGAAGATGAGAGCAGGCTGAGCCCAACCCAAGGCCTCAGATCCTGCAGCTTCCTCCCCTTCTCAGGGGCAGCAGGCAGGCAGTCTATAACATGGCAGCTCTCCCTTCGTCTCTTCAGACAAGAATTCTTGAACGCCTCTCTTAAACGATCTGTAGGAGAGTCCATCTCCAGCAGCATCCAACTAGTTTAGTTATTCCTGGCAGCGGTATCTTGTAGCACATTTATCCTCTCAATCAGTTACTGCCTACATCTATTTTCACAGGCACATTTTGCCCCTCAATGGAAACACAGGGGCTAAAATGACAGATGAGAAACACCTCTTCAAGAACATAGTGGTTTTCTTCACACTGAAATTTGCACAGCCATAGTCCACCTACAGTTACCAGTACCCTGAGCTGGCGAGCAAAGGAGTCCACACAACAAAAGAAATAATCAGCTGTTTACCTTGTAATCTTCTACTGTATATTTCCACGATCCTAAAGGAGAAAGGAAAAAGACAATGTTATACTTATTCCTGTCTGACCATTGTCTGATCTCCATAATTAACTTGACACTATGAAACAAGATGACTGTACTGATCCGTGCCCTTCCTGGCCATCCACACAACACCACGCTGCTGCTCAGCCCCCGGCTGGCATTGCTCAAGGACTTCCCTCAGCACATCACCGTGTTTAGTGACAGGTTCCCCCTACCTGCCACCCCAGAGACTATTTCAGGGGTAAACCTGCCACTTCTCCTTAGAGCTTCTTCTGTTGGCTATTACTTTTGAATTGCTTGTACCACCACCCACCTGCATCACACAGTTGCAAGGGAATCCATGCCCAAAGGCTCCCTGAGAGCTAATCCTTGAACTGAGGTCAGATTACCTCCTTTTGCTTCAGCGTAAACCAAATGCTGCTTTAAGGACAATTCAGATATTGGGATTCCCAGAAGGTTACTGAAATTAAGCAAGAGATGTTTTGGATTCTTGCATTTAACCACAAATTTACTAAGAACAATGAGACAGATTGTTTTTATTTAAAACAGATACTCTCCACCCATATATCATACCATCCTTCACATTTCGGTGCAGGGATCACCTTAGCGCCCCTCTCAAACATGACTTCAAATTTAAGCCACTTGTGGGGCAATGCAAGTGATACTAGCATCATTTATAACCACAGCACTAAACCCCACACATTTAAAAGTGATCTTATAACTGCTCCGAAACTCAATTGGTTATTCATGCCAACCTCAAATGCTTAATTGCACGTCAAGTGGCGATGTAAAGAAGTTGCTATAGAAAGCTTCAGTACTCATCTGGTCAGACTAGACAAAAAACAGATGCTGGCTGGCAGCCTGAGGCATTAGTTACAAGAAACATTTCTGACAATGAGACTTGCCTGCTGTTTTGGAGAGTGAATTATATGCAGAAAATCCCCTCCAGAAATGAAATGGTTGTGTTATAGCTATTCCAAAGAAAGCCACGTAATATTTGGATCAAATACATGGATAAGGAACAAGCTGATGCTCAGATATTTTTACACTGGTATTGCATATAAAAGTCTTATAAGCATATTTATGTAAAAACAGTTATTTGCACTAGCATTTCAAGCCTGAGCTTAAAGTCCAAAGAAAGATGTTTGTTTACTGAATACAGGTCATCCACAACAACAGAAACTCACCACATTAGACTAATCCTATTACGAAAGATTAGGCCTAGAGTACCAACAGCCTCACAAATCTTTGTTTGAACACTGGTTGCATTATATAGGGCACGAAAGGAAAGCACTATTTGGCCCACCGACCTCTTCATGGTAAGCACTCAAAAGCAAGTGAGGACTGAGAATGTTTTGTTATACAAGAATCTAATCTTTTCATTATTGCAATATATGGGAGTTTTACCCTAACTTGAAAAAGAGGCAAGATTTAACCTTTCAAGCCCAGCACAGGAAGCGTTGCTGTGTGAAACATTCATGAATGTTTCTATACTGAGAATAAATAGTAGGAAAATTGTACACTTCTAGCACTATGTTGCCCCTTGCATTAAAAATCGCCAGACACAGTTTTGAGCTCCTTTTTACATCTGCAATTCAGAGGTAACTGGAGACCAGAGCAAGCACAAATCAACAGAGGCATATTTCAAATGTGATCCTTAATCCCGCATTCAAGCCCTGCAGAAATGAAACCAAGTGCTAAAGACAGTCTCTTCAGAAAGGATGTTTGCCTTTAGAAATGTAACTCAAAAAAACCAGCCCCTCACCACTTAAAAAGATCCAGCCACAGGAGTGCCAGCCAACACACAACGCAAGCCATGAACTGCCACGCACACAAGCGCAAGCAGCCACAGAAGGCAAAGTCTTTCGCCCAGCAACTGCGGTGCTGTCAGCTCAGAACCTCATCCTACAATTGCACCAGTTAGGTACGGCCACAGAAGACACGTAGGAAAAAAATTTAAATGTTGAACTGCCCATTTCAGCCATTTAATCAGAACAAAGTCTACTCCTATAAGCACTGCTAGGAGACATGAAGATGCTCTCTCAGTAGGATGAGGTTACGTTAACAAAGATGTGACCTCCAAGGGCCTTCCCATTCCAAACCAAATTCACTGTTGTGCAAGCGGAGCACAGAACAGAGCTGACTGACTTTAAAGCATTTCAGTGTCATATCCTACACATTTCTTACCCACTAAGAAAACCCAGCAGGCATACAGATTTACAAGGCTAATTCTCATTAGTCCTACTGGAACTACAGCAAGATTAACAGACGTATCAGGGAAAGCATAAACAAAACCTATGTGGTCTTCCTCCAATACAGCCAATTTTTCAGATTCATTTCTCAAAAGAGACCCTTCTGCTCCAGTCCTCAATAATCTGCTTATTGAAGGGATCTACCATCCCCTTCCTCACCAGAACTAGAAAGTGTCACTTTATAACAAGATTCAGTGCAACAACTAATCCAAGGGCACTTGCTGAGGAAAAAGCTATTTTACATAAACAAATGGATTCCTCAAGTGTATCATAATTGCTTTGTTTCTTAGGCTGAACCTTATCTATAAAATCCACCCCATGGCGCTCTCAGCAGGTCTCGAGTGAAAGAAAGAAATGTCAAATTCAGCTGAAGAGTCAGCTAACAGATAAAAGCTTTAGATTCAATTTCTATCTAGAGAACGTGTTCATTTACAGTTTGGAAGTTTGGGATTTTTGTTCTTATCAGTCAATATACACACAAGTAGTGAACAGCTAGAGACCCCCACTGGTTCGGTGGCCTGCCTTAGCACATAACCAAATTGTCTATTGTTCTTGCTTCTGTGCTCCCTGCAGACACCAGTGCTTTGGATGAATGTACAAAAGCGTTAGGGTTCTACTACAGTTGGCTGTGATGTGAATTAACACGGAGCTCTAAGACTTATCTGTCCTCTCCACAAAAAACATAATGCTGCGGATTGGTCTAAATCCAAATCCAGGACACAAAGTGGGCTGAGCTTTAGAGGGGGACCAGATTAGAAAGATTAGCACAGTTAGCACAGCTTGGAATCCCTTTTGCAAATTAGCATCACTTTCATTACATTAACACTTACCTAGCAAGCTTGCTGAGGCCAAGTACTTGCTTGTTAGGAAGATAGCCAATATGGACCTAGACAGAGGAGAACAAACCATTAACAGAATCAAACCCACGCTTCCAAATGCATGTGAAACTCATGCATAGAGAATGAGATGGGCATTTGCCCCAGAACTAACTCTGGAACAGTCCAGAAGTCTTAGCATGTGGGAGGAACATGCCACCATGCAAGCCTGAAAAATTGTGGAGCTAATGGAGACTGTAAATGCCTGGTGAGATCAGTGTCCTGGTGAAGAATAAGTAGGTTTTCTGAAGGGGAGAAAAATCACAGCTCCTCAAGAGTCAAGGCTTATGTTCCAAGTCTCAGGAATGCTACAGAGTTCTACTACATTTGGGTATCAAAAGCAGTGGATTGCTCAGCACAGCGCTGTTCATCTAAAATAAACATGCTTTTCTTTCAAGACTTAAAATGGATTTAGGGAGAGAGAGAGGGACTGTACTTTACTTCCAGGGAAAGTTCTGATGGCAAGAATTACTTAGCCACCAAAATCAGGCTGCACTTACTGATATTTTTTCCTGCTTTGGTAGTACCGTAGATCACTCTCTGATTAAGTCAACTTCCATCCTGCTTGAGTATGGATTTGCTGAACATTCGTACTGAACACGTAGTTGCACTAAGGTGGAATGAGTTCTTGAGAAGAAAAACGCTCAGATACAAAGGCAGAGGAAAGCCATTTTGCTTCTTGTTTTTAGAATGCAACACAGACTACCAAATTCAAGTGGGTTTACCATTATAACTGATTATAAACCAGCACGTGTGTCACTGTACCAGAGACTTGAAAAATTAGCCAAGATACAGTAGGGGAGTGTCAGTGTAGGATTCTGTCTTAGTGCTTTGCCTAGAGGCCCCATCTCAGAATCCTGTATTGCTGTACCTGCAGTCAGAGGTACCACAGAGCACCTAATTACCTGGCTAACTTGCTCATTCCTATCACTTCTGTTGGGTAATCAACCCACTGACACCTGAAAAGACATGAGACATTTCAGTCAAAGTGAGAGACATAACTTAGAAATAAGCGTTGAATCCTGTTCCCCATAGAGTATTTTCAAAAAATTTCTTAATTTCATTTAAGGTAGAACTGCAAATGCAAGACCTACTGGTCAGTATTTGCAGCCTGTTTGATGTACCCAACAGGAGAATGGTTAGTCTGAGAATATTTAGAGGCATACCAAGTCATTTAGTAGACCATTATACGAGCAGGACCAATTCCGTGTTTGCGAGGAGATTGCTCCAAACCACACAGGCTTAACAGCTAGACATAAAAAGAATTGCCACAGGAGTAACGAAGAGAATATACACAGTAAGTGCAACCAAGAGTAACAGGTGAAATAGAAAGCGTGCACAGAAAAAGAAATTACCTTGTTCTCCAGTATAAAATACTAACAGTAAGAAAAGAAAGCAGATGAAATTGAGTTGACCCAACTAAATAAACAGCCAGTTTCTCTTTGGGTATTTTATTTTTGGGAGATGGTTTACTTGGAATATATGTGGTACTGATTGAATTTTACAGAAAACAAAAACACTTGCTACTCTTGGGCCTGTGAATACTTTACGGTCAAGCAGATGGATCAGAATAAGCTCCATTCTTCTGCGCTGACACAGAAGCGAAGGGGCTGAGATACACAGAAGGGACTACCTGCTCTGAACTGTTCATCGCATTTACAGCCGTCAATTCGAGAATTTTTATTTTCTTTTTAAAGTTGCTGGTATCACAAGTTTAACCCCCTCTGAAACACCAGCCTCTTTCATGGGAGTCCCAACCTAAGCAGCCTCCTGCTAGTCAATGTTGACCACCCCCTCCCTGACTAGTCTTGCTTATTTAAGGCAGGGCTGCTAATTAGAAGGTTGATTCACTCACAGAGGGGTTCCTGAGATGAATGTGCATTAGATAGCTCTGAGACAGAAAGTAAATCCATGACAGAGCCAGCATGCAGGGTGAGCCAGTTTAATATCAAGATGCCTGCCCTCAAGGCTTGCTGCTACTTCATGAAGAACAGCTTTGATATGAAATGTCAGAAACCATTAGATTATTTAGACTAGGAAAGGTTGAGCATTGTATTTTAGGATCTTAAATCCAAATAAAACTCACATTAAGGAGGTCTTTGTTATTTGTATTCTGAAGATTAACTTCTAGAATCATAGCCATAAGCAGTAAATACTTACAGATTTATAAGCTTTGTAGCTACAGCTACCAATTCTTTTACATGTACTTTAGGTCTTTTAGCATGTATTCCCACATTTGTTTTGTGAGGAAGAGTTACCTTTCCAACAAATGGAACGAGGTGATGCTCACACAATGAGAACATGTCTATGTCCTTCACAATTACCATCTCATCATGATCTTCATCAAAGATGGCGTCATTCAGAACATCTGAAATTAAAAGTTCACATTAAAAAAAAAAAAACCCACAATAAATGCACAAGCATGGAAGGTTCTTCCAGACAGTATCTGAGAAAGCTTGCAGCAAGAGCATAGCTCTCTCAGAACTACAAATTTTAGGGTTAAGATACGGGAGGCAAGTAAGGAATACCATCACAAGTTATGCTTTGGTTTGCATATGATTAGACACTGGCCACAGTGCTAGCTATGTCAGTCTACCTATGTGCTACACCAGGCGTCAGTCTATGGTGTTTTATTTAAATAATATAGAATAAGTCCAGTCTTTGCAGAATTACCATCATCTTAAGAGCAATTAAGACTACAGCTGATAAAGCCAGTGCTGGGCAGGAGAGCAGATCTCAAAGTGGGCTTCCATTATTGCTTCCACACACCACAAGCAAAGCTGAGCTTGAGGCTTGAGAGGAGCTAAGTTGTCACAGTGGTTTCTTCAAACACTTCAACAGCAGCATCGCTATATTTAAGGAGGCTTTGCACCCAAATAAGATACTCTTTCATTTCATCCTGAAGCATGCCAGACGCTTAGGCATACAGAAAAGTCAAAAAGACAGATCTGCACCCACAGATCGGGAGAGAGAGATTTGCTGTCCTGAATTGAAAGCAGGCATGCATATGCATACTCCGGCCTAATTCTGCACTTCAGAGTTAACCGAGAATTAAGGTGGAAAAAACCATAAAGACAGAAGGAAGAAAAGATAGTTCACTAAGAAAAGGAACGTACAATGTGACACTTTGCTAGTCTCAGAGCTCAGCAGAGCAGATCCTCAGTTGATTTTCCAGACTTAGCAGACCCCTGACAAGTCCTCAAGCATTCCTGACACAGGTTACAGCAGATCAGAGACTGCAGGCAGCTGGAGCATGCTTGGAGAAGTTAAAAGTAGACCACTCTCAAGTTAAGAGACTGAGCCTTTTGAAGAAGAAGAGAGAAAAGCTGTACAGAAGAGAGAGGGAGAATAGCAAGAGAGAACCAGCTGTACAGAAGGGCTGATAAATAGAACAAGGAACTCTGCAAACAAGCCAGCTTGAAGCCATGCTGACTCCTCAGAGTTACTTCCAGGAACCAGATCACATCCACCATGACCAGAGGGGGAAGCTGGGTGCTCAGGGACTGACTGCCCTGCTTCATCCACGGTGGAGCTTAGCACCTGCGGTGGCGATTACACAAATCTAATAGTTGTGTCTGCTCTACTTGCCTTTATGCCTTCCCCTGACATGCACGTACACCTAATGGCCACCATCTGTTGTCGATAACGTATCATCATCGTGGAGCATTTTAATTTCCTGCTAGCTATCAGCACTACACAGGTAACCCTGGAAACTGTGCGCAAGATGTTCTGCCTGCGACGCACGTTCTTTCCTGAGAAGGGCTGGCAACCTGCAAGAGAGCGACGCTGAACCCCAGAAGGCTTTTTGATCAGGTCAGAGAGCAGGAGTAGGGGACACAAAAGGGGCTAGGAAACAACTCCGTGAAGGTACATAATTTTGTTCTTCAAATTTCAGAGTCTAGTTTACTCCAAACACTGCTGGAGATTTTGATTACATGGGGAGCCCCATGCAGTTGTATAACTATGAATTCAGCCGGGAATAGCCAGAATCCAAAACGGAGCAGGCTCAGAGGAGAGGGAAGGAGAGACAGAGCAACCACCTGGGTTCTTAGCTCCCTCCCGCAGCACTCTGCAGGCATGCCATTTCTACAGCAGAAAGGCAAACAGTGGTTTCACAAAACCTGCTAGTATGCCCAGCATTATTAAAACAAAATCCAAACAGATCCACGAAGCATCTCCAGAGTGACTGCTGCTGTTATTACACCTCCAGCTTGGCTCACACCAGTCTTGCCAGGAGGGTATCGGAGCCCGATGTTAGATATGGATTTACGTCAGCACACTTGCGAAGCAGACTGTTCAGAACAATCGAAAATGGCCACATTCTCATTAAGTCATGGTAATGTGTGACGCAGCATAAGGCCAAAGCCTCAACAGAAGGTACTTCAGCTGTGAAGTCTCATATATGTGTATGTATATGCATATACACACTTATTCATGTGTTAACCATATATTAATAGATCCTTCCAAACTTCATCTAAGGAACATAAGTCTATTACTGGAATGCTGAAGAGCCATGTTGTATCAGGGAGACAGCTGTTAGCTCTATTATAAATCGGGGGGGGTGGGGAAGAAGGTTAAGTGGCTTGTGAAGTACTATACAGGCAACTTGGGGAACAAAATACATCCCCTCCCATGGCTAAAGCAATCGAACAGGAACACAAAGGTCATCCAGCCTTCTTTCATATTCCCTCTTAGGCTACAGCCCAGAGCAACAGCAGTTTCAGTAATGCCCCCTCTCAGGCAAGGGAGTTTGAGAGGTGTGTAAGCAAACAGAACTGTGCACCAAGAGTACAACCACAGAGCTGTGGGATGCTTCACCTTCCTCATTTATACAGGTCTTGCCAATTTCGCACCTTAGATTCATTTAATATTAGCAGCAAGTTGCAGCCAGGTCACAGATGACACCTGCCCAGCGGCATAACCTCTGCAGTGCAGGGTGCTGATTTTAAGTCAGCATCAGATACCCTTTAAGAAGGAGGGCCAGAGCCCAACATGGAAAAAAACAGCTTAGCATTAGCCCCTCCAATAACCCCTTCCTGACTGACAGATGTTACAGGGACACAGGGTACAACACAACGTGAGACTGATGGCCACTACCCGAGTAAATGGCTGTGGTGTTCAGAGAGCACCCCAGTCACCTCTAACCTGCCCCACTCCCTCCTGCTCATCCTTGACAAGTCTGTTCTCCTGAAAATAAGCATAGCTTGAAGCTTGCCTGCCTCTGTACCTCCTCCTCCAAAATCCAAGCCTTGCGTGGACAAGAGTTAGGCGCCAAGATGCTGTGGGACGCTGTGCTACGTCCCACCACAGCACTTGTTTTCAATAATTACATGGGCGAGACTTGTTTGGCAGAGACTCCAACGCTTTGTGCGGGGAGGCAATACCATTTTACCTAACTTTCTCTGCCTTTTTTAAGGCATTCAATTCGCTACAGCATCAAACAGGGCCGCAGCAAGCCCAGCCTGCAGCACGTGTTCTGGAGAACTTATCAGAGCTGAAAGGATAAAAGGGGAAACAGGGTCTCAGATTAAAAAATTAAATTATTATTAATTAAATTATATTAAATAAAAAAATTAACTAAATTATTGATATTAAAAATTAAATAATTTTAAAAATTTAAATTTATTTTTTTGTCCCAGAAGCAAAGATGGGGACAAATTCATTCCTCTCTTCCTGTGCTTTCATTCTACCTACTAGGGCATGCTGTCTGCTTCACTAGCTTGATTTTGGTTTCCTCATTTGGAAGCCCCAAAACATTTACTCTTGCCACCCAGGGCAAGATCTAGAAGTCATGTTGTCCCTCCCCAGGCCTGTCCCAGTCCATCCAAAGCAATGTGGCTGTGACAGTGGCTGCATCTCTCAGCTCTAAAATACCCCCCTGCCCTTCCAATGCAACTGCACCTCTTCCATCCCTTCCCTCCTTCAGCACCAGGATCTTCAAAGCAAAAGCACAGAAGTCAACAGGGCTTTCAGAGGGAAGGAGGGCTAGAAGTAAATATCACCAGCTTGGTTTCCTGAGAAAGCAAAGCACCTGCAGCTCAGATGGCTCCCTTCTCAACAGGTTACTTTTCCTCAATACAAAAAGGAAATTCTTCCTCTTAAATGAAGCAACTTTTACTCCCTCCAAGCACCACCTGTGTAACCACCCACATCAGTAGCACAAGACTAGCACCTCCTCTGCCAGCAAGAAGATGGGCATGTTCATACACCCTCCCAGGATCATACCTCCCCTCGCTCTGCTTTTCTAAGTCACAGCTGTGCTCAAGTGCTGCCACCAAGGTCTGTCCATATGCCAAAGGAGAATGCAAGTAACATCTTCTCATTCTCCACCACCCCAGAAAAGCTAAGGGAATTTTACCGCTAAAGTCCTTAAGCCTAAACACATCATGTTAATGAAAAAGCTAAGATTCAAATTAAAATATACGGAGAACAAGACCAAACATTTTATGTACACTTGGGGCGCTCTATAGATTATTCCAGCTGATTCTTCCTTCAGCCCTGAGTTCAAGTCCTGTTGTAGAAACTTCAGTGGACTGCTAAAACTGAGCAGTCGCCTCTGGTGCAAGTGAACTCCTGAAACAGAGCAGAAGTAATTTTTCCCTTTATCTTCAAAAAGAGTTGATAAAAGCAAAAAAATCAGAATTGGATGAAGACAGAATGAGAAAGACCTTTCAGGATTTTGCGTCAGAGCTAAGCAAAAAGACCTGTTGCTATAGAAACTATTTGCATGGCTTTAATGTGACACAGGAAGGCAAAAGCACCTCTGGCAACCAAAGAAGCTAGAGCCCACCCGGCAGCTGGCTCGGGAGGTGAAGGGAATGAGGGATGGCAGCACTCTGCAGAGCAGCCCTGCATCAGCTTCACAGCACTTCAGATGTCCCATTTTTACAATGCCTGTGAGAGAGAAGACTGAAGTGATGTAGGTTGCTCTTCCTATGAGATAAAGTACTTCCCTGTGGTGTTAAGTTGTCTCACTGCTCCGCTTTAGAGAGGAGTCAGACAGGATTGTTCAGCATCAACAGGATGAAGGCAGCCTCAGAGATTCCCAGATACTGTTCCCTGAGCTCATCCGTCATGGCAGAGACATGAGGCACGTAGTTCTCATGATATCCATTACCCAGCTCCAGACTGTCCTCACTGACAGCCCCTATGCTCTCCATGGTGACCCCGAAGTCCCACAAGTTGCAGCCGGCAGCCAATGCCATCATAAGAATGGATTCAGGCTAAGGAAAGTATATGTCCTATGAGGGTGGTGGCACAAGTCACACCATATCAGTGTCCATGAGCTTGAACAAACTAAAATACAGGCTGAGGTCAGGTACCTTCTGCTCTCCTGGGAACACAGACTGAATTTGGGGACCTTTGCAGGAACAGGTTGTGGTTTGGAGGATACTCCAGAATAACAGTGCCGTGACCAGAGGCCAAAGGCTAACCATTCATTAAGACCTTTGACTGCCTTTCTCAGGAAGAAGTTGCTCCCTATCTAAGGACAGATGTAATTGACAGAGCAGAAACCATGAGCTAACAGCTGAACATGTGGTAGGGAAACCAACTGGCTACAGGGTCAGAATTAAATCTGGAAGGAAATTGCTTTAAAAACCTTTTATGTGCTGCTGGATAAGCAGTAATATGTATGGTCAAAACTGAAATTTTGCATTTATTCATGTGATGACACTAAAAGTTAACTGTAGTTGGAGAAAATATTCCAGATAAGAAACAAGAAAATTATTGCAGCCTTTCAGTATTAAAAAGGTACCAGGAATTTATTATGCATACAGAGAAGAGAATCAGGCTACAAAACCACTCATTCACATAAAAAGAGTTTGTACTGCTGCAGAAGGTTAACGACTTCAGGTTGTTAAGAAAGGGGGTGGTCTGGGTATGCCACTTGCTTCAAGAAGTCTTGAAGAGCTATAGAAAGAGATACAGCCTAAGATGACACATTACTATCTAAAAAGGCAATAGGGTTCAAAAGCTGCAGAGAAAATTAAATGAGCACTCTGTGGCTTCCTTGCCTAACATACCTTCCTAACAGGAACCAAGAGAAACCTCAGACACAAAAGAATTTACAAGTTTATGACTAATATTTCAGATTTCAACACCAAAGGACTAGAAAGAGACATTCAACTTCAGAAAGGAACACTTGCTTCAGAAGCAAAACTTAATTCCTCAGTTACCAGAAGAGAGGTGAACCAGATGTGTAATTTAAGGCACATTTCATAGAAGCAAAGACAGAGGAAAAGCATTATTGCTATTCAGCTAGTTCTGGCCATCATTTGTACAGATTTGTTTGTTTTCCTATATGACACTTTCCACGTTGCAGAGAGAGACTCAAGTCTATTCATAAGAGATCAGTTATTGCAGACTCTCAGATGAAGCTAAGATTAGCTTCCAGAAGTTGTCCTCTGCCAGGAGGTTTATTAATATGAAGGAAAGCAGGGTTATGGAGATGCTCATTAAAATGTATCAGGATTTCAATAACCATTTCAATGTCTCATGTCATAGAGGGTGCTGAAAGTCCCCCCCACCCCCACTTCTCTCTGAAATTGAAACAAAGGAAAATCAGAGAAGACGAAACACCACTTTGGAAAAGCAACATGAAGAGATCAGAAGTCTTTAATAGTTAAGATCCAAGAGGTTAAAGACATTTAATAAATTCGTAACAAAACCCCAAACAAGCTTAGCAAATCTGGTAGTACTTGAGCATTAATGGGCAAGGGAGATGATCCTAAGGGAGTCCTTCAGTCCTAGTTTCACTGCATTGAGTACCTGTTTCAGCATGGAAGGCTTCACTTGTGTGCATGTTGGGGGGAGGCTGAGGAAAGAAACCCCCAAGAACCTTACTCTGAACAACCCTGTCTCTCCCACCCTCCAGTTTACAAGAAACAAGCCATGGCCATACCACAATAATGCTTATTTTTAAGTTATTAACATCTATGAGTTATTGTTATTGCACCTATGAGAAGCAAGAGAACTAGCAGTACCTTGTTTCCAGGAAAGGATGAAGTAACTCACCAGCCCTTAGCAAAGGGCAGCGCTGCTGATCAAACAGCCTTGTTTGTTTAAGGCACTGCCTGTCTATTTTTACCAAGCGATGCTTAGCACCTCTCACCCACAGAAAACTGAGTAGGCTTGGAAAAATTTATGAACTTACACCATTGTTGTCATCTGTCAAAATATCAAATTCACACAGAAGAAGAATGAAGAAAAAGAGTATTAAGGTTGCATTTTTTCACCTTTCACCATAGGAAAAGCACATAAACTAATGAGAGTGGAAAAGCAACATACACACAGTTCAGCAGGTGTTAATCTACTGTATGAGACATAACTAATTGTTATTTGCTTTAAAATGAAAGCCGCACAGTAGAGTCACTTAGCTTCCAGGCAAATAAAGCATACATGCAGTCTTTCAAACCACAGAGGTTCAGAAAGCAAAGTTATCCTCTCCTAGGATTTCTGATTTTCATTTCCTTATTAAAGATGCTGAAAGGACAGCTGAACCTGCCAACATGCTTGAAAGCTGACATACCTACCAGAAAAGTCTTCCTGCTTTTATTCATGTAACAACTTACCACCATCACCAGCAACAACAGTTAAATGAACATGTCGTTTTGCTTAAGAGTGCTTATGGATGATGAAGGCAAGTTAACTTCCTACAGCAGATGCAGGCAGCTTGCTCAGCCCTGTGCCTAATGTTTCCTACAGGATTACACAGTCGGAAACAACTCCTTTACAATTTGTCTTTTGAAATTGGCATAATTGACACTGGCCATTTCTGTAACTTTCAGTTAGCTTTGCTTAGCAAGATCAGTTCTTAAGCCCTCAGCTTGAGTTACAAGTTAGTACTGTCTGCAATCTTGTATTTTCCATGTATTCACTCATTTACTGTGTTTGCACACACTTGTGCTTTGCAGTATTTATATAGTCTCACAGCCAGCACTTCCAAGTGTGACATTACACCTTTACTAGAGGAGGGGCAGATCCCTCAAGATTTAGTCTTTTTGTGTGACAGGCAATTGCCTGAACCAGCTATAAGAAAACTAAAGGCCAACTGCTATCAACAGTCCAGTTCACCTTTATTAACCATGAGAACAGGTTACTGTTTTGTAATATAACTTACTCTCAGAAGTACGAAGCTGATAGATCTGACCGTGGAAAAGAAAACATGTTCTTGGATGCTCATGCAGAAGCACTGCATGAAATTGAGGAGTAAAACTTTAGGTATCATGTCTGCTCTGCCATCCTTACCAATACATTAAAGGGTTTCTGTTGTAATGGCTTTTAGTTTCCACAGATGCCCAAGTTTTTAATCTGGTCCCCAAGTGGATTTTATTTGAAATCACTGGAGGCACTCTTGCTCCTCCAATGAAAGTCTGATGACTAGTACTACAGAAGTGAGATCACCACATTTTAGTATGTGTTGTCAAAGAAAGAGTGAGGTCTTTACTAAAGCCAGGATTAATAGGAGAAAAGACATAATCTGGAAAGAACAGCAAGAGCCAGATTCAGACGTGTAGCAAGTAAACTCTGCTAATGGCTCTGACATACAATAGTGACCAGCTGCAGAACACAGATAGCAAAGACGAATAAAAGGTAAAGCAGGAACACTGTTTCTCTGCACTGTTGAAAACGAGCTAGGAAATGCACACCCAGTGGAAGCTGGAAAGCAGAATCTGCTTCTCTGTTACTCACATAAAACTAAATAAAGGGAAGGGACAGAATTTAGATGCAATCTTCCTTACAACACTATAAATTTAAGCTATGGGAAGTACAAAAATACAAATACAACCAGGTGTCATGGAAGCACAGTGACAACACCCAGAAAGGAGATCAAATGTCCAGCATATTTAACTATGTCCCAAATGTATTGTATTCTCAGATACATAGTAACCAAAAAGACCACAAAAATAGTTTGTTCTTAAGGGTGAATTATCAATCAGGGCTCAAAAAGAAAAACAATACCCAACTGCTGACTGTTGAAACTACAGCTTCCAAAAGCATTCCTTAAAACCAAAGGAATCGGGGTTCTTTAAACCAAACTCATACCACCTAATTGTCTTCTCCACCAATGCCACCACAGAGGACAGACTGCTACAGGGCAGGAAAGGCCATCATCCCTCACCATACCAAAAATCTCCCAGCAACCTGACTGCACTCAAAAATGTTGATCACTAACCTCTGAGAGCAGCGGGCAGCACCCAAGCACCTTAGTTTTGTGACCAACCACACAACCCCCACCTTCTCACTCACAGCAAGCGAGGCTCAAGTCAAGCACTTTAAACTTTAAGATCTCCCGCAGTGTACTTGCAGCTTTACACTCTCCAGCCTTCACTACATTTCATAAATTAGGAATATATCTATTACACCATTTTTTGTGTTCCTGTATGGAAAATTAAAATGCCACCAGAAACTAATTGCTTTTTCTCCTGCCTACCCAAGGCAGATACCCAAGCAGACAAACTCATAAGGCTGATTTTAAAGACTGTAGCTGTACTAACATTTACTGCCTTGGTTCATCTTTGTCACTCTTTTCTGGCTGCACAGTCTGGCAACATTTCCACACGCTGGCAAGGGTTGTGAGCTCAGCTGGGGTCAGCTGAAGACAGGTGCCTGTTGCAACACACCTTGCTTCTACCCTTCTACAGTTCTTCCTTCTGTTTGGCTAGTAATAGTGGGAAGACTGAAAGCTGGGTATTGTGTAAGACGAGGTGAGTAGCTGGAAAGTATAATAGGATTCCCCACCTGACACTGGAAGGGATGTTAAGACCACAGCTCTGTTTTATTTCCTAGCAAGAAAAGAAAAAAGCAGTCCAAGAGTACAGCACCTAGCAGTGACACTTTCTGCTCTTGGATATAATACAGGTCTCTCCCAGATATGGACATTTAGGGGAGGGGACTACCCAGAACTACTCTTAATGAAATATACGTGAGAGGTTGGGACAGACTATTTGGGTCCTAGAGAATCCATGCTAGAGCAGAAAAAATCTATTAAAAAACCCTAAGGGAACGTGTGGCTCTGCACACAAAACTGACAGCAAGATAAGAGAGGACTTAAGATGAGCAACCTGATCTAGTGGGAGGTGTCCCTGCCCATGGCAGGGGGGTGGGAACTAGACGATCTTTAAGGTCGCTTCCAACCCTGACAATTCTATGATTCTATGAGCAACAGCCTCATCCAGGTTCAGCACAGAAATTCATGCTCAGAAACTATCACTAAAAAAACCCTTCTCCTAGAGAGCGGCAGGATGACTGAGAGACCTCTCACGCCTTACAGCAGTAAATACAATCCCCAAATGAGGAAAGTTATTCCCAGCAGACAAGATTATTCTGTGGGACCGTATGAAACCTCATCTCAAAACACACCGTGCAGCAGGACTAAAGGAAGAGGGGAAAGAGGATGGCCACTGCAGCAAAGAACCTATTTCCAGATGTGAACCTGAAAACCTCGGCTGTTCAGAAAGGCAAAACAAAGATCAAGGCAGAAATGCTGTTCCTGGGGGAAACTCAGACACAACATTGGCACATGAGTATAAGCTGGCCATGAGTAAGTTAATGCTGGAAGTTATGTGCAATCTGATTTCAGAAGAGCCAACAGTTGAGAAGTGAAAAAGAAACTAAGCACAAAAGCCAGCCTTTAAGTTGAAGCACAGCGCGCTTACGAAAAGGATTCTGACGTGTTAGCAAAAGCTCCCCAATGCCAGCCATCAGCACGGTTCAGCCGCTTCGTTCAGCCGCTAACACCCTGATGCGGTTCTGGGGCACTCAGTACACCAGTGCTGCACTCCGGAGAGCACAACCCCATCAGCTCCTTCCTGATTCCCATTCAAAGGTTCTTCCTGACAATGCATCCCCATGTGCTAACAGGAACTTGCCTTTTACTGTAAGAGGTAGCAGAAGGGGGAATTCCCAAGTCCTTTTTTACTATTTGTATTGGGTACAGTCCTTAGCGGAAAGGCTGAGGAAAGGAAATTTGATGTAAAACTAAGTTTTCAAGCAGGATTTACCCTTCACTAGAACCAAGAGACAACTTTTTAGTTGCTGGTGATGAAGAGAACAAATCCCACCCAGTTCCTCTCTTCCTGCCCTCCGGGAGGGCCTGCAGCCTGCAAGCAGATAAAACACTAACCCGGGGCAGGGATGGGAACCCGGGGCAGGGATGGGAACCCGGGGCAGGGATGGGAACCCGGGGCAGGGATGGGAACCCGGGGCAGGGATGGGAACCCGGGGCACATCTCTACACCCACGTTTGATGCTGAGACCCTGAGACGGGGCAGGGATCTCCCCGACCTCCTCCTTTCTCTTTACCTCACTTCCTCAAGTTTCATTCCCACCTTTGAAAAACCTCACCTGATAAACGCATCAGCAGAATGGGACCTTTTCCCAGGGACCTTTTCCCTCTCTCTGTTAATAGAAGAAAACGTTTCAAACCCCTTCTGAACACAGCCAAGCTTGGCTGGAAACGGAGGAAGGTACAATCAACAAGTTTCTACGGCGGAGCTTTAAAAGTTTACACCAGAAGAAGGAAAGCAAAAGCACTTGCTCTGTCCACGGAAGTTTATGACAGAACATGAACTTTAACAAGCATGGAGTTTTAATAAAATAAACTGGGGGAAGGAGGGAAGTGAGAGACCCCAAGGTATGGGTGTTTTTGGCACATACTGCTGATGACTGGGGGCATCAGACGGAGTGTACAGTGGCAGGGCAGTAGCAAAGCCCATTTTAAGAAATCAAATCGGAACCAGGGCTGGTGTCAATGGCTCCAGCTTCGCCACCCCCGGCCCGGCGCCCTCCCCGGGGTGAGAGCCGCCCTCCCGCCCGGGGGCAGCGCTCCCTACCCGAGATGGTCTCCTGGTAGCCCTTGGTGAAGAACTGCATGGCGGTGGCCGCCCTCCAGGGCGTCTTCAGCAGCCCCTGCCGCTCGGGGTCTTCTCCCAGCGAGCGCAGGATGGTGGTGTAAGCGGCCGCCAGGCTGGGCAGGCTCAGCTCGTTGTCCTCCTCGCTGCGGGGCCGCTCGCCCCGCCAGCCCTCCCCGCTACCGCCGCCGCCGCCGCCGGGGGGGACGCGGGGCTTCTCGGCGCCCGCCGACGGGGAGGCGGAGGGCGGCGGCCTGTCCTGCCGCGCGTACCC
>VXBO01005756.1:599422-632837 GCA_013400135.1 Rhinoptilus africanus | reverse complement strand
GTCTCCGGAGACGGAGACTCCACACCTCTCTGGGCAGCCTGCTCCTGCTCTGCCCCCCTCAAAGGAAGGAAGTTCTTCCTCCTGTTCACATGGAATTTCCCGTGTTCCAGTTTGTGCCTGTTGCCTCTTGTCCTGTCGACGGACACCACTGAGAAGACCCTGGCCCCATCCTCCTGCCACCCACCCTGTAGATATTGATGAGATCAACTGGACCAAAATTGGACCAAAAAACCTTGGCCCCTTCGAAGCTACGAGCTCTGCAGACACCTTACTGCTGCGGGGCTCACGTGCCCCCATGTTTTCATTCCCAGCTGTGGCTCTGGAAATGCGCCCAAGACGAAGTATTCTTGGGGTTCCGCAGGGACCTGGCTGGGATGCCACCACTGCCCCTGGTCTGAGCATCCTCCAAACACACACTTTTGGGACAAATGTGGGAGACAGAGCACAGCTCATTTTTGCCAACAGCCCTTTCTGCCCCCGCCTCACGTAGGGCTCAGATGCTGGTGAACAAATAAACGTAGGAGCGGATGGTTTGGAAGGGAGGTCCCCTCCAGCCAAAGCTATTCTGGGATTTTATGAGTTAGAAACTGAGTCTCAAGGTTCAGCTGAGCGTAGGGTGTATGCTCCATCACCCACCACCCCAACCATGAGCAGGGTAACGAATATTTTCTAGATTGCCACCAAAATGAATGGCCCAGATGCTAAGGGACGGAGCAAAGCCCTCTCTTGTCACACCCGATCTAGTCGTAAAGCAGCAGGGACAAACTCTCCCCCCTCGCACTGAGGAAATGGTAAATTGCCGGGGGGAGATAAGGAGGGGAAGGAGCTGTGGGAGGGATGGGGCGCGGAATATGACTCACTGGCTTTCCTCCCTCTCCTCTTGGCACAAGAGCTGCATTTAACCAAGACAAGTGGTTTTTTTTTAAAAAAAAAAAAGAGGTTAAAAAAAAAAAAATCAAGCTGGCAGCAGTAAGGCGCTCCATATCCATCATTCAGTTTCCGATCACAGGTTTTACCAGAAGGGAGGCAGGATGACTCAGGTGAAATCGAGGGGCCGGCGCTGGCCTCCAGCCAGGCTTTACTGCGGTTTTATCACAGAAACTGCTGCACCGGAGGCTTTGAAGCCCTGAACTCCATCCCCGCTCCTCCCCAGCTGGGTACCTCGCACCATTTCCCCACCCTCGGAGGATGCCCAAATCCTGCGTACAAGCTAGATGGGTTCCCT
Organism: Rhinoptilus africanus; assembly: GCA_013400135.1. Lineage (NCBI taxonomy): Eukaryota > Metazoa > Chordata > Aves > Charadriiformes > Glareolidae > Rhinoptilus > Rhinoptilus africanus. Next base: position 631,612 of record VXBO01005756.1, on the reverse strand, counting down.
TACTAGAAACGTGCAAAAATTGTTCATGGAACGCGGCAGAGCGACTAGGGCTTTCACTTGGATCCAGACCAAGCTGACACGGTTCAAAGGGTTGGGTAGCATTTCTGAGGAGCTACGAACCACTGAGACCTAATCATCCGTATGAAAACGGGGCTAGTAAAGGGCATCGAAGTATCTTAGCACTCCCTGGTCTTTGCTACCTTTATTTTCTTGGAAAAGAAGAAGATAAGCTCCCTCCAGAGTCACCCTGGGCTTTATAACGGTCTGAACATGGCAGCTGGGGGAGGGGGTCGTAATTTCTCTTCTATTTATAGGGGGAGAAGGGCGCTCACCAGCTTATTTGCTAGTGTGAGCACTGGGGGGATGCGCAGAAAACCACTTTTTCTGGGTGTGTTTGAGCAGAGGGTGCTAAGAGCATTTGCAAACATGGAATTATTAGGTGTAGGTAATTTAGATATGTGTCAGGACACAGCCCCGTTTCCAGCCGTGGCAAAGTCCTCTCCCTCTGAAACACAAACCCACAGGGGCTGGGTAAGCAGAAGCACTGACGCTTGGCCTTTTTTTCTTTTTAAAGTAGCTTATGATAAGGTTTTATTGATAGATCCCTATTAATTACAGCCCATGTTCTCATGTAGCCTTCCCAAAGAATTTTTTCTTCACTATTTCTGAGTATATCCCAAAAAACTGAAACAAAAGCTATAAAACAGAAGAGCGGCAGGCGGTCCTGTGCAACATTATTAAAAGACAGCCTAAATTTCCTAGAGGGAATCTGCCCAGTTTCTCTTTCCTGAGCTCCCTCAGAGCTTGGGGGTTATTTTTGCCGTTCAAAGGTTGAAGAGATTCTTACAAAGCAACAAAACAGGGAGTGCAAAAATCCCTGAGGCTGTAACTTGAATTATTTGCAAATCTAGAATAAGGTCTAGAGCAGGCAACCCCTGCTGGAGGGTGCCCCAAGAGCCAGGGGTGCGTGGTCCATGATAAAGCCCATCAGAGGCCTCTTTCACCTTTGAAAGTAGGGAAAACCCAAAATGGGGACAGGACAGAGCGGGTTTGTGTTGAGGCTCCAGGTTCTTGACCTGTTTTAGTGGGTGGAGCTTCCTCATGGTTTGGGTGGCATTGAGTAGGACGGGGCAGGGAAGGCCAAGATGCTCCTCAGGGTTTGAAGAGCGGCTCTCGAAAGCAACCTAAGCTGGCTAAGGCTGAAGAAGCCCAGGGCACTCTTCACTGGGTCAGATGAAGCCCTCTACAAGGTACTTGGAGAGCAATTTCTGCACTGACAGCTGCTAAAAGGCTGAGATAAATCACACATAAAGACACCTATTTTTTCTCCGTTGAATATAAAGCGGGAGCTTTTGGGACTGGCTCAGAGCTTGAAGTTAGAGATGACGAATTCCACCTTCTCAAACCATCTGTGTTGACCCAGTGTATCATTAACAGCTCAAGAGGGACAAGAGTGATGCAGATCGATCCTGCTATTAACATCAAGCCAGAACGCGACCTGAACATGATCCTCAAATAATAGCTGTGTCCACAGCGGCGATGGACGGCAACGTCACAGCCCACTGCCATCCTTCCCATGCCCTGGAAATACAGCTTGGGATCTATCAGCCCCTGGAATCACAGTGCGTCAGTTTAAAGAGTGAATCATGAGCAATTTAATTCTATTACCCGGAATAACAAGCAAAATTGATTACAGGCTCCTAAAATACTAACCTCTTACAGGGGGACGTGTTGCTCTGTAAAGACAGAGGATCCTCAAGGTCTGAGGGGGCTTCTGCAGATGTGATCTGTGTTTTATCTTCCCTGGTGAGGTCTCACGTCTTAGAGCTGACACTGGGAATGAAAAAGGCAGTTTTGCCCTGCCCCAGCTTTCCCTTCATGCCTTCACAGGCCAAGGACACAGGATCTCATGCTGATGGACTCCTCACACCTTTCTTCCCTGAAGTTTGGAAAACTTCAGATGGATGGCCCGGGCTGTAGGAGGTAAATTCATATTTAGGCTTTTAAGAAGGTGAAAACAGTCGTATAACATAAGCCTCCACGCTGCTGTGGACCTGAGCACCTGTGCTATCTGACATTGGCCAGGGCGATCTGTAGGTCCCTCCAGCCCATTCCTAAACCAAGGGTGTCTTTGGATTTCTGCACTGGGCAGACGAGGAGAGCAGGCGTGTCTCCACATAGCTCCCCTTAGTCGCTTCTCACCGTTATTACCCCCGAGATCGATAACGCAATTTGTAGACTGGACAGTTCCCTGGCAACACACGGCCTTAAACTATTCCTGCAAATTTCCTCTGCCATTCACATCCAATTGAGTCCAGCATCAAGTGGCTCTTTTCACAGCCTGGGTAAGAGTTCGTGTTTTGCCTGCCTTTAAGTAAATTAATTACTATTGCACTTATACAGCAGCACATCAGCCAGGAGAAGAGAAAAGCAGCCAGGTCTGCTGTTCTCCATCATAAAACTCTACTGCACGAGACACCCAACCATCTCACAGACAGTTCTCACCGCTGTTGTCTTCTCCTTGGACTAGCCAGCCAGGACCACCAAGTTGAGTCACTTCATGACCAACACAGTTATGTCCTTTGGAAAGAAGTTGAGGTGCATTTCACAGCCAGAAGGTGTTTTCTCCAAACACAGGGTTTTCTTTCCACACTCCAAACATCCAAGCTGGTTGAGCTTTCTTGACCTTTCCACCCCAAAACCATTCCCTGATGGTATTGACTTTCTTTTGCTGCCTACAAGGTAAGAAACTCTCCCAGCTGGAGTAACCGAGCTGCCCCAACTGTGTGGAACGTCGGAGCTGGTGACAACCGCAGAGGCCAGGGACACAGTGCTATGTCCGAGAAAGCGATTTACACCAGGTTTGTAAAGCAAATCTTCATTTGAGGCTGATGGCATTGCTCACTCTTGCAGCAATAAAGAGAAGGAGAAGTTATAACCAGCAGTTATTAATTTTCTAATCAGGGAACGCAATGCCAAAGCAGCCATAGAAACTTCAACTTTGGTGGATGTACATGTACTGAGCATCCTCACCAGAGGCTGCTTGTCACCAGGACTTAAAACACAGTGAAAGAAAACTCCAAATCCAAAATTTCCACTTCAGTGAAATTCTATTATATTATTTAGGAAGCATCTTAAACAAAAAAAAAAAAAAAAACCAAGCCAAAAAGAGTTAGTAGAGAATTAACTGTTTTTCCTTGAAAATCCATTCCACATTTTCTGTTCATTTTTGGTTTGGCATTTCATTTCCACCCGAATAGGAAGTTATACTTACTGCTGTCCTGCCGGTGCTTTTGCTGGATGAGCGCGCCCCACCCCCGGCTGGCTCAGCGCGTCTTCCTGGGAGGCTCCAGGTGATGGAGGGTGTATTTGTAGCTCTGCCCAGAGCTGTGTAATAGAGCAAAACCCATCTTTGATGAATGAAACGTAACAGCAGCCTAGCGGGAGATGATCCTCCCAGCATAAAAGCAGCCAAGTACTCACTTCCATGATCTCAATAGCCCCTGTTGGCTGTTTATTTTATTGCTGTGGACAGCAGCAACTGTTTCATAATTAAAAATCACTGCTGTGATCACCATCAGAGCCATGCAGCTCTGATGCAAAATTTCAAATCTGATTTTGGAAACAGTTTTGCTGCCTCTAACCAGCCGTGGGGGTAGCAGTGAGACAGAGACTGTGACCCCAAGGCTGCAGACATTGGGTCTGATGAAACCCACAAGCAAACAGGAAAAGCAAAAAAACCCAAAAAAAGCAAAAGCAAAAAAACCAGAAAAGCAAACAGGAACTGGGGAATTGCAGGATGGAGCCTGACGTCCCCAGTGACTTCCACGAAACCATTCACTAAATCCAGGAGCCTCCCTTTAAACAGACCTTTGGTGCATTTGCTCAGAAAAGCTGTGATTGCAAACATCCAGCTCTTGGAAAACTCTCATGGAAGTTTACTTTGGATGTTTCCTCCCTCCTACAGGAGCCAAAAGGACTTTGGATGCTTTGTGGGAGCAACTGCTCGCAGCAGTGGCTACCTGGTGCAGAACAGAAACCGTACCAGAGGTACAAATATCTTGCTCAATTAATTTTACAGCTTTTACATAGAAGCCCCGAGGAGTCAAAAAGCGCGTTTACTTACTGCAGAGGGCGATGACTTCTCACGTTTGGCCTGCAGAAAGGGCACCTGACAGCCAGCTCAGTTGACTATGGATTACACCTAGGTAGATAAAAGGCCATCCGTTTGCACCATCTCGTCTCCCCATTCCATGGTCAAGATGCTCAACTCGTCCCAGAACAGCCTAGTCTAGCAGAAGGAAAACATTACACAGCTCACCAAGCCCAGAGAGATTTTTCTATCTGGATGTTTCTCCTGCCCACGCAATCCCATTTTTCTCCAATAACCCAAACGTGGAAATACAATTTACTGCCCCAAAATAAATTCCAGCCTCGGACACAATCATTTCCTTCCAAAGAAAGTGGAAAATCACTATAATATGCCACTACTCTCCTGAATTTATTGCACTATGTCAATACAGAAAATGAATTATTCTTACGTTAATTATTACTTGCTGTCTACTATCAGCATTAAACAAATAAAAATTCTAACAATACATACGAACTGTGGATTAAAAAAAGCATTTAAATTGACAGGTCTTCAGGTCTTTCTCTATTTCTATATACCATCCCTGGTTGACATCATGACCCCCATTATCTACATACGGTGAAAAGAGGAGCTGTTTTCCTCCAAAATGGAATATAACAATTGCTAAAAAAGTCTAGCCAAACACCTCCTACACTAAGATTTAGTGTTTTTTACAGAAATCTCACTGAATCTTCAGTCTATAGATTTCAATGTTAAAAATGTATTCTAAACAGAGAGTCATTTACTTTTTCAATGATAATGTGAAGAGAAATGAAGAATTGAAAAAGAAAGTGATGAAAGGCTGTGCAAACCCAGGAAAAATGTCCTAAATTAGAACTCTTCAGTCTCAGCTGTCATGCTCAAGAGTTAAATTATTTTACCTTATCTTAAAAAAAGTTTAAAAATTTGATTTTGCTTCAAATACATTTATTAGCCATACTGCCTTTTCTACGGAGAAGGTAAATCCGGCTGCCTTATGACTTGCAGGTAGAAGTCTGTTTACTTTAATTATAAAAATTGCAAAGGAGACCATCACCTTAAAACAAAGAAACATTCGCATTTTATTTTAAAAAACAAACATTACATAAAACAATACAGAGATTTTCAAGTTCTGGACCCTGCTGAGGCACAGTCTGGAATGGCTCGTTTTTGTAACGCCTGACCTTCCAAATTCAGCTTCTGCCCTGGTTTTCTCTCCCTGCCTGAATCAGGCTCCTCTCTGCCACTGTCACGGCCACAGATTTTGAAAACACAGCTGAACATCAGCACCACGTTAAGCTATTTTCGCCTCACTCACATTTCCTCGAGTGCCTTTCTCTTACCAGTGTTTGAGGCAGGCAGAAGGAATAGTATAGAAGCCACTACTTTGCCTCTCTAAAACCACAGGACAGTTTTTGCACGAAGTTTATCCTCCCCAGAATGACCAATCTGTATTTAGCACCAAATACTACAATTACCGAGGCACGCTGTCACACAACGCTGTGTGGAACTCTGCTTCTAGGTAACAGGTCCGTTACTATTAGTTTTGCTATCGAGCTTTACCCCAGTAACTTGAAAAAGATCAGGAGAGTGGATCCAGCATTTCTGAATTATCATTTGATAAGAATTGGTAATTCAACAAAAAGAATTGATAATAAAATACTTTCCAAAAGACTTTTTGGAGCAAGGCACTCCTTTTGCTGCTGCTCTTTGAGCACGGCAGCAAATTTCTCAATACAGAGCCACCTAATGCCTTCAGAAAACAGACGCTGAGAAGGTACCACGTTACTTAGCTTTGCTTGAACGCAAAAGCTGACAGTCTGACATTTGTAGATTGATCTAAAGGCTTTGGTTTTTTGGATAAATTTGAGTCCTCCAATTTTTGCTCCCGATTCTTTTTCGCTTCATCTTCATCAGCTGTGGGACGCTTTCGCTTTTTATCTTCTGTTAAATCATTAACTGCTCCTCCTTTTGCTTTCTCAGTCCACACCTTTGAAGAAAGTACATTATTAAACAGGAAACTATAAATTAGGCCACAAAACTCACCGCTTTATTTTATACACCTTCTTTCTCTGGTTATAAGGAAGCACTGAAATAATTCCTGTTAGGAACTAGTAAGGAACAAGTTAGGAACAATTACCTCACTTTCCTTTTACATAACAGCATTCTCCTTCAAAACTATACTTCTTTTGAGCCTGTACATGAAACTGAAGCTCTTAATTGTCTTTCTGGACAAATAAGAAACCGAAAAGACTTTCAAACAAATTTAAGCCCCAATGAATTAAGTCTGGCTATGTTACTTTTAAGTCTTTCCCTTCTCTTTTGTTATTTCTTCATTGATTACGTTTCTCTCATATGCCCCACTTTGGAAAAGCTGCGTTCTGCTATTACTTCTTATTCAGATAGTTTATATTTTTGTAAAGTATATGTCATAGATCATGGCCCAATTCAAAACCAAAGTCCATGAAGATGAAGAGCAGTGGAAATTCAAGAAAAAATTCCTAACCAAAAGTAACCAAGCGATTCCATAGGGGGGAAAATTCTCAAAAAAACCCCAGAATTCAAGAATGCTTTCTTACCATTCTTTCTTCTGAGGACAGCATTCTAAACCGACTCATGCCTTCTTTTATTACTTCTGCTTCATTCAGACCAGGATTATCTGTCAAAATGTTTGCTCTGTTCTCTTCTAGCCACATCTGGAATCCTGTCTTTGGTCTAAAGCAAGCACGCAAAAATTGTCCATTTAAGAAGGTTATAGGAAAACCAGATCCCCCAAAACCAACACTTCTAAACAACATCTAACTGGACTTCTTTGTTCTTGAAAGAAGAGACTTACATCTAGTCAGCAGTTTGCTTTCTCCTGTTGCAGTATGCTTAAAGAACATGCTGACAAGGCAAGACTAAGTCAAGCATTTTTATTAAAACCGTGATATATATGGAGATTAACATTTCAATTTTAGAATGACAAAGCATAATGGTTCTCTTCCTTTCTGACAGGGTCCCATCAACCTAAAAATAGCGCATATATATTAGCATTTTTCAGCTAATCCTTCTCACAAGTCTCCTTGCCACTTGTTTTAGAACATTATCTGTAAAGGTTAATGAAAAGAACGCTAGTCCAAATGAATAATAATTACCTTCATCTTCCTCAGCTAAATGAAGTCTAAATGCAACATGATTATAATAATGCAAATTTCATGAGGACTGGGATTGTTAGAAAACACATCTGAACAAGACAGATTAGAGTCTTAGCTAGGAAGAGACACGCTCCTTAGGTGATGTCAGGTTTTTGTTTGTTTTCTTTCTTAAAAACCACTAAAATAAAGCTTTTACACTTTCACATAAACCCCTTAGCTTTTAGGCCTCCTTTGAGATTTGCTAGAGATGTTTAAACGTTAAGTATTTCCTATACTTGGAACTGGCACAGCCGCATGGTTTCATTTATCATTCAAAGGTCATTACCAGACGCATAAGCGGTATCAAGGCAAAAATTGTTGCTTAGGGCCCCAAAATGACATTTTGCATTGTTCATTTATTATTCATTCACATGTGTATTTGTCTCAGTCCAATGCAAAACTTTCCCTTTGAATAACACCACCACGCACTCTGGGGGAGATTTAATGAACAGAACGTTTTTCTCTGTTCTTTCACTGGCAATTTGGAAATTCAGTCGATGTTTTTATGTAGGTTTGTTTGATCATGTGCACAGTATAAGCAACAGTTTACTACATTTCTAAAGTGAGTTCACAAACGTGACAACTTGATGTTATGCTACTTCAGCCAGTCCAACGTCTTCAGAAACAAAATAGTTTTTGGATTTGCTATTCTATAAAAATTAGAATATGGCATTGAGATGCCAGTGTCCACTCACTTCCTGTTTTCAGTGTTCTCCTGTGCAGTGACTTTGACATCATGGGACTCGTTTCCTGCTTTTTCTTCTCTTTCTTCCACTGTTTTTTCTTCTCTTTCTTCCACTGTTTTTTCACTAGAGTTAGGTGTACGAGCCTGGAAGAAGGAGGCTGCTGAAGCCTAAGAAATTGAGTTTAAAAAAAACAAAGAAAAAAAGGTAAGAACATCTCACTCTCAGACAAATGGTACCATGTAGCCTAACAAAACCCAAGCCTTTCCTTGGTGATAATAAGCACTTGCATCAATATAGCATCTAAGCCATCCAATTTCAGCACAGTTTAGTAAACACTATTTAAAATAAAAGCACAAGATTCAGTGCAGAATGTAATTTCTGCAACTGAGAATTTATTTTGCTGGTTTATGTGCTTTTATAGTTTCTGCAGTATGCTTAAATGAACTTTGCCATCTAAGGCGCTTTACTCAATCAACTTTGATAAAAGCTGGTAAAATTCAATTTACTGTTCTTTGCTCACTGAAACAACATAAAAAGCCTAGAAACATTACCTGCTTGGACTTGGGTTTGGGAATCAGAGGCTTTATAACTGGAGGGTTCTGCTTGTTTACAGCTCGACTGCTAGACAAAGTTTTCTTTGAGTATTTGCTCATAGTGTCTAGAACATTCACTGAGGGGACCACTGGGTCCCTTTTGTTAGATGACACCTGGCAAAACAAATAAATAGACATTTTATTTATTTTCTGTCATATTCCCCTCCTCTGTCCCTCCGAGATACTTGTCATAGTTACATTGTAAACCATACATGTAATAATCTCCTGTAATTTTCAGAACACTGCAATCAAACCAGCTGCAAAGTTCTTACCTTAAAGGGATTCACTCGTCTTTGGCTGCTGGATGCAATTACAGCTATTTAATAGGAAAGAAAAAAAGAATGTAAAAATGTGTGCCTGTGGGTACACACTCATATATAAAAATCTATGAAGCAACGTGCGTATTTTAGATGAGCAGATGAAACAACATTAGCCTTCTTTCCAAAGAGCAAGGCTAACGCTCATGTTCTGAGTTTCAGCCTCTATTCATTGAAAAACTGAAGAGGAGAACAAAGTCAAAGGCATCAACTATTCCACACTAAAGAAAACAAGGTCCCATCAGGCTTGAAAGTGGTTAGATAAAGACACTTTAATAACCACATGAAGGTTACACTACATGTGCTCAGCTATTATTAGTCAGCAGAAACTCCACACAGGACCGACAGATTTAAATACAAATCCACAGGAAGACCCAGTACTTCCTCCACTCCCAAATCCGTTTCCACTCCTATTATTCTTGCTGGAGGGCTGGCAGCAGGGAAGAAGCAAGAAGCAGCAAGAGGTCGCATGCTGCTCCTGCCTCCTCAGACTCACAGTTCTACAGCAGGGTTACTAACTCCGCTTTGTAAGCGCAACCAATAAACATGCCTGTGATTAGTAAAACAAATCAATTTCTCCCCTGTCCCAAAGAATGCCTTTATGGCATAGGCAGGCACACAACTGATTCAGCATTTGGCACAGCTAAGGCAATCAGCACAGGGCTATGAACACCATTAGGTAATGAAGACATCGATAGGCAGAGGGAACCTCCTAAAAACATGAGAACAACAATCAGTGCAAGTTACCACTTGACAACACCGTTCTGCTCTAAATTTTAGTAGTAATGGGAGAACAGAGGACAAAACCAGGAGCAGGTATTGTGAAGCATGACATCCTGGAATAAAAGGAGATTTACTCACCAGGCTTCGGAGTAGTCACCTCCGCTGAAGTGACAGCTTTGGAGAAAGGATTCGGCCCTTCAAAACAAAGAGGCACATATTATGATTTATTGCACTTAAATAACTTGTTAAAAAACAACCCCCCCAACAGACAAGCTAGTAAGGCAAATCTATATTTTAAAGCATGATTCTCATTTTCAAGTTGCACACACACTTTTACAAAACCATCTATTATCTTTACCTAGATTTAACTTAAAGAGTTGTATACATATTCCCTAAACTTTAAACTTATTCCTAAAATGTGCCCAGACAACTACTTGTCTATCAGTTCAACTCCTGCAAGATCTGAGCTGAAATCGAAGTAACTGTTTCACAAGGCAACCCAATCCATTAGAAATAGTTTCAGACAACAGAAAAACTGCACGGTCCTTCATATGGTTACTAAGCGCAAGGCAGAAGCGAGCTGTGACACAGCAGACGACACACACTAAACTTGTTTCACCACAGTGACTGCAGGCACGGGCTGGAATTCGCACTCAGGTGGGCACTACTGCTCATCTCCCACAGGGAATTCCAAGCAACGGGAAGCTCAGAGGCAGGAGGTGCTGCATGTCACCCCGTTACTCCCACTGCATAGTTTTTCACTTTTCAACACCCCAATAAGATCAGAAACTACCAGACCTGTTCTAATCACGTAGCACAAAACCTGTTCCCTGTGACAGTTGCAGTTTCAAAACTCAGTGAAAAAAATGGGATTGTTTTCTATTCACATAAATGGCTCCTAAATCAAACCTCCTGTATCTCACTTGCAGTGCCCCTTGGCAGGTGGTGTACCTGTCTTTCCTAAATTTTATGTCAAAAGAACAAAACAAAAGACAGAAACCCCCACTGTTTACATAATCCCATAGACTGATGAGTTATTCAAACTAAAATTACCTGGATATTTTCCAGAATTCCTTATTAAGTTTGTGAAAGACACATCTAGATAACTTCCAGCCTATTCAGAGAATATATTTTTCTTACTCTGTTTATGCACTTCTGGTGTTTCTTCTGCTTCCTCACAGGCATCAGTTTCCTCTGCATCTTCCGTTTCTTGGTCCCGCTGAACATTTCTGACTGGCGGCCGACCCCACTCCGTGGCAGAGTTGCTGTACCTAAATGGAAGGAATTGATCAGAAAGGAAGCGCTTGCCACATTCAGAAGGAAAACAGCAACAAAGGGAGGCTAACTTATTTATCTAATTTAGGGAATAAGAACAGTAACATTTGGCATTTATTTGCATTATACCTCTGATTAAACTGTGATGATTACTAAAAATAAAATTAAGATTCATTAACCACTTCAGTTCACCCTGAAACACCAAGTGCAGTCACCTGAGGTGGTACCCAGGTAGTTTTAAGACCATACACGGCTATGAAACAGCTCAAAATACACACTCAGCTAGAAGTACATGCACTGGCTTCAAACAGCTCTGTGCACCACAGCGAGCACCCGAACAGGAACAGTAAGCTTTGGCCACCTTCAGAGGGCATCCCTACTGTTGCCAGAACACTTTGCTGCAAATATAAATGCAAACATAAAGCACCTTCTGTAATTTTATTTAAACACACGTACCTCCAATATCATAAATAATACCAGACTGCTTTTCTGCATAAATGAATAAATACACAGGTGGTAACATGGAGACGTATTTTTAGTCTGAAGCTTAAGAAGCGAGTTTTAATGTTTAATCTGAGTATTCTCTAAATTGCCAGTATAGTAGTACGTACATTCCTTGCATTTCCCTCCTAATCTTTGCTGATGACTAAAATGTGTGTTTACATCAACAAAAGGTTCATTTCTTTCAACCAGAATGTCAGTATTAGTTCAATTGGCATTAAGAACAAGATAACGTTTGTGATGAACTTTAACCCTCAGAGTGGATCAAGTCACAGACATGGGATCAGAGCTTCCATGCATGTTCCAGAACAAGGTAGAGCGTTTAGAAAGGAGTCTGAAATGTGTCGTTTCGCCCAGATGAATAAAGGAAAGCCTACAGATAAGTAAGAGGAAGTGGTAAGTCCCTAAACTTAAGTTGCAAATTTCATACATAAAATTGCTATAGGAAGACACTGCTTCTGAGAAAAAGCTGCTGAACACCGACATACAGTAAGCAAGGAGCAGAGATACTTCCCTTTGTGTTAGTGTCCTGCTACTAATGAGTCCTCACAAGAGATCAACAGGAATGTACCATTTCACATGCACAATTTATAAGTAAAGCAACACAAATTGTTACTTCATAACAAGTACATTGCAAACTATGGTCCAGAAAAGTGCATCAACTGAACCAAAATGTTCACAGGTTTTTAATCACAGAAATTTCTTTACCCAGCATTCAAGTGCTTTCGGAAATCCTCTTCCTCCTCTTCATCTTCCGGTGCTGTTGCCAACTCACTTGCTTTTTCTACAGCCATTTCACTAAGTCGCTGAGCTAAATTTAGTCTCCGAGAGCGAGAAGCATACTTGATAGCTAGATTCACGACGTTTTGTGTCATGAGGTCAGCAAGTTCCACACAACGAAATTCGCGCTCCAGTTTACAAGAAAGCTGAAAGAAAAGAAGCCCTGAGAGTTACGCGCTTCACAGTTGCAGAGCTCACTCAAGACTCTAGGACCAGAATGTTACGGTCCCGGGGGAAGGAATGAATGAAAAAAGCCAAACCACCAACAATCATGAGCTGCACAGCAAAGGAAAAGCTCTTTTTTTTCTTCTTCCTCCCACCCTTCATACTGATAAGCAATAACAATATTAACTTCATTCCACCTCTTACCATAGTCCATGGACCAGCTGGATTGCCAGTCACTAGCCACGCTTCTAATAAAAGGAATCACATCAAAATTTACATCAAAAGCCATCAACTCAAAATCAAATCTCCAGGATTCTTTCTCATTTTTATTTATTTGTACTTACGGCAAACAGCTTCATTAAAAGTTCTTGCTGTTCTTTCACTGACTGACTTTTAGCATTTTCATCAAGCTCATAGCCATTTTTTGATAAGTAATCCACATGGTTGTGAAATACAACAGAACGCCAGTATTGCTCCTGAAAAAGGGAAAAAGATGCGTGCTGGAGGTTAGAGGGGAAAAAACAGCCCAAACTTAATGTCTAACAATTTACACTGCATTTTATTAACTTATTCTTAAATGTTCTTTCAATCTTATAAGGGTGACAATTCCCTTTAAAAGCCAATGCTTACTGAGAAAAAAAACAGTACACTAACAATCATCCATATAAAAACTGATCCAAACAGTCACCATATATGTTACATTCCATTTATATTCCAGGCTTTCAGCAGGATGAGACATACATGTTCATCAGTGTGCTAACAGGACAGACAATTCTAGAAGTTGATTATTTTATCATATCATTTCTGTCCCACAGCAAATTGGAAACTTCCCAGAAAAACTCAGTTCATCATCTGTGAGCCAGGTTAACAACTCTTGCTGTTCAGGGAAGTACCAGTATGGCTATTATACCAGCTAGCTGTGTTACAAAATAATTACAAACTTACTCAAAACCAGTACGTTTTCATGAGATGTATTGGAATTTCCTGTTTCTGTTTATTATGGAAACTTATCTACACTTCTATCAAAGAGAGATTTCAAACAGCATTAAACCGTCTCTAGGGTTGAGGTTAGAATTTTATGTTCGTTGCTATTTTGTGCACCACAGCTGCACTCCACAAGACTGAAATATTTAAACATATAAAAAAACCAAAGAAAAAATATAGATATTCTTTTAGAAGTTCTCCACAGGTACACCTTGCTTCAACCAGCCTCTACCTTCAGAAAATAAGTGAAGGCTGAAGGCCTATGTCCGCAGAATGATTATATGAATTGGAGCACCTAGTACATCTTTCAAAAAAAGACCTTCCAGAAATTTTGTTATGCCTAAAATATTAAAACATGCGTACTTTCAAAAGGGTCTTGATTTGGATCCCAAAATGTGGTGCTTCCTAGAACATTAATGACAACCCCCTAAAAAAATGAAAAAAGAGAGGGATAGAAAGCCTTCATTGGTCAGAAATAGATTATGTGTAAATATAACCTTGCATCAGCTCTAACAGCTTTATTTTGTATTCATCTAGAAAGAGTTGTGAACCAAAGCGAACTGGAAAAGTTACACAAAACACTGAACGCAAATAAGCTCCTTAGCCACATGTCTTACTCAGAGTTTCTGCTACCCTCTTTCATAGTAGAGATGATTAATAGGAATCTCGTATAATCCCTACTATGGGAACATCTGAGACTATCACCTGTGGACTCAACACCATTCCATACCTCCATCTGTCCCTTTTCTGTTGTAACTTGACAGTAAGGGAGTTTAAAAGATAATATCGCCACAGCAGGTCGCGGTAGCGTAGGAGGGAATCGGGCTCCTTTACAAGGAATACACCTGTGCAAGGGAAACAGAAAAAAAACACGTACAATCCTCATCACCTACAGTCACCAGTTGTTCTACATCTAAATCACGTCTCCTAAGAAGCAAGATACTTTAAGAGGATTTGTTCTTTAAAAAGTAGTAATTAAATTACTGGCTTAAATATAGCAATATGTAAGATTGCATCATAAAGGGTTATTTTTACATTGCAACCAATAAAACATTTTAAAACCAGCAAAGCACATGCTGCCCTTGTTCACACCAGAAACTCAAAATGTGGCACGTAACAGATGCAGATCTCTATCTCACACAACACACGATTTAACAGCTACTACAAAATGCAAATGCAATTTACTAAAATCAGAAACTACTGAACAAACAAAGGCCACTGGCAAAAAGCAGGCACGTCTACCATTTATTTTGATGAGGGGTTTTGGACATCATGAGGGGAGTGCTGTGTTCAGACACGCACAGGAAAAAAATAAAAAAGGAAAAATAAAAAAAAAGGGCGAAACAGATAAGCATACACTAAAAGCACAGGCTTACTGTTTTATTATATTTAAATTAGTACTTTCTGGTAACAATCACTTAAGCACAATGTTGACTGGGGAAGAGCTGTATTTCCAGCAGCACCAACACAGCACTGGCTAAAGCGTCTGGTTGTATAAGCTACTGTTTCAGACACGAGAAAAAAAAGAACAGGAAGCATTAGTGTTCTGGATATCTCTTAATTAAGGCATATGGTGTTTCTACATCAACCCTCCCCCCTTCTTATCTTTAATATGCTAGGGGTTTTGAATAAAGTGTTCTTCGCAACTCAGAGAGCAGCACTCTCTTTCTTGGAGTAAAGGGAAAAACTCCTGATGACAGACTAACAGTTGACCATCCCATGGATGTGATGTGTCCTGCACATTTTTGATTAATTTTCTGGAGGTTAACATTAAGTAATGATTTGGAGAAAAAAACAGACAGCAAACTGACATTTACCAGTGACACCAAATTATTTCCCTTGTTACAAAAAAACCAAAGGATTACAAAGAACATCACGTAAATTGAAAAAAAAAAGCAGTCTCCCACCAATCTCTACAATTGTGCATGACTAGCAAAGTAAAAAAGCCTAAATTTCAGTAAAATGTGTGAGCTGACAGATTCTGCCCTGGTAGAAAAATAACACAGATCACCAAATAAAGAGGCCTACAAACAAAGCTGAGCAACTAAAGGTCCAGGATGCTTATTACAATAGAGAAAAACAGAGTTATTCAGACATCACCATTAGCACATTTTATAAAGTAATGGCTAACTCCCAGATAAATATTTGAGCAATTTTACACAAAAAATTGTTCTTCCTGGCCACAGTTTAAATATTAATATATTAACAGACAGCTTTGATTTATCTATGCCTAATGATGTAGGTTAGTTAGTTACAGGATTGGATTCTTCTCAAAGGGACATAAGGGGAAAAGGTCGCTAAGCAAAAATAACGAATACCCAAAAAACCCAAATGAAAAAAACAACAACCAAACAACCAACCAAAAAAAAACCTCCCAAACCAACCCAAACAAATCCAAACCCTCAAAACCCATCAACAGCAGCAGAAGATTCCTAACAGCAACTGTAACTTTTTAGTAGGTTTCTTCAGCAAAATTCAGTCTCATGCGCATGTCTGTATCAGAGATGTGATTTCACATCAAAGTGCACAGGACTGCTAGCCAAGGCAAAAAGCCAACCAGTCAGCTACGCATTATTAAACTCTAAGGAGTTTGTTCAAAACCAATTTAGTAATGAAACACCCATTCAGAATTCAACTTATTAACTAGATCATTTACTGTGCGTATTTACTAGCCACCTGTTTCAGTAAAAGTTGTTTCCGGTGTCTCATAGTAAGAAGTGCTCTACAAATCAAAACCGAGACAAACAAAACATTTCCTTGTGAAATATCTGACCTGAGCTGCTGGGGATTTTCGTGGATGCCAACTACCCAGTAATGATCAGATTTTCCTTTGCAATGCTCTCTCGTGTTACACACTGGAATCCAAGTATTCCCAAGTCCTCGGTTCAACATCCGCACAATTCCCTCAGAATCCACATAACATGGGGTACCTGTTTGTTACAAATGAAAACAATTATTCTGAAGGCAACTAATTACAACGCGAGTAGGTCTAAACTGGCGGATGCGGCCGGGAAACAATGGTTTGCTCTAGCTCAAATAGGACAGCCACTCACCAGTACAAGCTACTGGGAAAAACCAGTTTCCTTAGAAAGATGCGCCACCTTCTGACAGTCAACGCTACTGCTAGTCAACCGACCCGAGTTCAAATTGAAAACATTTTATGTAAATATAAAAATCATTCTACTTGGGTAGATTCCCAAAGAAAAGTAGCTATTTTACAATTACTTTTTCCAGCTATCATAAAAAGTTCTCCCAAGCTACTAGCTTTTTCGAGGGTGCTTTGCCGAATTAGTTGAACATACCTATTCCAGTGTACTAAGGCAGTTTGTTTATTTTTGCTGAGCAGGGCAACCAATCAGGAAAACAAGTTATGGTAACATTCAAGTGTGTTCTGTTCACACAGGAAACATATTAAACATTTCAGATAAATATATTGAAAGAATATCAAAACAGAAGTTTGCTTGGCACTGAGAAGACTGAAAAAAAAGTCTAAAACCCAAGATCATCATTGCTAAAAGGGCACAAATTAGCAAAACTCTCCTCCAAAATTCCCCCAATAGTGTCGAGATTTCTCAGTGTCACTCATGCAGGTATTTCATACCTTCTGCGGAGAATCCAACCCATACCAAATAGGATTTCTTTGTAAGAGAAAGAGGGTCTCCACGCAAAATTTGTTTTTTCTTTTTTCCTAGCTCCATCAGCTGTACTCCGAGGCACTGGTCCCCATCAAACCCAGTACCTAGGAAGAAGTCGTTCAATGACTACGTTGGAAAGCAAAAGAATTGTCCTGTCTCTTAGCTAAATATAAGATTTGAATCAAAAAACAACTCTAATGCAGGGTTATCCATGAATACCACTGCCAGATAGCGACTATTTGTCATTTTGGACAAACAAAGCATGCATAACAACTACTTCCTTAACTTCCTACAGTAATTCATTCTGGCATATCTGAACCCCAAGTTTAATCTATTAATATCACTGTTATAAAATCCTCCCCTTCCCCACAGCTTAATCTAGGAATCCCAATATAAAACGTAGGCTTTGCTGTCAGAAGTCAAAGATCCGTGGGTTGTGACAGTAAAAGCATCATCAAGAAGAGAAGAAGAAGAAGAAGAAAACATTTCTGGTGATTACATACAAATTAACCAGTGTTTGAAGCCAGTAACAGACAAGGATTGAAAACATAACCCCAGTTCAAAAAAAGACAAAAGGAAGAAAACTACCTCTGTGATAAATAATCATCAACTGCTCTCCGTGTCCTGCCATAGAGACCACGGGACCTGGGAGACTGAAGATCTCTTTCTGAACTCCTCCGACTGTAAACACACGAACCAGCAAGGCACTGGTGGCACAAGCAGCCCAGCCTTGCCCCAGACAGATGGCCTCAATGTCTTCGTCCTTCAGCATATCTACTGTCCACTCCTTGTTTGCATCCCAGGAGCTAAAATGAATGCAGTGGAGCTTGCTAAAGCAGAGACAAAGAACAACAGTCAAATATCTCAACATGCAGAAAAATACAGTATCTGAAAATACACCAATATATTAGGTTTTTATCAGAGACCTGGAATCTGTGATGGTCATAGAAAGAAACTAGTAATTACAAGTGGTTATTTGCAAAGGTGTTTACTCTTACTATTCAAGAGCTGATGATCCATCTCAACCTCCAGCGCTGTAGATTTAATGCAGAGACAGTTTAGAGGTCGGAGGGGAGAATTTTTAGATGGAAACAGGTAAGCGTCCTGCTTAATCAATATTAATAAGAACTGAAAGTGCTCAATATCCCTGAATATCAGCCCTCATTACAAGCTTGTCATATTATGCTATCTTTCAAAGGGAAAAAAATCAGGAACTTCAGTTTAGCCATCTTAATAACTGAAAACTGCCCGTGACCAATTCACAGACACTGTGGCTTATGATAGATGACCCACTTCCACCGAGAAAAAAAATTGAAATTTTCAGAGTCAGACAACCACTACATACAAATAATACTTTTAAAGGTAAAGGGTGCGTTTCAGCTTATCACAATGCTGTATGCGTGAAAGTAAGAAGAAAGTTCTTTCTTCAAGATATTTCCAGAGAAACTGGCAATAAAATATTGTTGTATTGTTCTTAAATGCAAGAACAGTCTAGCTGGCCAAGCTGCTTAAATCTTTTTATGGTTTTCATAAACTTGTGTTCTTCACACTTACAATTCTTTGGGTTTCTCCAAACATGTCTCCTTAGCAACAGTGTGAAAGAAATAGCAGAGCCCTTATGATTTATCTTTGATCTGAGCAGACTGAAAAACTATTGTTCATGTTTATAATTTCCTTTGGGATAGCAATGCATGAAGTTTCCAGTGTGTATATATATATATTTGAAAAAGGGATTAAAAAAAATCCTCAGTAAACAAGACACATCTATCAAGATTCTTGAAGTCTTCAAGGGGACGGGTGTGAAAATCCTCCTCGAAAGTGGTCCCACAAATAAAAAGCACGATCAAAAGCCAAAAATCTCAAAAAGGGAGAAAAGTTGAAATTCAAAGACGAAATATTTGAAACAAGGTAAATGTAATCCCACACTACGGGTTTTGCAGAGCAAGGCCCTGACTTACCTTGCAAGTTCCTCTGTACCCTCACAGGCCAGTAAAACCGCTTCAGTGGAGAGGTCAGCCATCGTGTGATTCAGAGAGTTTGGCAGGTGCGTTGCGTGATGTATGGAAGTATCATGAAATTCTATATCTATAGCATTGTCTTGCTCATCATTGTAACAGCGAATAATACCAACAGAATTCCATACCTATTAAAAAGAAACACCCCCCCAAAAAAAACCCAACAGATCACGCATACTGCCCTAAAGCAGCCTGCTAGAACTTTCTCATCTGAAACAACAGTAGCTGGGAGGCTGGAGGAAGAGTGAAAACTTGTCTTCAAAACTTGTCCCTTAGTCAGGACTTGCAATTTCTAAAACAGCTGAATTAGGCAGACACTAGTTCCATCCTCACTCCTAAGCCATCTTTCTCCTTACAACATTAAGTGTGAAGAACTTGCATTTGGAAAGAAACAGTGGGAGATTAACGTACAAGCCTCAACAGCACAAAAAACATCTGCAAGTTCTGGCTAAAAAAGAATTTAAAAAAAAAGACTTGCTAGAATTCAATAGCACAGGTACAAACTTTATAGCTGACTTTTGTCTCAAAGCCAAGTGTTTATTTTTACATCAAAAGCAACCAAAATATCTTTGCATTAACACAAAGCTACTTTCCACCATTTAGCTTCACACTGTGAATTATTAAAAAATAAAAAATCTCGGAAAAGATTAGATTAAAACACAGCAAGAACTGGACGATATTAACAAAGTACCTAGATCTACATAACCACACAGCCGCAAGATTTACCATGAAACGATGCATGAGATGTGCAGGAGTGGAGCCAGACTGGAACGGCTTTTGCTTGGGGGTTGGCATTGGCCCATCATAGAAAGGCCGTTGTGTAGATGATGGTGGTAAAGCTGGAAAGCCATCAGTCTGATCATCATCATCACCTTCCTTTTCAAGAAGATTGGAATTAGCTTTTATCATCCCAATATCTAGATATTAAAAAAAATAAATTACATCTTACACTTATTAGAAAAAGGGATTATGGGTAAAAAATTTAAAATGGTCAAGATTTCTCTGGAAAAATAAGTCAGAATATATCTGAGTAGGATGCTAAAAGATCGTCTCAATAACAGCACTGAAGAGCTCTGGAAAATGAGTTCATTCTGTACCTAGTGAGTTATCATCATCATCAATTATTGCCCGTCTCTGATGGCCGGAAGTCGGCATAAAGTCATCATCATCACCGTCATCTTCATTAGCACCAGCCTTTGGGGAAGACTGTGGCTCAATCATATCGCCATTTAAATAGTCGTCGTCGTCTCCATCAAAAAGATCATCGTAGTCTTTTGTCACTGTACTGGCGACCTAAAACCAAGTTAACAATTATCTTAAAAGTTCTTTTGCACATGGACAAAGAATGAATTCAGACACCAGACAGAACTTCCAACACACAATACAGAACGGTCAATATAATTTGGTAACCTAAATTATCATGTTGATTTAAGAAATAACATGTTAATTTAAGAAACAATCAAACCTTGTCATTTGGTTTCTTTCCATCACTGACATTTTCCAACAGCCCCAGATTTCCTTCAGTATCTGTATAAGCGATTTGCTTATATTTGGGGTGCCATGCCAGTCCACAAATTGTGTAATTTTTCTCATGCTTCATCCTAAAAAGAATATAAAAATAATGGATTCTTAGTAAGCTTTTCAGTGCAGAAACCTCCCCAAGAGTTACTGTAAAAAGTGGTAATATTTACTAGTATTAGAATGTGATGTTACAGTGATGTTACATATAATAAAATAATGAATGGGTTACCTTCAGCATAAACAGCTACTATAAAAAAAATACAGCAGGTTTTCCTTTTCTATGGAGGAAACCATTTAAGCTTTAAAAAAATCAATCATATTCTTAGAACAACAGCTTTCTGATACACGTAGAAAAGACACAGTAATTCCCCATCAGTCATACATACCAGAACCATCCAGTTATAAAAAGAACATTCAGTTGTTTCTCTTTAACTCAAATTGATGAGTTAATCCTCTATCTTTTCAACCCTTTATTCTAACAAAAAAATCCTCCCATTAATTATTTACATAATCTGTCTTTAATTCTTAACATAGGCGCTACAGTAACAATCACGTTTCTTACCCAAAATATTCAGACAGATAAATCATCCCTTCTCTTCTCTACCTCACTTAATCATACTTTTTTTTTCTTCCTTTTTTTTTTTTTTTGAAAGAGAGATGCTTTAACTAACCAAGATAAAATGTAATTTGACCTTTTTTTTCCCCACAGATGAAGACAGTTGGCTGGTCTATCTGTGTTTCCCTCTCCTTTTAGAAAATACATCTTACTGCCAATGATCTTGGGGTTTGGGCTCAGAGGAAAATTTGTTTCCATCAAAACTACCCTTTAATCCACTATTAGATAAATAGTAAAAGATACTTGCACACACAAAACTATACTATGGAATTTGCACAAAATCCACATTCACATCCCTTCCCTATTCTTTTTCTAAGAATGAAATGTTTCCTTATGCAGAAAGGAAAACAGTGTATCCCATGAATGAGAACACACTTCTGTGCATACTGGATATGGTGGGGGAAGGCAAAAAAACGCCACATTTCTACCTACCACCAAGAGTTCCACTCTTGCGGAAGCTGCTTCCTTGTAGAACATGGAAATGCTATGGCAGCCCTTGGATTCCCTTCCGCATATGAACAGCGGTATTAGTGAACCTGGCTGGGGTTGCACAAGAGAAGAGCCCTCCTCTTGCTCAAGTCTAGATCGAGGGGTGGCCCTGCCTCCCAGCACCACCCACATCTGACACAGACCTTCTGACCCGCGTGCTTTGGGTCCCTCTCTGTGGATGTGCTCCCAGCCCCACCACCAGCTGGGAGATCATCCACAAGGCCAGGTAAAGGGGATTCCTCAATCCGAGCCTTCATCTGCTGTCTCCGGGGCTGCTTGTTTTCAGTGGAACATTAGCAGAAGAATTACAGATTTGCCCTGTAAATCTTATTAAGGCTTCTCAAGAGGCAGAGTTCCACATTTGCACAAATAAGTTTTACAGAAAAGATAACAAAATTCCATTTCAAGAAAAAACTTAGGGATTTACAGAACAACACTGGATACCTCTCTATGCACTTCTGGGTTTCCACATTCCACACCACTATACTCCCATCCACACTTCCAGCTGCCAGATACTGCCCACAAGGAGACCAGGCCACAACATTCAAGGGCTAAGGGAAAAATAAAAAGTAGAAGAAAAAAACCCAGTATTACCAATGCACACACAGCATTAAATACTCTGAAGCTTAAAACAGACAGATATTCTGGAATAAATAATAATGATCTTTAGCAAATCAGCTAAAGATCCAGCCTTCTGTACTGGAGTTGGCTTTGGGTAGTTCCCTACAAGAACCGTTCTTTAAAGATAGCACACATTTTTTTTTTTTCGGGAATATCCATTTTCTGTCATTAAACACTGCCATGAGGTCAAACAAAACCTGATTCTAGACATGTAGACAGCAGTGGAGTATATTTTGCAAACTCAGCACTAAACATAGCTTTATTCCTTTGCAACTTCATACAGTTCCATAAAATAAAATCCATGACTCTGCATTCTGTATCTTAATACTAGGAAAGTGGCCCTCTTTAACCCAAGTGTTTCCAAGTACACCATGAGGTCAAAAGGAAGAAGAGGCACAGTTAGAGCTACTTTGTAGATAAATTTCAGCTTAATAACTTACAAAGTGAACAACTGATATCTGTGTTCTGTACAGAATACTCTTAATGTTTTCCCTAAAATGCTATGTATTTAGAGCAATTTGTGGAAACAGATGTTCTTGAGGTGCAGTTGGTGGCTCACCAGTAGACCTTAGAGATTTAGTGGGTTACTAGAAATGGAAGAGGGGAACCAGGGCCACATAAAGACATCTGACACTCATCTAGTATCTCTTGCCTTGTTTTCCAACATAAAGTAACAGGATCAGAAATAAACTAGAAAACGTGAGCAATTGTAACCGGATGGTAGGGTCCAGAAGATAATTATTAGCAAAGTAACAATTTATGGAAGATTTACAAGCACCTGGTTTATGTACCTGTGTGATGAACGTATCCGATAGATCGAACTGACTATCCCAGGTGTCTCTTCTGTATAGTTTAACAACTTTATCTACAGGAATTGCCAGCAACTGTTCAAAGGAAACAAGAATCAGGCAATTTAGAACAAGTTATCTTTCAAACAGAACATTCAAAGAGCTCCTTCATTCAGCAGTATTACAGTTGTGACTGCCCCAGTACTTAATGGTTCTCTAGCATCCTAGCTATGCCAACTGAGAAAGTAAAGAAAGCTGAAGTAACCTGAATTACAAGGTTATTTAATGCTTTCCACATGCAACATAGCAAAGCATGCCTGCTTTTATTTTAATCTTAACTTCTTTCTGGCAGAAAACTGAAGATAATGACAGCTGCACCATAAGGTTAGAAGATCTTATTTATGAAACAGCTGACATACACATATAAACAGTTTTCAATGCTGTGAGCACAAGGCTTACGTTCTTCTTTTCCCTCCCTCCCCAAATCTCTTCTGATCAGGTTATAATTTCTCAATAAATCTTATTTGAACAGCTGATCCGAAACAGCTCATTTCACCTCTCACTAAACCATGTAAATGTTACTGGCCTGGAAAATACTCTTTAAATCCAGTATACTGGGACGTCAATAAAGGATTAATAGGTTCTGCCACACTATTACTACAGGCAAGACTAGAAAAATTGTTTTATGCCTTCTGAATGGCCAACTTTTGCTGAATTCCCTGGCTTTTACTTCAAGTACCACAGAGAACACCTCATTTCATACAGGTTCACGTTTATCTGCTCCTTCCTCCTCTCCCCTGTGCATTATCAGCTGCTGCAGGGCTGTGCCAGGTTACATGCTACAGAGACCCCTATACAGCTATACGAACCCCCCAGCCCATTTTGGTTAGTGAGCCCTACATAATACTATTGCAGCATCACCTTTACTCACAACAGAATCAACTTTTGTTTTTCCAGTGAAAAGAAAGGGAACAACTTACTAAGGAAATATTTACAGAGCAAGACTACCGATAGGGCAAAATTTAAAGTAGAGAAAGGCTGAACTCCTTTGATGCTCTGTTGTGAGCAATTTGATTGTTTTCCTCGTGTACAATGTTCCTTCCTATTCAGCACAACATGAGTGTTTAATGCTGTTTTGGGATGACAGATGGCCTACTGCCAAACACAGTCTGGAGCTTAAACAAGTAACCATTTCCAGGTTTTTATTTTTCCTAAAAGTGAATTTCACCCCAAATATTTTCCTTAGTCCCAAGAGCTGCAATTCAGGCTTGCCCAGATTGAATTCTACTGTTGGACTCACAAAGGAAAAAAGGAGGAGGATTAAAATGTGGCTAAACCAATGTCACTTACCTTCCCACTGCCAGGTTGCCAGCCAAGCCTGCAAATTGATTTAGCATTTATCACATCATTACATTTCTGCAGCAGCGGCCAGCTTGTTGTGCACGTCTGAAAACAAAATGTTAAAAAAAAAAAGAGTTTTGTAGCTGCTTGAAAATGTACTGTATAGTACAAATTCTTAAAAGAAAACTGGAAAAAAACTAAAAGGGAAAAATATACTATCTTTGGAACTGAAATTATTCCAGTAAGGTTATTTCAGTCCAGCTCTTTTCGCTGTCTGTGAAATCCTGGATTTCTTATGAAACACTTAACCTTGAAAGATAGACCTTTTACCTGATCTGCGATTTTCCATACTCTGACAGAACCATCACAGCTCGCCGATGCCTACGTAAGAGATTTTTGTAAACAAATTAATAAAGATATTGAGAAATTAATGCTACAAAATTGCAAATATCCCTTCAACCAAGGCTACAGACATATAATATATAAGCAGTTTTAAAAAGAAAGCTTCCCTGCTTAAACCATTTCAAGACTTAACACTTGCCAATACTGTCATCTTGACAACTGTACTCGACTCCAAACTACTGTGATTACAAACCCTCACACTTCAAGTGAGCTGCTTATTCGCAAAAGCAGCTCAAAATTTATATTAAATTTCTTTAGTGAGCTATCTTTTCCTCTCTAAAATCAGATCAGCATCAGATTCCAGAAGAACGCAGACAGTAATTGAGTAGTAAAGCAAAGACTGAGTTCTCCTGGGAGGCAATAAGTTGTCACACATTCCATCACCAGGAAAGTCAGCTGAAATTAAGTAGTCTCATGTGCCCAGTCACTGTTTTTTTGTAAAAAGCATATATTTTCTTCCTCAGGAAAAACAAGATTATGAAGTAAAGAAAGTGCTTTTACCAGGTAAACATCCCTGGGGTCAAAAGACAGGCTTAAAACAGGAGCGTCGTGTCCTCGGAATGTTTTCTGCTTGCTGCTATCAGTCACCTCCACCACTTTGACCATGAAGTCACTGTAGATCACAACGGCACAGACATAAAAGTATTAATAGTGGCATTAACAATGACAAACTATGTGTTTATGGCAATAAAAGCTGGGCACTAACTATCTTTTGGGGAAGTTAAGGCTCTCAAGAGTACGATCTAAGGGAAAATGAGAATCTTGAGGCTTACTCAATAGGAGCAAGGCCAGACGGCTTTTTTTTTTTAAATCAGAAAATAATTTTTGTTCATTTCAAAGTTCATAAAATACGGTTGCTCTTCGAAGAGGATCTTACGTGCATACAGACCACATACCTGTTTATCTAACCTCTGCTTAGATTCCAGAGAGCTGACTTAACAAGAACTATCTGTTCAATGGGACCGATATTCGTTACTAAAATTATTTGGTCATGTGCTTTTTAAAAAAAGATATAGCAAGAAGTTTATTTTGTGATGCTTTTAAACAAGATTTTTAAGACCATCTAGTGTATCAGATACATTGATTTTTTTACAACTTTATTCCTTCCTCCAAAATTACAGACATTACTGCAGTTTAACTCAAAATATCAATGCTAACTTCTAAGCCCAGGAGCTCCTGTGACAATCTTTCAGCATCACACTCTCCTACTTCACTGCAACACCCTCAGAGACAAATTTAATTTTAGGACCTAATTGCATTGGGTTAAGCATTACTTTAACAAACCATTCAGAAACAAAACCTCAGTTTTGTCAACCATCTAATTCTAACCAAACAGTCATAAAAGGAAGACTATAAGCTATATTTGTGAGACAACTAAAATTATACTAGCACTCTTAAACAACACAAGACAATTTTAAAGAAAAAACAATCAGGCAACAGGATATTTTTGGCTTATTTAAGAAGCCACACAACTATTTTTCAAATAGTTCATGGGAATTTTGGCAGCCAGTTGGATGTGAAACTTATATAAAACTGAAGTTTGTAGACTTCACGAAAAAATGGACAACTAAAAGCAATTCCTTTCAGCTGCATTCCTTCATTCCATGGCTGACACCTCTTCCTTCAGATGATGTCATTGAGAGGGGGCCTCGCAGTCTTAGGAGCTCTTTTTCCTAATGCAAGAGCACTGGCCAGGCTGCAGAAGTACTGGGTTTTTGTAAAAGTTTTAGAAACAGAAACAGAGTTTGCCGCCTGCCTAATCTCTCTAATCAAAGTCAGTCCTGGGGCAGAGCTGTTCCCTCAGAAACAAGCGCTGGCAAAGGGCCCAAACTCATGATCCCGGTCAGATTTAGAGATTAGAGTGGTGACTGCCCCCAGCTGCCCAGCCTCCCGGTTTTGGTGGAACTGGTGCGTCTGCTCCACAGCTGCCAGAGTTCACAGTCCAACATATTCATCCAAATTGCTTTCTAGTTCAATTCACACTTAGAGGAGCCAGGGAGCAGATGCAACACTCTGTCATCTCTACAGTGGAGGACAAATTCCAGCAGAGAGGCAAGAATACAGCCTGGGTTAGCTACAGCTGCCCAAAGAGTTCGCCAAATCCAATTAAGAATCACCAACACCTTAAATAAATAAATAAATATTGCCTGCTTGCTATTTTGCCATTTCTGTTAAAGGACTAGCATATACTACGTGAAAGCAAACATGCTGCCCTAAAAAATTAACTGAACTACGCATTTAATTCCCTTCAGGCAAGTCTTGCAACTGTCAGCTGTTATCATTTGGCAGAACAGTGATGATACTGATGCCAGAGACCGACCCAAAGCTCTCAGGCAAATCAGAACCCCTCTAACTTTTGCCTGTGTATGTACATCTGCAGCACCGTGATCCTGAACAGTCACGACATTATCTTTAGCACACGGTAACAAAACTCTTGATGCTGCAATGAGATCCACATGGGCACAGATGTATGCTTATGCATTACGGGACTGAAAGCCAAAAACACTCAAGTCTAAAGAAAAGAGATTATTTCCCAACACCCCAATTCCATTTAAAATTATTTGGTGGATCAAATGTCTCTCAGAGCATTGTCTTCTAAAGTCCTTTCCGTTCCTTTCTTCCCCTCCACCCTGCGGAAGGCGTTTTGCAATACTTTAAAACCCTCAGAGGTATGTGGGTTAACGATCTCATTGGTAAAAATCAGCCTGCGAGGAAGTTGCCAGATTTTGCATGACAGCAAAGCTTTTCCTCACCACGCACAGCTTACCTAGATCCAGCAGCAATTTTGGTACCATCACAATTAAAGATGACGTGGTTTGCATTTGTGGTGAAACGAGTGAGGATGCCATCTGGAGCTCCTTCAGGAAATGTATGTATCTGAACAGTATTGTTCGATACTGCTGTGATCAGTCTTCCATTCTAAAAACAAAATCCATCATAAAATTTGTTAGTTAAAATACATTTATGCCCACAGAGACAAAACAATGGCTCTGACATTCCTAATATTTGGGCAGATTAACTACTAGTTCCAAAAGAAGTCTGACTGCAAGAGTAATAGGGAAAATAGTCTTTAACTTTTATTTCTTCCCAAAAAAGTACAGCAAGCACAGTAACTTTAATACTTTATCCCTTTAAGCAAAACATTAAGAACTAGAAAAATTATTCTCTCAGTCCTGTAGAAACACACTGCTAGATTTAATACTGAATACACAGAATTCCTTATGCTAATTACATGGTAATTAACTGCAACAAGACCTTCCCAACCTGTATCTTTACTAAAATAATTAATAATTTCAAAGAGAACTGTCTGATCTTCTTCCGGCGGATGGAAAATTTACTCCTCTTACAGAGGCAAGAAAGCTCTTAGACCAGGAAGAATCTTGCCTCCTCTTTAGATTGATACGCTGCAGTATCAGGAGAGGGCACCCTCGGACCAAACGTCTCAGTAAACGCCACCAGAAAGATGAAAAGTTCATGAACTACAGCTTAGTTCTTTGCAGAAAACAGAAGGCAGATGTTTACTAAAATCAAAGCCAGATTAAAATGAAGTGCAAAACGCAGGAGTAATTATCCTGTACTTGGAAAAGTAATATCTCTTCTTCAAGCGAGAAAACTATTCCTCAATTGTACATAGCAGTAAGTTTTTGAAATGTATCAAGAAAGGCTTTTTTCTCCTTTAGAGGATTTTTGCAATTGCCACAAAGACAACATTTTAGGCCTTCTATTCCTAATGTAATATAACAATAATTGCACATAAAGGAAATGCTGTGAGGATTCTCAAGCTAAATACATGAACATGCATTGTAAAAGAATTCTCTTCTATTATACAAATTCAGATAGGTAACTTACTTGCTTTGGTTTTTACAAATAATGGCTCCTGCAAGATATAGAAAATGGAACTGCCTTAGCATTAAAACAAATCGAGCCAGTTATGTTTAAAATGCCAGTCAGGCAGACTACAGAACTGTCTGTAAGCAGTATTCTCACAAATTGTTAAATTTATGCAAACAAGAATCTGTTCTCTTCTGACTTTGAGGATAGTGGGTCAGAAGCATCTTTGGGCTCAATGACAATTTTGAGAGCAAAATATCAACCAATTACAAAAAATTATCACTAAGGCATTACCAGACACTGACTTTGTGAAAGTGATTTTTAAATATCAACCAATTACAAAAAATTATCACTAAGGCATTACCAGACACTGACTTTGTGAAAGTGATTTTTTTGGTTAATATAGATTATAATTCCTTGGACCTTAAAACAGGTCCACATAAAACAACATCTTGCCTTTTTTTTAACTAATACTTGAATGGTCACATCTTATGCTGGGAAACTTTTTACAACTTCTCTCACATTGTGAGAAAACACTGAAACGCTACAAAAAGTTCACCGCATAATTAGCTCAATCTGTTGGGTTTGTTTTTCAGAAAGGAGACCAAAGTCAGAAATGAGTATAACCGAATGTGAAGGAAGAGGAAGAAAAAAAAAATATTACAGAAGTTTAGTGTAAGAAATAATTCCTCTACAATCCTGTATGGGGTACAATGAATTGTCAGAAGTATTCTTGGTATATATAGAATACTTAATTTAGTTAAAATACTCAAAAAGGCTATAGGCAGAGTTAATCAATTAAATTTCTGTGCATTTCAGAAAATTGTTTTCAATACCGCTTTAATATTTTCACTTCGACAAAAAGGTAGAATATGTTCATATGCTCAAATTTAAATACCTGCCACTCATTAAATAGCATTCAATTTATTTTTTCCATACATTAATCTGAAGACAAAGTTCTACATAATTAACATGTATCAGACTGAAATGCACTACATACAGTATTTGTCCTGACTTTTCCTGTATATGATCCTAGTCTAATGTTACCCACACAAGCAGCAACACTGAGCCTGAAAAGTATCAACACCAGCATGACACAATTTAGAGGAGTTCTGTTAACGACCATACCTTTAGAGCACAGGAATAGGCCTTTTCTCCCACATTAATGGACTTTGGGTCATCATCATCCAGGTTTTCCCAAATCCTGACATCTCCATCACTGCCACAAGTTACAATGCAGCTGTGGAAAGACACAGGATTTGTTAATACGCAGGAACGGAAAGGACGCCCACCTGTGACTTTCAATCCCAACACGAAAATGACACTTAGGGTTTTTTTAAATTGAAACACAGTACATACTATGTGATACATTGAATATCTACATTTATTATTTCCAAGTAACTTATTAAACATGGGAGGGGGGGAAATCCCTCTGGAAGCGTAACACAGTACCTTGAGTCTCTGAAAACTGCCTAGGCCTGGCACTCATCTGAACTGACCCTTAGATATTACTGGTCAATCCATTTTTTTTCCACGACTTAAAGCAAGTTTTTCAAAGGACTTAATTATCACTGATTTCTCTAAGAACTGGGCATTTAATTGCTTCTTAAGACTTTGAAAACTTACCTTACAGCTTACTGCAAAGTTGAGGGCAAAATTAAGAGTGCTAATGGGTACTTGACTGAAGTTTAACAAGCTTAACACATCCCAGGCCTACAGAACGCTTAAAAAATAGTTAATATGGAATTAATGTTTGCTGCAATTAACTTTCGCAATTTTAATGTAGTAAATGATAATCTAAAGTCAAAGAGCAAATATACAGAAGTTCACATGGGATTTTTAATTAAAGACGTCATGAATCCATAATCAAGCCTTGCGTTCTTTTTTTCTGAAGTTGTCTGCAGTCACAAAAAATTCCAATTAAACAGCAAAATGTTATGAAACCAGTGGCAAAGCTGTGATGTTGCACTTCTTAGTTCTGTAAGGGCTGTACTTTGACAGCAACACAACACTGTGTTGATATTGACTATATTGATGCTGGAGAGTCCAACAGTACTGGACCAGTGGTCTTCAGCAGATATCTCTGCATCTTTTTTTACAGATTTGCACTGTAATGGCAAACGAGGCTTTTTGCAGTCACAGGAGATTGTTATTAGACTAATTCTTCACAGTCCCCTTTGTACCAAGGCTAACAAACTAAAGAAAGGAATAAGAAAACATGGACTTAAACCATAGTCAGTATGCCAAGTCAGACTTACCCCTTGAGTTCATTTTCAGAGGGCTTGTTTTCTGGTTTACCATTTATTTTTAATCAATATAAAGCAAATATTTGCTGTTATGCTTTTATTTATATATTCAAGAAGTAGTGCAAAAATAACAAGGAAAGATAGCAAGCCCAATACTGGATTTCTTCAATTATATTTTCAATTTCTTAGTGTATATATGAACATATTTTTTCCCACACTACACTGATTTCTGCTAGATGCTGTGAAATCGCTCTTATAAAAAGTACATGTAGAGATTTTATACACATGCACACACATATACTATATATACATAGGCATATATATTGGCTTACGTTGAAGTTATATGTCAGTAACTTCAAAATTCAAGGCATCAAACTAGATGTCATATAGCCAGTTCTCAACACAGGAAAAAAACACAAAAGATTTGTCAAATCAACCCTGCCCATAATCATAGAATCACAGAATAGTTTGGGTTAGAAGGGACCTTTAAAGGCCACCTAGTCCAACTCCCCTGCCATGGGCAGGGGCATCTTCCACTAGACCAGGCTGCTCAGAGCCCCGTCCAACCTGGCCTGGAATGTTTCCAGGGATGGGGCATTTTTTCCTTCTATCTAGCTAAATCTCATCTCGTTTAGTGTAAAGCCATTATCCCTTGTCCTGTCCCAGCAGGCCTGCTAAAAAATTTGTCCCCATCTTTCCTGTAGGTCTCCTTTAAGTACTAGAAGGGGCTCTACGGTCTCCTTAGAGCCTTCTTATCTCCAGGCTGAACATCCCCAACTCTCCCAGCCTGTCCTCACAGCAGAGGTGCTCCAGATCAATTTTGTGGCCTCCTCTGGACTTGCTCCAACAGGACCGTATCATTATGTTGTGGGCCCCAGAGCTGGATGCAGTGTACCTCATCCAGCAGGGGCTGGTACAGGAACTCCCGAGAAAGCCGTGGAGAGGAACAAGACCATCCCTCCCCCAGACCACTCCGGTCTCTAGGAATCTGAGGCAGTTACCTCCCAATGTCATCGAAGCAGACGTCCGTGTGTCCCTCAGTGTGGCCGTACCGCATCGGCTTTTGCTCAGAAAGCATCTTCGTTCTCACCTGTTTATTTATGGAGGACAAAGGGGAGAGAAATAAAATAATTTTTTAAAAGAAAAAAGCTTCAGGAAGAGCCTCAGATGGCAGGGACGGAGCTGCTGGGACACCCACCCACCCACGGGGCTAGGGACCCGGGGCTCAGCTTAGGCCAGCCCGGCCTAAGCGATGTAGGACACGGTGCCTGCACCGCCTCGCCAGGGCCCGGCTGTGGAGGCGAACCGTGAAAGAAAAAACGGGTTAATAGGGGGGGAAAATGGGTTAAAAGGGGAAAAAAAAATGGGTTAGGGGGG
>VXBO01005756.1:575360-599305 GCA_013400135.1 Rhinoptilus africanus | reverse complement strand
CATTCCCCGGATACATTATCTCCATGCATGGAGTGCGTGTGTGGTTATTTTGTATACTTATGTTCGTCTATTTAATGGCAGTCCCTCAAGAATGGCGAGGAAAGCCCAGACGAAGGGTTTATCCGAAATCCCCCTTACAGCAGAGGGGGGCAGGGGGGCTGGGGAGCCCTCTCAGGCGCCCGGGTGAAGCAGGATCAAGCCCATTTGGAGATGGTTATGGCAATTATGGAATTACTCTGTAATTACAGGCATCCCGATGCCTGTGCTGGATGCAGTTGTAGTTGGGCAGGTAGCGATTGCGCTGCAAAAATCATTAATCTCTCGTGTGCCGGAAAAATTGGACGAAAGCGTCGTGATTTATTTCTTGGAGGGCAAAAAAATGTTAAAGCTCGATATACCTGAAATAAGGAGAGAAAAAAAGAAATCAGTTTTCTGTTTTCCCTTTATATAGCTTAAATAATCTGGCCCAGTTTATTCCTGCTTCTAAGAAAAATTGCTTCCAGGCAAACCCCTTTTCTCTTCGGTTTTGCTGCGCAGCGGAGTTATCGGTGGTTGGGGTGAGCAGAGTGATTTATTGATATTGGAAATGTGGTCGGCTCTCTATAACAATCACATTGTTGGTACTTTCATGAATGAGTAAGTGACAGGATTACAGAGCAGGCATGCTTCGTTAAAAGCAAACAAACAAAAAAAAGCCCAGATTTCATTATTAAACCTTTTGGGAACTGCGTAGAGACATGTTTTCCATGAGTGTATCCTGATGTATTTCAGTAAATCGTGATTTCTGGGGAGGATAATGTGTTCTAGCAAAATGTTTCGAGCCGAACTGCTTATGAGATGAGTGGGAAGAGTGAGCTATTCTCACAGCAGCCTTATTGCAAGCCGCTGCCCGGGATGGAGACTGATGCGTGTCGACTGTATTTATTTTTCCTTATTATTTTAATTTGCAGAAACTCTGGTACAAACTGCACCTAAAATATTTTACAGTATAAAAGGCAGTTTAAGTTCAGTTCTATGTATCAATTAAATTTCATTGTATGGAGGTGGGATAAGTCTTTGATCAGCATGGGAAAACTTGGGGGGGAGGTTTTTCGAGGGGTGGAGGGATCCCATGGTCCCTTGGCCAAGGGACTACAGGCCCAGTGGCTTTGTCACTTCCGAAAGTGGCACAGCACCAAATGCAAGGTTATTCTTTAAATCCGGTCAGGAACTGGACCTGCTGCTGACTTGATTAATAGGTGTAAGTGGCTGTGAGCGGAGCGGCAGGGCGGGAGCCGGGAATCGCGCTGCTCTCCTCTTCGGTTTCTGGGTGGAGCACCAAGTGTTGGGTCATGGACCATCAAGCTCTTACCGATTTAGCGCTGCTGTGGGCTGCCAAGCGCTGCCTCCGAGTTTCATTAAAGCAGTAGATATGAGCAGCCCTCACCTTTTGGCACCTGCTTCCCGATCACTTCCGCCTCCTGGGTGAGAATAAAATAAGCCCCGGCGCTGGGGGGGATTTATCCTCCTGCAGTTCTGGGATTATGCAGACCTAGGACAAATCAAGGGTATTTCCAAGTAAGAAGCATTGTAGGTTATCATTGGTATCCTTAGACAGTCACTTTCTCCTGTATGTGTGTGTGTGATTATTGCTTTAATCTGCTGGAAAGGCCTCTGGAGCCAAGCGTAGGTATTTTTGGATAGTATCGTAAATCAAAATAAACATAGTCGAAACTGAAGAAAAATGAGTTAAGATGAGACTTAATGTTATCCTTAATAGGTTGGGCTTTTTTCCAAAATAAGTCAGTAACAGCTCAACTTCAGTGGAAGGTCAGGTTTTAAAATGCGGTCTTGTGGCCAAAATCTAATTGGGCAAAACTAATGAAAACAGCATGTGACCGGTGAGAATTTTTTAAAATAACTTTTATGTAAGTTGAAAGAAAAAAAGAAAAAGTACTCCAGTTTTTATGGCTTGCTCTTCTCTCTCTTCTAAAGCTGATAAAATCCTGAATATCAATTTTTGTAACAGTTCCAAAATTGATTTATTCTTTGTGTGAGTCCCCTTTTCTTGTTTAATTAGAGGCCTAATACAGCGATGCTTTGGCTTTTGTGTACTTGGGCAGAAAACTTTCAAAGTATTTCCTGGAGGGGCCGTGCAGCCTGGGAGCACTGGAGAGGTGGTGGGACCTCCATCCTCAGAGGTTTTCAGGACGTGGCCAGACCGTGCTGTGCCTCCCCTGAGCTGGCACTGGCAGTGGTCCTCCTCCGAGCTGGAGGGTGGGATGGAGACCTCCATGTCTGCTTCAGACGGTGCTTTGCTGGTCTTACGTAGAGGATTCTGCTTCTTCATTATACTGAAAGGGAAGCAGCTTGATGAGGAGAACTTGGAGGTGCTGGGCTAGAGGCAAGGGTCCAATGCCACAGGACATAAATATCTAGTTAAAGCAATTCATTGTTTATTGAATAAATTAAAAAAAGGTCTGTCTTCGCTTATAGTTTTGATTCTCCTATTGGAGTTATTGGGTATTTGCTGTGATTTAATTAGACATATGGTGAGGCTGTAACTGTCTTATCGCAGTTGCTGACTGCAGCCTACCTCTGGCTAGGAGGTAACGTTGTTATTGCCTCCAAACAGCTGCTAGACATTGCTTTTAGTTTGGGCTTCAAATTCTAGTGTTGAGGCATCAGCTCACGAAAGGAAAAGCATCTTGTGCAGCCGTCTGCGCCCCCCCTTCTGCAGCCTGGCGGGAGTCGTGCCTCTGAAGGAAGGAGCCCTGCACGTTATAAAAACAACAACAGAAGCCACCCAGCGCTCTGCTTGTCCTCGGGGACTGTAAGCTGTGACAATGTTGGATAACCTTGAACTACAAGACGGATCCCGTGGCCCAAAGTGAACTCCACTTATCGCTGCATGTTGCTTTACTTTTGCCATTTGTTTAGGAGGAAGATTTTTCAAGCGTAAGGGTTTTGTCAAATCTGCCAGTTCCTGAGATGCCCAAGGTATCCCCACATAGAAGGTGGCTTTTGTAGGCAGAAGACCAATTATATCTACCAAAAAGATCTCAGAACTGATGCGTGTTAAGCTGCGCGGTGCTGGACTCCTCCATTTAACCTTGCCCTGTAGCGAAAAGTACACTCTGTGTTCCCTCTCTTTCATCCTTGCCCTTCTCTCCTGCTCTTTCAGTTGCACTCCAGCAGTTAATGGATGTACGGTACACGGCATTTCCCTTGGACGTTTGCAGTGAAAGGAATAGCTGGTTTACGTGGATAGCCTGCAGTGGTAATACAGCACTGAATGCCTCACTGCCCTTTATGCCTTTTTCTTTCCTATACCCAAATTATTTTTGGTCCCTGTTTTATTGGCGGGCTGTGAATCAGGGATTCGGAAAGGTACGAAGGCACGACCCCTTGTTGGTAATGCCAAACGGTGGGATTTGGGCACATAAATACACAGTGGCCGGTGCGTGTTTCAGAAGGCAGCTCATCTGTGAGCACATGGACGTTTATAACACGTTTGGAAACCAAGGTTTTGTCTCATGAGTGGCAAGCTGACCATCGAAAACCATCCCTTACTCTTCCTTCGCAAGGTCAAGTTCAAACCTGGCTTTAGTAGGATGACATCCCTTTTTCTTCTTCTATTCCGTGCTCTTTTCACGGTCTGGTGTTTCGTCTGATTAACAATTAGTGCTCTGACGTGGCAGAACTGGCGCCTCGCTTCCAGCAGCCTTCAAACCCCAGGGAAACAGTTCTCCGTGCCGCTGGCTAATGGTGCGTGTCTTACAGCATCACGTGCTGTGTCTCCACTTTAAGTTTCAGGGTTCAGGTACCGCTAGCGATTCGCGATAGAAGAAAGGTACAAAGTAGAAGGGGGCTTTACAGTTAAATACAACAACCACCTAGAAACCAACGTAAAACACTGAAATTATTTCAGTTGCAAAGCTGAAGTTAGGAGATAACGGGCCTTTTCAGCACTTCTGGGGTTTGTATGTTTTGCAGTTTTTAATTAAAAGACCATATTCTGGGTATTATTATTCTGTTTACGGGCTGGACATGCAGAATGAGATAATTGAAGGTTTTCAAAACTGTCGTATCCTAATTTTTATGTACTTGATTTTGCAACCTCAGTGATATATCTTTCTCCAATTAAAAATCCCATCCGTAGAGAGTTAATGTATTTTATCACAGGATGAATCTAAAATAACTTTTTGTCTTCAGCAATTGCTTCAGGTTATCACCAGGGTTAATGAAATTGCTTTTTTTCCTCTTTTCAGCTGTGGAGAAAATTCAATGCTCCAGTCTAGTTTGTTTCTGGATGAAAAATATAAATGTTGCAAAAGCAATCAATGAATCTTGGACTAAACAAAGGTGTTTCAGGTCTCATATATAAACGTTGCCTTTCTCCTGCCTGCATTGCATCCTGCAGTGTGTTCACTGACAAGTGGTTCGCAAAATCCTGAGAGAAGAAAAATAATTCTATTTCAATCTTTAGTTTGTAATTGCAGGAATATGGACCCCAATCTCTGATTCCACTTGGTACCAATGAGGTACCATTCATCTAGATTACTCTAATGCCATTTTTTCTCCACGTATTTGCAATATTTTACCTATCTTGTCCTCCTTCCACATTTCTGCCTCTCCTCCTTTTCCCTCTGTTTTTCTTTTCCCCGCAGCTCTCAGGTTCGTGGCTTGTAAATAAGGAAAGCCGTGTCAAAAATTCCTGGGTGAAAGTTCCATCTGGGCTGCGTTTGGCCCACAGATTGCACATAAGCCTTTTGGCATGGCAGCCTTATTCTTGTACTGAAAGCAGAGGCTAGAACTCAGCCTGTGCAGCCTCGGGGGACGGCAGAGAGGTTGTGTCGTGCCGGCTAATCCCGATGATGAGAATGGATTGAATGGAGAGAGGAAGTGGATGCCTTTTTCTTTTCCTGCTTAGTATTTACCATGTCAATTAGTTTAAAAAAAAAAAACAAAACAACACGCAACAAAAAATTGACAGCCAAAAAAATCGGTGGAATAGAGGATTTGTGCATCATTTTGGTGCAAAAGCATCATGGTATGTGATGGGAAGTATTCCTACATTCTGCCATGCCTCGGGAGAGTACAGCATACGTTACATATTGCTATCTATGTACCTTGAAAAAATTCTGCTCTACTTGCAACTGAGTAATCAAAGGAGGATTTTTTTTTCTTTTTCAAAGCGCAACATTCAAAAGGAAACCTCTTATCTATTTGAGAATTCAGTATGCTTTTGGAAACAAAAGAGAATGAAATCAGCAACTGTAGGTCTCAGAGCAACACTGATTTTAATAATGTAAACTTTCTTCTCTAATGAGGAATAAGCAGTTCCATCTTTCATGGCCTTTTAAAATTGCTTTTACTAAGGGACTGGATTTGGTTTAATCCTTTTCAGTATGTAAAGCCCTAGATATTTCAATCCCTTAGGGGCTCAGTATTTTCTACCTCGGTTTGAAAAGGCAGAGGAAAACAGCTTTCAGGAAATTGACAGAATCTGTGACTGATATAATTTAATATTTTTTTTTATCCAGAAAGTGACCCAAAAGTGTCAGTTAAGCAACAGATCTCTGGCATCCCACCCTGTGGATTAGTAGCAAACAGGCATATCATCTAGGTACAGTAGCTCTTTGTACTCTGACCTAGTTGTTTCTGTTCTGGCTTGTTCGTTCTTGAAAGGTTATTTGGAAGAGATGCAGAATTTGCTCAATAAACAGCTAAAGCAGCATCACCTGCCACGTGAAGTGCTTCCCCTTCAAATGGACCCTAGCACAATAGGAGTGCCGACACCTCAAACCGTCTGCTCTGCTGTGTAATTGGAACGGATACTCTAAAACCCCCTAAAATGGTTTATTCTGGAGGATGCTTTTCCCAAGGAAAGGTTAAGAGAGCCTTGTCTGGGATCAGGCCGGTATTTGTGGGGTGTACTAGTGAATTCAGCTGGATCATATTGTTTTTACATGGTTAGCAATTAATTGTCGCTGTTGTCCTGTATGCACCTGCATTGCTCTTGTGTTGTGTGCATGCGTAACTGTCAACTTAGCTGCCTTTTTCTTTTTCCTCAGATATTTCCAGAAAGTGCCTTGAGGAAGCTTCCTTATGTAGAAAAACCCTACGAGAAACACCGTGCGCTTTCTGGTAACTTGTGAAGCAAAGCTGTCAAAATGGCAGAAAATAAGGACAGTAATATTAAAAACGCAGATGTGAGACCCAAAAGCAGCCGGAGCAGAAGCGCAGACAGAAAGGATGGTTACGTCTGGAGTGGAAAGAAGCTCTCCTGGTCTAAAAAGAGTGAGCACGCTTCTGATGCTGAAACAGCGAGTGCTGCAGGAAGATCGGGGAGCAGTTTAAGGAGCCAAGAGAGGAAATACAGCTGCTCATCTATCGAGCTGGATCTGGACCGTTCGTGCGGTCACAGGTTTTTAGGCCGGTCTCTCAAACAGAAGCTGCAAGATGCTGTGGGGCAGTGCTTTCCCATAAAGAATTGCAGCAGTCGGCATGCCTCAGGACTGCCATCGAAAAGAAAAATTCATATCAGTGAGTTAATGCTAGATAAGTGTCCTTTCCCTCCGCGCTCGGAGCTAGCTTTTCGGTGGCACTTGATCAAAAGACATACAGCTCCTATAAGTCCAAAAGCGGAAGACTGGATAATTGCTGATTTATCCCAGCAGGAGGAAAGGGAGGATCAGCTGCGAGACGATGAGATTGCCAACGGGGGAATGGACTCTCCCTCCCCGTCCTGTGACTTTACCGACAGTGGTTCCTTTAGGGGTGATTCGAGGTCTGAGCTGGTGACAGGTAGGGTGCTTAGAAGCAGCAAAGATGAGAGCGATATGGACTCCGACGATGAAGTTATAACACTGTGCACAAGTTCTAGAAAGAGAAACAAGCCCAAATGGGAAACGGATGATGAGCTGCTCCGGATGGAAACGCCTCCAAAATACCACACGCAGATTGATTATGTCCACTGCCTAGTCCCAGACCTCCTCCAGATCAATAACAATCCCTGCTACTGGGGAGTCATGGATAAATACGCGGCTGAGGCGCTGCTAGAAGGAAAGCCAGAGGGAACATTTTTGTTACGAGATTCTGCCCAGGAAGACTATTTGTTCTCTGTGAGCTTCAGGCGCTACAGTCGTTCCCTCCACGCGCGGATAGAGCAGTGGAATCACAACTTCAGCTTCGATGCCCACGATCCTTGTGTCTTCCATTCTCCTGACATCACAGGACTCCTAGAGCACTACAAAGATCCAAGCTCCTGTATGTTCTTTGAACCGCTTTTATCCACTCCACTGAACAGGACTTTTCCGTTCTCTCTTCAACATATATGTAGAACAGTTATTTGCAACTGTACAACTTACGATGGTATTGACGCACTTCCCATCCCTCCATCGGTGAAGCTGTATCTGAAGGAATATCATTATAAGTCAAAAGTGAGAGTACTCCGGATTGATGTACCAGAGCAGCAAAGCTAGAAAATATTTTTATGAAAAAATGAAATTGTCAGACAAATAGTATGTTCAGTCTTTCTTCCTTCTGGTTGTTCTTTTTTCATAGCAATTTGATTTTATTTTTTTCTTTTTCTGCAG
Organism: Rhinoptilus africanus; assembly: GCA_013400135.1. Taxonomy (NCBI): domain Eukaryota; kingdom Metazoa; phylum Chordata; class Aves; order Charadriiformes; family Glareolidae; genus Rhinoptilus; species Rhinoptilus africanus. Next base: position 591,725 of record VXBO01005756.1, on the reverse strand, counting down.
ATTATTTAACCCCCAAACTGGCCTCTCTCTAAGGCTTTTTTATCCAAACGTACTTTGAGTCTTCCCACTGCTCTTTTTTTAGAAATGATACTCGTTGTGGGATTTTAGTACTGTTCCAAAACTAGAGTTTTACAAAATTTCAGGTAGACTTTCTGATATTTCTGTAGATGGGTAGTCTTTAGATCTAAAACCTCTAAAAATCAGTTTTGAACTTGATCTGTCTTTTATATTGTAATTTACATACATTGCTGACATGTTTGAAATAATGCACTGTTAACTAAAGATTGACTCATCTGTATTTTCTGCATTTCTTTTAAAATGAGTGCCCTCACCTCTGTGTGCGTGTATGTGTGTCCATCTGTATCTAATAGAGTAAATTCATCAGTCTATTTCTAACATTACTATTCCTAGCAAAATGAAGTTTGAAAGAGGAGACGATCTTTCTATAAATACATCAGGGGACTAAACACCAGGGAGGGGAAAAACAATTCAAGTTAGGGATGACACTCAGTACAGGAACAAACGTGTATAAACTGGTCAGGAAAAGATTTTTGGTTTGGAAAGGAGGAAGGCTCGTCATGGTCAGAGCAGCGGGGTTCCGGAACAGCTTTTCATTTTGTATAATAGCAGTAAAAAGCAAACTACTCATAAACTGGGATTTGATCAGTGTCAAGGGATAATGATGCAGTTACTTATGATAGATGGGACTTGGACTTGGTAACTCTATTTCTGTGTTAGTATTTCATTATATGAAATACCCAGTTTTCACTATAGGAGCTGCTGCTTCTGAAACGACAAGGCATTGAGGGGGAGGGAGAGAAGGAAGATATTTCTCTAAAACTCTGCATATTAAACTATCTGATCTCGCATGGTTGATCCTGAGGTGATGATGAATAACTTTCTTACTTTGTTAGCAGGAGGGTTACTTTTTAAAATAAGTTTAGTTTGGTGGGGGGGAACAGTCTGCAGATTTTTCTTGCAATGTGAAGCATTTGGTCGAATGGCTGCCTGCCAAATTCCATGTACGGGAAAACCACGCATGGATAATGCTCCTAAAAGCATTACTTACATTACATGGATAGGCAGATCTGCCACTGAATTATTGGTGAAATCCCAGCGAGACTCTGGGTTTCTGCTGCTTTCCAGGCTGGCCTCGGGACGCAGCTGTGGGAGGCACAGGAGTGACCCGCAGTCCTGTTGTCTTTGCTTGTGGGTGCTTTATCTCCTCCTGCAAAATTGGCCCCGGAACCACTCTGCCAAAAGTACATGAAAAGTATGTGAGATGATGTAATTGTAACACAACCACCCCACTGTTTCCTCTCCTTTGATCGCAGGGAGAGTTTGTATCCTCTTGAGATGCTTTTGAAACTGAGACACCCCCCCCCAAGCCTGCATGTTACAAATGTGCTTGATTTCATGTGTGCAAAAGATCTTCTCAAAAATAAGCAGTTTCCCACGTTCGTGATGAGGTTACGTACATGGGCAGGCTGGGAGCAGCAGTGCCATAGGGTCTCACTCCCAGATTGTAGCCTAAAACTAAGCAATATTTCTCTTTTAATCTTTTAATTTTACCTTGTACAGAATCCTACGGATTCTGGGTAATCTGTCCTGCAAGCTGGGTACTGGGGAGTTAGCAAGGAAGCTTTGCTATGCAACTCCACTGGGGACACACTGCCCTGCCCTTGTCCCCCCCACCCCCGAGCAGAGAACACCCTTTCCACTAACCTGCTGTCACTGTGATGATGTAAACAGATTTCCAGGGACATCTGCTTAGAGACCAGCCCGTTTGTTATTTGCTGTGTTTGAAATAGGTTTTGAACCAAAGTCTCCAGGGAGAAAATGCTAACACATCAATCTATCGCGTCACACAGGGATGAATACGCTCCGGGACAAACTCTCAGCTGCTATAAATCAGCGTGGCTTTATTGATACGCTTATAACAGCTTATACCAGCTGAGATTCTGCCTCCTCCGTATGCAAATGATAATTGCATGACTGATGCCAGAAGAATTACCCTTTTTTTTTTTTGTAACCTTCTCCTTGTGCTGCTTCCATTCAACTGACATTGCCTTTTGCACAAACTGTATTTTATCAAGGACTGCTTCAGACTAATAAATCTATTTTTCCTTCTATTTGTCACTGCCATTTCCCAAATACAAAGTGAGGGAGCAGCAGGGATCATCTTTGTTGTGCTCTTTTACTCTGGGCCGGTCAAAGGTCCCTTCCGACCTAGACGATTCTCTGGTGGAACGGTGGCCTGTGATTTGCCTGGCTGCAGTACAACGTGATAGTATCTGGCTCAAAATCCGACTTCAGAATGATATCAGAGGTATTTGCAGTCTGCTTCATTAGAATTCTCTTCCAGAAACTCCTAATTAGGGAGTTAGCGAAGGCCACCATCTCTCAAAATCAGCAAAGATTTTGTCCCTTCGAAATGAAAGGCCGTGAAAGAACCTTTTTGGGGGTATAGTTCCCCAACGCGCTGTTTTCAGTGCTGTCTGGGCACAGCCTACATTGCTTTGACATTTGTTGGTGCATCACTTACCCCAAAAATGTCTTGAGCACTCCAGTTTTAGGAGACCTATATAATACAGCAGTTGGGGGAAGGAGGTGCGGCACATAAAAATAGTGCCTTTGGACTGTGGGCCAGTTAGTTCCATTTATTTAGAGAAATCATACATAGAAAGCATTGATGAATGGCGTTTCGTCAAAGTTTGCCCTATTTTTTCTTGGTTTATTTGTCCAGATCATGTCTGTGTGACATTTGTAGCTAATGACATGCCTTGTGTGTATGTGTGCAGTCTGTGAAAGAAAGATCCATTTCATGAAGTATACATTTTTTTATGAAACACGAGACCTCAAAAGGTCTATTTTGCTTAAATCTATGTCCCCTTTTTTCTCTTTTATGTCTTTTTTTTTCTAATAAGCCTTGTAGAAATTAACTGGGTTTACAGTATGTCAAGAATTATCATCCTAAAGTTTTCCTCCCAGTGCTGCCATTAACAGTCCCACTGGTGCTGCTCACTCCAATAATACTTTATAGCACCTCCCATCTCAAGTATGAGCCAAAGATAAGCAAGTCTTGAAGTTCAGCGTTGAAGCCCTCTAAAAAATTAACCTCTGAAACAGGGTAAGAACTTCCATTTTCTAAGCCCAAGCTCTTGCAAGACCCCAGGTTCTTCAGAGTGAAGATTAAACGTGGAGCAAGGAAAGGTATGGAGATGTATGGAAAACCACGGGCTCAAGATGACGCGGCAGGTCAGTGGCTGAGCGAGAATGTAATCCAGAGGTGACCCTGGCCACAGCCTCCCAGTTTTGGGTCCCCAGCCAGCTTTGCGTCCGGAATTGTGTCTGCATGACGCCGTTTGTATTGTTTTGAAGGTGGTTTCATAGGAGGATGGTAGAAACGCAGCGTATTGAATCAGTGTGAACAGCTTCTGGTAAGAAAAAAGATCTGATTTTGATAAATTATTTTGATATGGGGGGGGAAGGTCAAGGTCTTGATGCGCGCTGGGAAAACTACATATACAAGCTATTTTTACAGGATGGTTTTAAAAACAATTAAACGCTCTTTCCATTAATGATGTTCTCTGGAGTTTGCTTTTGCCTGAAGTGACTTTTTGCAGCTCTATAGTAATGCCAGTTGTTGGCCCCGCGCGGTCAATACAGAGCAACTTCAGCTCCATCAGAATCGTTGATGGATTTGGGGCAGTTGGTGTGTCCAATAATTGGGAGTCCACATTTCTTCTCGATTTCCCTATTCTCAGCATTTGTCTTGATGAAATCCAGGGCGCATTCGGAACAGGGAATGTGTATCTATAGTGGCATATCCAACCTGAAAAAAAATGAGTGATCATGATTTAAATGCTTTCCTTTTAAAGACGCTGGTGTGTTTCCAATACAAAGAAGAAATCCTTGTATGATGCAGTCATACATGGCCTTGCTGCAAAATTGACATGCTCTTAAATAATTAAAAAGGGGGATACTTTAATTTTGAAAAAGGATGCTGGAGGAAGGAGGTTAAAGGAAGCTTTTAGTCATCTCTAAGGTTAGATTTATTGATCTAGTGATCAATCCGTTTCTCTTTCCTGAATTTAAAGCTAATGGGAGACTGTGGTCAGAGATGAGTGGCTTTTAGTTAAGGTTTTTGACTCTTATAAATAATACAACAAATGTCCTAGTAAGTAATAAGAAATAAGATACTCGCTCATTCTTTTTAAATAGAACAAATGTGGCAAACAAGACTCAGCTGTAATTTTTGAAGTCATTTATTAGACAAATTGCTCTTCTCTACTTCTTTTACAAGAGAGACATAAACCATTATATTATTTATTCATGAATCATAGCCATTAGGATGATAAATCAAATTATCAGCTTCCTGTCTCTCTTCAGTTTTAATCATTTTTTATGGTTCATGCAATATAAAGACAGCTTCCTTCCTATGAAACTAGAGACCTTCAGAGACCTTTTTATTGTAAACGTACATTTCCTTCCCATTTTTAAGTAGATCCTAGTGATTTTCTCTGTCAATTTTACCCGCAATAAAAATCCAATAAGGAACTTGTACGTTGATTCAATATAGCCAAGTTAGCTATGAAGTAAGTGATTTTGGTTAACCTCTGAAATAACATAGTACTGGAAAATGCAGTTAAAGGATTTTTTCCGCCACCCCTAAATGTGCGTGGTAGTATCACATGCAAAATGAAGAGAAATCTGGACTTGAGCTTACTTACTGATGGCAGGACCGTTCTCAAAGGGTTTAACGTGAGCTCTGCAGCAGCATCACTTTTTTTTATACATTGAAGCTTACTTTTTCTGCCGTATACACACAGCCAGTATGTCTTTGTCTCTTCCCATAACGTGGGAAAGCTGCGGTTACTCTGAGCTGAGGTGGTTTTGTCCTTTTTTCCCTCTGCATCTCTCTGCTTCAGCATCTAAACCAGATGAGCTGTGCCTGATGTGGTGTGGGTGGAGGGGTTGTCCATTCAGAAAGAAATGCACATTGATTTCCGTTCCAAACAGCAACAGCTAACGGGGTTTAAACTTGATCGTCCTTGTTAAATACTACTCTCAGGAAGCACTGATGAGGTCAGTTACCCGGGATGGAGGAAGAGCCTCTGTCTGCATCATTAGACATACTCAGCTGTGCTACAGTGTAAAAATCAATACTTGTTTACTCAACTCTATGAATAATAGAGTTTTGGACGTAAATATATAATGTATGCATCTAAAATCTATAGCATGGGGCTGACGTGAGTTGCAATAACTTCCCTCTTCCCTGCATCCCTTTTTAAAATCCCCTGGGTGCTGGAGTGATTCGTTATCTGGCCAAAACGCGTCCTCGGCCCAGGCTCCCCGCAGATGGGTTGTTCGGAACACCTTCCTGCGGGATCCTTGCTGGGTTAGGCTGCCACGTGCCCAGGGATGTCCTTGCGTGAGGACTCCTGGTATTTTATTGCTGGGGGAGAATCTCTTGAATGGCGTGTGTTTGGGATCGGTCAGAGGGATGTCTGGATCAGGGACCATTGCTCCCATGGTTGCCACAACATAGCCACAATGTAATTAAGAGTCCTAGCAGGCTCATTAGCCCATTAGGATGTCTGGGCACCAGTGCAGAGACACGAGGATGACTTGACTCACGATAGATGAGGACAACAGCCTTGGGGGCTGGCTGCCACGCACACAGCACGTCTCCACCTTCCCACCACGGTGGTGAAACCTTTTTGCGAAAAGCGTGCCTGGTAAAGTCCAAAAATCTTTGTCTCCCTGTTGTCTTTGTTATGCTCATGGCTCTTGCATATCAAAACAGTGTGGCAGGAATAACGCCAGTCTCGTGTTACTGTAACCCACCAGCACAAAGCCATCGCTGGGAAGTGCCAGCTTAAGGAAGATTTTAATCCAGCTCCGAGGTAGGAGAACCTGCTGGCTGTCTGGGCACTCTTCCATCTTATTTTCCTTATTTTTCTTTTCAATTCCTGGGGAAAAAAAAAAATAGTTAAGTTTCATGTTCAGCCACCAGCTAAGAGCATCTCTGAGTTGGTCTCAGTGGAACAGGTTAATTGCCAGACTTTTATTTTTTTAACGCGCATCAATTGGAATAAGCTACAGCAATTGGAATAGGCGACAGTCCACTGGCTTGTGTTAAAGTGGGATTTTTTTGTTTAAGGAAAAGGCTGGGTCTGTCCTTCGTAGCAGTTACGTGACTGTATTTCTAGGTCAGGCCTTTATGCGTAGTCACATGAAGTTTCAATTTGGACAAAACACCCCGTTAAGGGCCTTGATGCTTGATGCTGTTATGATTAGAAAGTTGTCTAATCAAATTTTGTTTCCAATTAAAAAAAATTGGATTAGCTCTCAGACTGAGACCTTCGCTGTTATTTTTAGTCTACAACTAATGAACCCCTGAAAATAGAGTGTATAATGAAAATACGGTGATTGGTTCTGCTGGGATGGTTGGGAAAATACATTAGCAGATCAGAAAGGGTAATAAATCTTCTGTCACAACCTTCCTCATTAAAGTAGATAATTTGAAATTGCCTCCAGTGTATTAAACAGTTCATTATTTTGTGGGGAGCAACACACAAGACAAAAGAGTAGTGTTCTTTTAATTGATATCCAAAGCCTGGCAAAAAAAAAGATCAAGCAAATTTAGTGAAGAAAAATCAATCTGAGCACTGGCAGTGTTGCTGTGCAGCTTGTTCAGAGCCATCTGAAACGTCACGTCCCCCGGCTTAGGGGAAGGAGGAAAGGTCTCTGGAAAACACTAGGGGAGAGAAAGCAGGGATAGGGAATAGCTCTACTAAATCTGCCATCGTGGTTTTCTCTACCACCGCAGTTGCAAAATTAGATGATTTCAGGTTTGTGTATATTTTATTCTGATGGTTTTAGCACATCAGAAATGAACAGCCCCCCAATTTTATCAGCACCTTGGTGTTATTCCAGAGGCATCCAGTGCTTACAACAGGCAAAGGGTGCCATCAGCCCGAGGGAAGGGCACAAAGCATAACCTGAGTGGGAAAGTGAGGCAAGAAAGGTGAATCTGGGACAACAGATAAACCAAGGAAGGAACCTAGTGCCAGGGTGCAACAGAGACTTTTCTCTGTGTATCTGGCTGTGACGTCTCATCAGGAGCAATAGGAAATCTCCACCCTGGTGGTTTTGGCAAGGTACATCCCTATGTGATCTTCCACCTCCCCAGAAATTCCTCGTTTTTCAGGACACCTTTGACCCGGCAAGAGGGAGGCTGAGGGCAAGCTGAAGCCTTTTCTTATCCGCCTCTTTACAGCAAAAACGCTGGCATTAAACTAGAAGGTGCCTGAGCTCTTGCTGCCGCCAAGGTAACACAGGGCTGGCGAGGGGGACATCCTGTCATTTTTAGACTCCTGTCATTTTTAGACTCTCCGAGCCAAATTACATCTTGGTGTGATGCTGCTGGCTCTGCTGTCCTTGTACACAAGGAACCTTGGTCCTGTGCCCAAAGAGAAGGCAAACGCGAAGGGGAAATAGGGAAACGTTTTCTTGGGGAAGATATATTCTAAGGTGGCAGTGAGTGGGAGGGTGTGAGTTTGAGTATGCCAGCCAGATGAGGCACTTGCCCTTTGACTCTTTTACGTTGATTCACTAAGAACACACGCATTTATGAAGATAAGCCAAAAAAAAAACCAAACTGCAAATGCCTCTTCCCAAGTCCTCTCCTCCAAATGAGTCAAAGAAAAATCAGCTCTCACCCCTTTGCCAGCCAGCCTTTCTCATGCATGAGCAACGCTTGGTTTCTGCTGGATATTCCCTCCTGACAGGATCTTCTGCCACCACAGGTAGGATCTGTTGGTACAAATTACCTGAGTGGGTGGCAGATTCTTGGTACACAAAAGACCAACCAAAGAATAAAAGGATCCTTTCTTTCACATGAGCCAGGGGGACGCGCTGAATACTTGTGCTCCATTTAATAGCAAAAGCGCAAGTAAATAATCCCTTGCTTTATCTGATGTGCTCCTTTATTGGATTCCAGGCAGACGGGATTATTGAGGGGGAAAGGAAGAGGGAGGCTGGAGAAGACCTAAAGGGAAGGAAGGGGGAGGCAGAGAAACTGGGGAACCAGAGCTGCTGCTTTCCAAGGACCTCCCAAGCCAAGCATTGTGCCCCTGCTCTTTAATCTACTGGCCTTCCTCCCCCTCTTAACTGCTTTGACACCCACACACTGTAATCAAATAGCCCTCCCCAAAGCACGTTTTGGAACACTGTTTCTCAAATGTTTGGCCACATTAGGGTAGAAATTATTCCAGATAAATTCGTTCAATGCTTTATGTGCTAAAAATGGCGCATTTGTTATCACACAAATAACATATGGCATTAGCAAGTGAAATTTAATATTGCAGCAGCTGAAATCACAAGTGTAGCTTATCCACCACCTGAACCTGAGATGCACAAGTAAAGCAGAGACGTGCCCCTCCCTCCCTCGCACAGTCATCAGCATCCACAATTCTTTCTTTGACTGCCTCCGACAGCTTTGGCTTCGTTTGTACTCCGATACCACACTTTTACACTGATTCCTCTAGTTTTATATAGAACACGTGAATGGCTGTGCCAGGCTGGCCCAAAAGCCCATCCTGGCAATTGCCCCGGCCCCAGCAGTGGCCACAATGACGGCTCAACGAAGGGCAGCTCAGGCAGCGGCCAGCCCAACCCAGCAATGGGTGCTTTACTTGTCTCAAAACAAAAACAAGCATTACTAGTAGTGAAAAATACTATAAAGTTATTTTGAATGAGGCACTAAATGGCTGTGTGCTGATGTTTTTATCTTCTAAATATGACAGTGCGACTTAATTTCTAACAGTGGGGAGATTCATTGCAAACAACTGACTGCAAATCAGCAAATGAATGGGAGTAATCTCCACAAAAGTATACTTAATTCATTTGCCAATCACAGTTCATTTTTAATTAGGAAAATACATTTTAGCAGGCATGTAATGCATACTTTGTCTAAAAGAAAAGTAATTATTTCTAGCAGTATCAGACCTAACTACAGTGCTGGCTGTTAAATCTTTGCTGAGAGGGAGAGTCCATTCATCTTTTACTGCACTTCAGCATAATCGTTTTGGAGCCTGATCCCACAATCCTTGCTGCCAACTTGCTCCTTAGGAACAATCTGTGCGATTAAGAGCTATTCATAAGTTTAAATAACATTGCGCTTGTTTTTACCTCCTGTTACTTCATGAAACCTGCAGTTCAAATAGTGGAGCTGGGGGAATGTCTCCTGTTTGGGGAGTTGGTTCTTTCTGCTATTTTGGCAGCACATCTTGTTGTTTTCCCAGAATGTGTTTAGCTAAAGTAGTGCCGAGGAAGGAGTGTGACACAGCCCAGAACGAGACTGGTTTTCTCAGGTCACCAACCAGCCTGGACCCTGTGACACTGGGCTGAAATATTACCGAGGAAGTGTTATTCCTGTTCGTTATTTGTATTGCAACAGTAGCTCGACACTGCTAACCTCAAAACTAAAACAAGGAGATGCTCTGTGTCCTGAAGAATTTCAAGTCCAGGCACAAAACGGGAAACAATATATGAATCCAGGGGAGGTGGTGGAGGGGAGGGGGCTCTGTGGTGGTGATACCAACCACGGCCAGGGCAGCAGTCGTGGGATGGGGAATCAGAGGATGGGAATCTCCCGGCAGGAGGAGAGGAACGAGCTCCTGCCAAGCCAAGCAAAGGCAATGGTGGACCTGGGAAAGCAGGTGGCCAGGAGGGGAGTTTGCTGGAGGCAGTTTTTAAGTGCCCATTCTGCTAAACTGCCGCCAGCACAGCCCTGGGGAGCGAGAAATAACGAGGCAATTATGTCCTCAGATCCCTGTGATACTGTTAAAGTGGAGCCCGGCATGTTTCGCAATGTACTTTATCACAATAGTCAGTTGGTTTTCTTTCTAAATGGCTGTATAAAGGAGTATTTCTGCTAATTAATTAGGATGCATTCACCCCTGGGGTTCAGGAGAGCTTACAGTGGGGATTTGAAATCTGTTTCTTCAGACAATACTACATTTACAGGCAGGAGTAGCGCTTGCCCCCAGGCAGGGACAACTACGGTAACATACAATGCCTGCTCATACAGCCCAGAGCCACAAAACTCTGGTCTGGTGAGGAGAAGAGCCGCCTGGCTGCTGGGAAGATAAAGTTTGGATGTAGGACTTCCATAAAAAAAAAAAAATCCAGTGTTAGATTAAGATTTTCTTGCCCTGCTTCAATGGGAACGCCCCAGGGTAAACCTGCACAAAGACAAACCTCTCACCCAAACTCAGCCGGGCTGAGACTTTCCCATCTCAAACCTCATACAAAAAGCCCCAAAATCAATGAGGAAGCTCCAAAATGAACTTTGGATCAGGTTCATTCCAAACCTTCCGTTATCTCACTTCCAATTTATCACTGAAATGTCTGTAATTCTCCCCAGGGAGACTTTCTAGTATTTAAACAGCTACTACCCTGCATAATTTCTTCCTGTTTTCATAAAAGAGGAACTGCGAACATTATGCTAAATGCCTCAAGAGTCCAAAGAATAGAGATTTTCATGGAATTTTCTGAATCTATTATCATTGCTAGGGATGTGGCTGGAAACAACCCCAAGGTTAAAAAGTTCAAATGTTTGTTTTCTTTTTTTAATGACTCTTGCTTGAAACGATCCCAACTGCAGTTAATTCCAAGCACATTTGCACTTTAAAGCTCTGTCAGACAGATATTAAAAATATTTAAGTCTCATTTATTTATAGGAATCCTTCACACTTGGCTGGCGATTGACTTGACAAATCCATTTGACCTAAAATATGACTAAGAAGTGTATTTGCGGTACATTTGTTAGTTCAGAAGAAGTCTTTCCCAGGCTAATCTGTTTTCTGACTGTACTCTTCCAGCAGGCTGATGGAAAAATAAGACCCAAAGAAGGAAGCGGATTCTTAACAGCGGTCATGAAAACTGCTTTATTCTCAGGGCATTTTTGCATGGCATTAGCAACTAAAAGGCACCACTTCAGCACGGCACTTCAGCTAGTTGCTGAATCAGGGCCTGAAAGCTGTAGAGAAGGAGGAGGAATGACACGGGTGTTATTCCCACAGATTTTCTCGGAGCATTAAATGACTACTGGCTGATATGACAAGATTTTAGTGCATTAAAGTTGCAGTGGATGAAATTCGGGCTCTTTTGATGGGGTAGCCCAAAACTGACAAGGCAGTTGCAGCCATGGAGCTGGGAGGGTAAAGGTAAGACACAAAACTTTAGTCTTGGAATGGACTAAACTCCCTCAGCTACACCAGGCACCTGGTAAACGTCTGTCCCAGTTGCCCCCAGGCATAAATGTTGAGGGAAAATACCCCCATTCTGCAAGACTCCTAAAACTACTGAAATGAACAGGTAAGCATCGACTTGGGTCTTTGTCTGGAGGATCTGGGGTCAGATGACCAGTGCAGATGGATGGGTGCTGGATGTAACACTCTCCATGCAGTATTTTATATGGAATACTGATGTCAATAATTCATCACACACCCTTCAGTAGCACCTTTGTCATATCAGTGACTTATAGATCCTTCACGAGCCCAAATGAGCCTTACGTGCACCATTCCCTGAATTACTACAAGCCATTTGACTGTAAATGTGTTCTTTGGCACCAATCAGTGGATCGTTGACCTTAGCAGTATGGCTACACCATCGATATACATCTGGAGTAGAGACATGAGCAACTTGGTAGCGAACAATTAATTTCACATACAGAAAGGCGTATGTCAGTGTCTGTGGAAAACTGGAGATCTCAAAGGCCCTCGGAGGGTTTGCAGAGAGAAGTGCCCGAGCACAGAAGCGTCTCTCGATGAACAAACAGATCCCAACTGCTTTGCACAAAAAGATAAAACGAGGCACAAAGATGCAGCCACAAATGGCGTCATAGGAAAGCGATGAAAAACTGAGTGATTGAGATTTAGCAACCCGGGGACATTCCTCCTGCTGGGAGCTGCTCACGGGATCGCAGATACAACCCAGCAAGTGCCCCATGGCATGGATGGCACCTTCACACAGCGCTGGCCTTGCCTGTGGTGGGTCTCCAGCTGTGGGGGATGCAGATGTAACCCCAGAATGAGGATTGCCAGGGGCTCGCAGGCTTTGTGAGGGGACAATCATTCCACATTTCTTGTCTTTCTCCTTTTCCTAAGGATCTGGTGTTGCCCACAGTCACACGGGACTGGAGGCCAGCTGGCCCTCTGGTCTGTCCCACTGTGACTATTCTTAAGTTTCTTCACCAGGGCTGTGTGTGTGCCTGTGTGTGTTTGTATCTGTTAAGAGAATCTGGGCTACAGGAAAATCACCTCTGCCCTCATTGCCAGGCCAAAGCCTCCACAAGCCAGCTACTCCTCACCTTCTTCTCCCTCTCCAGAAAGAGCTTCATTTACAATTGCAAAATAAGAGCGAAATAAATAAGGGGTCCTTTTATTTGCCTTTTGCTCTTCAAGCTTTTGAGAGAAAGAAATTTTCCAGCTTGTCTCTGCAGCAGTGAGCACTTGAAAACATGATCCTTCAGAGAACGAAGGGCCATAATTTCATATTATCATCTGCCTGTTGGAGACGTGGCTGTAAGCCAAACAGCAAATGTCACAAAACTCATTGAGAGGCTGTGAGGATTGCAACACTGCACTGGGAACCAGTTTGGGACCGGGCATGCGGAGGAAGGGGGAAGGGGAGGACAGAAAGGGGACAATAAAGGTTTGGATCCCTTGAGGGAACTGTGGTTCTCCCTTTGGGGATGGGAAGAAGGACAGATGATGAGGTGGGTTTCACTGGTGTCACACAGAGAAGAATTTTCTACTTATTCATTAAAGAACAAGTGAAGAGAGCTCCGTCTTCTGCTGCCAGACATAATCACTAGCTCCAAAATCTGAAAACAAGCAGTAGCTTGACACAAGAGCAAGGCTTTACATATCCACCGTCGTGGAAAGAAAACATACCCAAAAAATTCATTCCTTGTCACAGCAATCCAGTGTGTTAGTACCTAAGTGACTGTCGAAGCGTCTTTAATGACAATTCACTTGCTCATAATTTCACAAGGAGCGGACAGCCATGCTTCCTTCCCAGTTCAATCCAGTTTATCTCATCTCCCCGATAGGGCGCATTTGCCATCCCAATGCACTTTGAACCAGTTTTATAATTTTATCTTCATGGCAACAAGCCTCTGCCTTGAGAAAGAGCACTTACTAACTAGAGACGGCGTCATTTTCGAAGTGATTTATTTTATGAGGGTTTTGAAATAAATTATCAGTCAGTGATTGGCCATAGGGGAAAAGCATATAAAAGCTTGCCACATGCATTGAACATACCATCTGGTATCCTTTAAAATCTAGCTTCAGGGTGGCTCAGCTAATTCTTCAGAGCACATGATGTTCACAGCGCACAGTGAAGCATGAATATAAAAGCCGAGTGACATCGCCCAGAAAGAAATCAACGCTGTAACTGAAGCTTAATATCTTGTATCTCACTGTTCTAGCCCATCATCAGAGATTGGCATTTTCTTAACTAAAAGCGATGTGACATTCCCCAATTTTAATCTTGTTAAAAAAAAATAAAACCTAATCCTTTTATTTTCTGGTTGGACAGAAAAGGGATGCCTCCACCATGTCTTGGATTTCCTCCTTCTGACAAGCTGATGTAAAAGCAGGAGGTACAAAAAAGATAGTGTTATTGTTCCTCTGAATTTATTGTTTGTGGCATGCGCAGCCCTCTGGGTGTGATAAAGTTTCCTGCCTCTGATGCTTGTCACATTTCAAGATGTGTTTTATTGTCCCTGAAACGTACTAAACTGGACAATTTAAGTATTGTCTGTTGGTCTTTTTCCCCAAAATAAAGGCTAAGGCAGGCAATTATGCCCGATTTTGCCAGTGAAAGACAAGACAGATGTTGATGAACTGGAGGGATTCAGAGGGGGGGCCACTGGCATGGCTTGGGGGACAGAGCATTCAGTGTATAAAGACAGGCTGTGGAAATGGCATTTTTGGGCTAGGAGAGAGGGGAGGAGGGATGCCACCGCAGTCTCCAGCATCCCAGAGCAGGGTCACAGAGCAGGCAGATGCTTCAGCGAGGTGCATGATGAAAGGACAAGGCGCAACAGTCACAAGTCGCAGCAAGGGAAAGTCTGGGAAGATGCAAGGAATACCGGTCCTATTCACAGTGACCGTATTTAGGGACTGAACTGAACGTCCAGACAGGTTGTACAATCTCCGTCTTTGGAGACGCTCAAAACTCAGCCGGACAAGGTTTGAAGCTAACCGTGTTTTGAGCCACAGGTTAGACGAGAGCTTCTTTCCAACAAAAATATTTACATGATGCTGAAGAAAAAACAAAGTGGCCTATCCTTATAATATAGAAGCAACAGCACAGACCCTGCAACATGGGCCTGTAATGAAGAATTGCCTTCGCATTATCACACCAAACAGCCCTGCTGAATAATTTAAATAATACCATAACAGGTCCTACAATGGAAGCATGGGAACTAATGCCTCTTACTAATTGGGAGCCAAATTTCTTTCACACAGCTTCCATTGTCTTCCTTAAGAGCTGCATGCAAGCTCTAAATTTGCCATTTTATCCCAACTTTTTTTCCATTACATAACTTACAGTGCAAAGTAATGTCTTCCAATAGGATGTGGCCAGAGCTTGGTGTTAGGCCCCCCCAGCCCTAATCCTGGCACTAGGATGGATCAATTGCACACAATTTATGTAAAGTCTGCAGCTTTTTTTTACAACCTTCAGCATATACATACACACAGATGATGAGCTACATTTGCCTAAAACAGGAGAAAGCTGTGTATACAAATAAATATTTGTATAAAAATTCATCACCCTTCCTGCTTCTGCAGAAACCAGTGTACATTTATTACACATCAGGCGATCCTAAAGTCAAGGTTGTCTGGTAAGGCTGTTGATTAAAAGTGCTATCGCAGCCCCAGTTTGCTATTTGAGACATCACCACTGTCGTCAGCCGCATGTGTGCTCATCAATTAAGGTTTCTAAGGACCAGATTGCTCAGGAAGAAACGTCATGCCCTGGGGACTCCTGCTGTCACCGCTGGCAGTCCAGGACACAGCAGCAACCGCCCACGGCGAGGCCTTTCGAGCATGGAAAAGCAAAGGTGAGCTGAACCACTGCGCCCAGCTGGGAGGAAGATTGATTTCACTCTTATTTGCTCATTTCTCCCAATGAGGCCACGCCAGAAGTGCTGTTTCTACACCGACTCCCACTGATCACCATACTGGGAAAGGGAATTGCGAAAGAACTGTGAAGTCAGCCTAAATTTTCCATGGTATTTAATTAAATTTGGAACAAGCAGATTAACCGAGTTATCATGCCATCACAGGACTGGGTCTGTAGCAAATATCCGTTTAGTTTTAGCAGTAATCATTTATGCAAATAAATCAGTAAAAATATTGCAGTTTTAAGCCTATTGCAGCTTCTGTAGCGCCTGGGGCCTGCTGCTGCTTTTTCCCACTCGCTTCAAAAATGGCCAAATAATGACCTTGAAAAGTGCAAATAGATGGGCACTCGCAAGGGGAAGGGACAAGACCATCGGCATGTGCTCGCCATCACACATGCCCATGTTTCTGCTGAGTTTAACGGAATTATCTGTGTATGCAAATACTTGCAGGATTAGTGCCATAGCTCAGATGGGCAGGGCAGGAAAATGGCACTGTATATTTAGTCCTCCTTACTGTGAGGGTCTGAGGATATGAAAGTACACAGGGAAATGTAGTTCTCTTAGGAGAAAGCCTGCCAAGTTTTCAGGTGCGCCATCCATCCTTTAGGTCTGAAGCGTGAAAACTGACCATTTTGGGTAACGCTGAAGTAAAATTTGGTGGGATTTTGTGCTGGCTGAGAGGCAAACCAGCCAGCCAAGACAGTAAATCACAGAACTATAGAACTGTCTAGGTTTGAAGGGACCTTTGAGATCATTGAGTCCAACCATCAACCTAACACTGCCAAAACCACCACTAACCCATGTCCCTCAGCACCACTCTGCCCATCTTTTAAATATCTCCAGGGATGGGGATTCCACCACTTTCCTGGGCAGCCTCTTCCAATGCTTCATAACCCCTTCTGTGAAGAAATTTTTCCAAATGTCCATCTTAAGCCTCCCCTGCCGCAACTTGAGGCCATTTCCTCTTGTCATAGAATCACAGAATGGTTTGGGTTGGAAGAGACCTTAAAGACCATCTAGTTCCAACCCCCTGCCCTGGGCAGGGACACCTCCCACCAGCCCAGGTCACTCCAAGCCCCGTCCAACCTGGCCTTGAACGCCCATATGGATAATAGGATGGAAATCTGACCTTGGGGGAATCGCTGCAATGTGTTCCA
>VXBO01005756.1:558911-575220 GCA_013400135.1 Rhinoptilus africanus | reverse complement strand
CCCCGCCTCGGGGCCCGGCCCGGCGGATCCTGTCAGCGCCGGCGCGCGGGGTGGGGCGGGAAAGCACCACGTGACCGCACGGCGGCGGGAAGGGAGGGGGAACCGCCATACGAAGTCACGTGGTGCGGGCGGGGCCAAGCGCGTGACCTTCCGGGAGGTCTTGAGGTGTGGGCGTGGCGTGTGACGCTGTTCCGCTTCCGCCTGGGCGTCGGGGGTGGCGGTGGTGCTGCGGGCCGCCGCCTCGCTCCGGGCCTGCGCCGCGCCGGGCCGCGCTCCTCCCGCCCAGGTACCCGGTCTGCCCCCCGGCCCCGCCTCGCCTCACCGCTGCGGGGGGTGGGGGGAAAGGGAGGGGGGTTCCCTCCCGGACCGTCCCCGGGGACCGCCGGGCCGTGGCTGGCTCTTCCCCCTTCGCACCCCCCGGGAGAGGCCTCGCCGCCCCCCCCGGGGCTGCCGGGGGTCGCTGGGCTGGAGTGAGGGGCTGGAGCCAGGCTGTCCCACCCCGAGAGCCTCTGCCGCCTGGGGAGGGCCTGTGGCTTCGGGGTGCCGGGGGCGGCCTGGTGGCTGGTGCCGCCGCGGGTTGCGGGGGGGTGGCTTTGCTGATGTCCGCAGGGCAAGGGAGGCTCGATCGTAGTGGGTCCCGTTATACTCGGTGTAACGGCGATACCTGCTCTGTCTTGACTGGGTAAAACCTTTTGTGGGCTTGTGTTCATTCTATGTGGTTGTAATCTATAAATGGCTTTATAAATGAATGTGGATTGCATATAAGTGACTGTTTAACTCAAAGATCCTTCACTAAAGAAGGCCTCAGGCACGTCAATTTTTTGTAGTTAATGAGAAGTTGATTCATTTTATCGAATGTTAATATGCCTCAGGTAGCTGATGTACTGGGAAGGCCAGCACTGTGTGGTATCAAAGGGCATGGTTCTTGGAAAGAGAACTACTTACCTGACAAGTTTTATCTCAGAGAGAACTTGGTTCTAGGTGGATCCCATGGAAAACTCTGTTGATCTGATGCTGTTCAACCTTATTGTCAGTGGATGTAAGAACAAAGGTAGCTTTTTTTTTTAAAACAAAACCAAACCAAAACTGTCACACCCTTAAACTGCCCTCCCCAGGACCTATGGAGACCAGTGACTGATGCAAAAATTTGTGTTAAAATATCAAGCTAGTCCTAGAAAGCACTTTGGATATTCTTGAGGCTTGAGTTCGTTCAAGTACATCTTATCAGTGCCAGATCAAGATATGAAAGATGCCAGCAATATCCATGTAGTGAGATTGTATTCCAAAAAGCTGTTATCCTGGAAAAGAGCCTCTGTCAAGGAGCAGGAAGGTGTGTGGTTTTGTTTGTCACTGCTGGGGCTAGAGCTGGAACATGACGCACAGTTTTGATGTTTTTATTGATGGGGAGGGAACCCAGAAACCTTCAGAGGAGATGTTTGATAGTTACTCACACTCAGGGTCAGTATGTTTATTTCATCCAAAACAAATAAAAATAGTTAAGCTGGTAATTCCTCTGTATATAGCTGTGGTGGGAGGAGAACAGAGGTATTTATTCTTTGAATAGCTTTTACAGCTAGTTCAGGAAGACTTCTGAAGAATTGATAATTAGAACCTAAAGCTATAAATGGGGAATAAACCACACTTTTAAAAATGAAGATAACGTGATGAGAACGGGCTCGATAGCTTTCAAGAAAGTTGAGAGGCAACTATGGAAGATACGTTTTAATTATTCTGAGCTGCTGGACTAATACATCTTTTGCAAGATTCACAAGGTAGGATGGTGCGGACGGGAGTAATCTTTGTCAGTGGAGACCCGCTGTTCTCTGCTGGGGTTGTATCGCAGCTGGCACACAAACCAACCCCCTCAGAAGTGATCTGTGTCCGTCGGATTGGGAACCATCTGCTTGTGATGTGGTGACCATCTGAAGTGATTAGGTCTAGTCTTGGTGGGGAGGCAGCTGTGAAACTGAATGGCCGGTCATGGGTGGAAAACTGGAACAGATTACAGTTCCTTATAGCTTTATGTTTTACAGGTCTTGGAAATGGATAAGACCTCTATTTTGAAGAATTATTTTTTTCCGGTAGTTGATAATTTATAGTATATGCAATATTTGGGTTGTCAGTCTTAATTAAATCTGTCCTGAAAATCTGAAAACTAAAAATCTGATTTCTGTCCTTTTTGTCTGTCAGAACAGACATGGGAAGGGGCAAAAACATCCCCGAATCTCATGTAGCTACTAATGATGTAATTGTTGGTTTTCCTCCCTTCAGTCTGTCTACCAATTGCCTTTATTCTCCCAATGAATAAATGTGCAGGTCAGACGAACTGATTGCACCATACGCAAGTGCATCGGTGCGCCTTTCAAGACGACATTAAAGATAAGGAAAGGCCGGCTATGAAATGTTGATGCTTAATGCCTGAAGGTAGAAGCTGCAGAAATTTGCATATTTTAGAAAACATTTAGAAGCTGTCAGAGCTTTGGTCTCTTCCATTTTATCTCTTTAGCTATGTTGGGTAGTTATACTTATGTGGGCAGAAATCTTGTTGTGGATGAGGTTATGCTGGTAGGCATTAGTCATGTTACAGTGACAAAAGAACCTCTTTGCTGGTAGAGGCATGCCACCCAGTGGAAATGCAGCAGAGTCTGTTGCTTTTAGAAAGTGTTTTTTTTTCCTCCGTTTGAGAGATGATCTTGGAGACGGGAACTAAATCTGGCACATCAAGTGTTTGAAAAATGTCATACAGCTCAAAAAACCATGAAAGCAGTTGATGCTTAGTTTTGGATAGCTTTAGTCAAAGAAAGGAAAAGTGTTTTGGGCAGCTCTCTAACAGGGTTCTCCAGGGACTGGTGATGGAGAAAAGCCGGGGAAGGCAAGAGCATGGGAAAAAAATGCTGCTACATCCATCAGTTTCAGTTGGGCTGGATGTGATCGGAGATGGTCTAGAGCTTAAAAAACACCGTGGAGCTGTTTTATTGTGGAAACTGGTGGATTTAGTGTGCCACGTGCAGCACCACGCTTCCAGAAATGGGTGGTTTCACAGACCTCTCTGAAAATCACCTCTTGGGCTTGAAAGCTGTTGGTAGAATTAGCTTAGTGCTGCTGTGTCAAAGTGCTTCTCAGCCTTCTTCCAGCCTGCTGTGTGGAGCCCGGCAGGATCGCTCGTCTCATCTACCTGCTGTTAGTTTTCGGGAGCAGCTCGTGGGTGTCTAGGAGGCCTTGGACCGTGGTTTGAAGATTTTGCTGTGTGTGGTTTCTGCGTAGGTGTGATGGAAGTCCTCTGTGCCCTGCCATCACTCTTCAGGATAAAGGATGAGAAAGATGCTGCTCCTAGGTGCTGCTTTTTTTTTTTATCCCAGACATCGATCATCTCTCTTCCCTCGCTTTAGTGTCGTGCTTCTGGCCATATGTGTTCTCAGAGGTGGCTGAGAAACGATGCCATGACCAGTGGATCTGGAGCTGGCAGGCTCTGTGCTTCTGGAAAGCGGGGGATGTTTCCAGGGGCGGCGGCCTTCAGAAAACAAAGGAAATCTTATCTTGCAGCACAGTGGATGCAAGCAGGACTTCGGTTTGAATGCTGCTGGTTCTGTAGTTTTTCTACTCCCTACCAAATTGCTTGAACTCCTGAATCCTCCTTCTTCCACTCACTCTTTCTTCCCCCCAACTCCAGGAAAGAATAATTTGAGTGGATTTTAAACGTGGCAAAACAGACATCTGTTATGTGAATCAACTTTTCTCTACTCAAACCTGTGCTTGTGCAGTGCTTTTCTAGGAAAGCTTCAAGAGAAAATGAGAGTCCATTTGTTAACTCTACCGACTCCTAAAAATCTAGTCAAGGCACCATTCAGTACATTTTTCTAAAATCTTGAGCCCACCTGAGACCGGGGGGGACGTTAAAATGTAGTTCCTTGGAGGTCTTCTGTCTGACAGTGTCTCTGAGTCTAATTTGTGAGCGTGTGAATGCCTCGGGCAACGCTCTTACAGAAACAACAGTTGCATTTTTCGTAAGGTTTTGATTTGAAATTCTTTATACTGGTGTTGAACATCTTAAATAGAATATACATTCTGTATTTAAGGACAAATCAGTTCATGTGTTATCTGAACGTGTCTAACGGTAATTTCAGTTTCTTTTTTATTAAACGAAGGTAGCAGTACCCAGATTAAATGTGTTTTTAAAAGCGCCCCTGAAGTAGGCCATCCTGTCTGCAAGAGGATCCTTGACATGCTTGGCATTGGCTCAGTTGTGACAAATGTTGCCAACAAATGTTGCTCTAGTCTGCTTGCCAAAGTAAAAGAGCCTCTAAATCTCATTACAAGCTATGCTTAACTACACTTTTTTTTTTCCCATAAGCCATGCAGCAGAATTGTTTCCTTAATTTTCATGGCACAGAAATATTTTGAAATGATTTGCTGGCAAATATTTGCTGATGTTTTGCAAGCAGGCCTGTTTCAACTGTATTCATCCCCTGTTTTGACTTGAATTTACTGCCCTGCACTTTTTTGACAGATCATGGGATTTTCTCATGAGTTTTCCTTCAGGGCTGTTTTCTTTCTTCCTTCTCTCTCTTGCAGCATATGTTCTAACTTCTTCTCTGGGCTTTTTGTAGATCTGTTTTTCAGTTTGTCTTATCCCATCTCCCCATCTGACTAAAGAAAGGATAATTCTCTTGGCCTGTTTTGGTGTTGCTTTTTCTAATGTGGTTGGGGTTTGTTTTGGTTTTTTTGCTTATGAATACATTACATGCAGACTTAGGTAAAAAGCTGGTTTTGTACTTTTCTCTATATTAATGATTGATTTCCTGTATTTTCTGAGTTATATCAAATAGCTTCTGTGTCTGCATAGGTAAATTGCACTACAGTGCTATTAAAAAGCACAAATCACCTCCCGATTATTATTGAGCATGGTTCGTTGCAAAAACTAACAAACTCTTCTAACATAAGAGCTATCTATTGAAGAGAAATGGAACTTTTCCTGGTAGATGTCTCTCGAACAGCTGAGCCGTTAATAACGGGAGCAGAAACCACTTTCCTGGTGTAGGTCAGTTGGTTTCTCAACTGTAAACAAATAGTCATTGACCTGAACGATGGACCTCATCTGATACAAAGATTTAGGTATTTCTACTTAGTTGAAGGAACTACTGCTGTTATAAGCTAATGTTGGAGCTTCAGCAAACCTTCAGATTCATGCAGTTAGGCACTGACTTCCAACAGGGTGCTAACTTTTTGGATATGTATTTCTTAAAAGGTTTATTTAAATTATTGTGCGTAACTTGAGAAGTTCACTGTATTTCCACAGGGGTCTGGGTTGCTCAGTGTGGTCATAAATATCTTGGGAAATGAGATGAACAGTGTCTTGCTGATATGAAGCCATTCAGGAAAGTAAGGATTAGGTAATAAAATGGCAGATAAAATTCAATGTCGATAAATCTGATGTAATTCAGAGTAGATAAATGTAGAGTGGTGCATATAATTTCATATATAAAATGATGGGCTGACCCTTAACACTGTGGAGTGAAATATTGCCACAAAAGTGTCAGTTCCATAGTGATCAAAACGCAGATGAAACGTTAAGAAGTATTAGGAAAGAAACAGAGGACAAACCAGAACATAATTATGAAACTGTATAAATCAATAGTTATCCCACATCTTGAATTCCATGTGGTTCTTTCTTGTCATTCGTCTGAAAAGATAGAAAAGAATTGGCAAAGCCTCAAAGAGAGGCAGTGAGAATAATCAAAAGTATGGAATAGCTGCTGCACAAAGGTCAATGAAATAAGCTACAGCTCAGCCTGGAGAAGGATCAGCTAAAGGAAATGGTAAAAAATCTGTAAAATAATGAGCAGCCTGGGCAGAGTGGATAAGAATAGATCTGCTGATTTCCTCAGCTGCAAGAATGAAGGAGCAACAATCGAATCTAGTAAAATCCAGGTTTAGAACAAAAAATAAGGTGCCTTTTTGTGTTACAAATAGAAGCCCCGTGGAGTTCCTCTCCAATGGATGTTGTAGGTACAAGCGAGGAAACTAGATGTGTTTGTGGAGAAGAAATTCTTTGGGGGTTGTTATTCCATGAAAATTGCCTACCACTTAGGAAGTCTCTGAGCTTGGAATCGTTGAAGTATTGGGGTGAGTGTCATCCCTGTTCTTGGTCTTCCCTGCTGTCGTTGCTGAAGATAAAATGGGATGCTGAGCTCAGCCGCCCCGTGTTCTGATCCAGTACTGTCTTAAAATTAGGAAATTGTGTAGATAGTGATGAACTTACAATGCAGTTTGAGAAAATTCTAGCTGATATGTGCATTATGTAATTTATAATCTAATGGTGCTCAACCCCCTGTCTGTTGGAGGCTGGCTATACAAACCTCTGTCCCCAAGACCAGTCTCTGTGTTAAAACTCAGGTCTTCACCATCAACAGGAAAAAAGAAGGATTATTTTTCATGGGGGTCACTTTAGCAGTAGTATTTGTACTCTTGAGTTATACTTTGCATTTTTTCCTCCTCTTACGTTCTTCTCTCTCTCCTACGCTCTCCCCTAAAGCCTTCTGGCTGCACTGGGGCAGGATGTCCACCTATTTTACCTGCTTTTGGTCTCATCCTTCCAAGAGTAGTTCTTCAATTCTAGTCGGTATTTGTTGTTGGTTAGTCAAACTGAATATAACTCCTCGTTTGAGACAGCTGTCCTGTTGTAGAGCTAATAAAGATTGACAGAGGCAGTCAGTTTTCCCTGTGGTGAAGCTCTGGAAAGCTCTAGGTGCAGTAGTTGCCTCCATGCAAAGATCACACCTGACACATTGGTTCCTATTTTCAGTGTTTCTTGTTTGTGTTGAGAGGTTAGAAGTTAGGTGTGGATTAATGACACTATGACCACGTCCACCTTCCGTTAAGCCTAGCTAGTTGGGGTTAGTGAACATAAATAAGAGCATCCACTACCTTTAGTATGTCCTGAAATAATTGGAGGATAAAGCATGAGTAAACTATAGTTCCTTTATTTCTGACAATGAGATCTGCGTGGGGATTTAATTGTGTTTTGGTTTAGATTCATTAACTTCACCCGCAAGCAGCCTTCTGTAACTTCTTAGAGTCCCAGTTTAGAACAGACCTTGAATACTTCACAGGCATCACTGTCTGGGTAGGCTGCTTACTCACTATGAATATTTAAAATATTTTTTTCGTAGTGTAATGTGACCTATTTACATTGTGTGTTGGTCCTCTCTGGGATGAGACAGGTAGAGGCTGAAGACTTTCCTTTTCATGCAAACTTTATCAAGAGGAAGGTATTTGGGTAGCGCATACCTGTACGTTCCTAAGAAGTGCTACCAGTTCAACACTGATTGTGGTTTGAGTGAGACAAATGTAGAGTTTGTCTCATGAAGTCTTGCTTGAAGTACTCTTATTATTTTCAACAAATTTCACTTTATCTTACCTTACTTTTCAGCAAAATGTCTGGAACTGATGATTTTTCGGTAAGTAACAGTTTTTCTTTCCTGAAGATCAGCCCCTTTTTACTTCATTCTAAAAGCTGACATACTTTTTCAAGAAGAAGGGGAGCTGACAGTTGAGAGGCGATTTCCTCTGTATTGCAGTTGTGATGGTTTCCTTTTGGGTGGATGTAGCAATCCGTGGACTAAGCGTATGAAGCTGCTAGGTGCCTTGTGGCTTCTCTTCTGCTGTGACATTAACAAAGGAGTTGTGTTTTAATACTACCAGAATACCTGTAATAGAAATCTATGAAAATCTTTGCGTATTTGCGCTGAAATTGCTTGTTACTATGTGTGGTAGGTCAGCTTTCATCTTTGGTTTTCTAACTGCAGCATGCCAGAATGCCTCTTCTACCTTAGTGATAGAAGCTGCACAAAAATGAATGTAATCATCTCTGTGCGGCAGCAAAGAGCTCTCTTCCTCCCTTTTTGGCAACTGAAATATATCCGTGTAGTGGGTGAATGTCTGCAACTAGTGAGTCCGGTCAACATGTTACATTCTCACTGATGCTTTATCTTGTAGTTGGCAGATGCTTTACCGGATCAGTCGCCTGCTAAAACCTCCAAAGTGAGCAGTACAAAACCTGGTCAACAGCCCGGTCAGCCGCCACAGGGTTGGCCGGCTTCGAATCCTTGGAACAACCCAAG
Source organism: Rhinoptilus africanus (assembly GCA_013400135.1). Taxonomy (NCBI): domain Eukaryota; kingdom Metazoa; phylum Chordata; class Aves; order Charadriiformes; family Glareolidae; genus Rhinoptilus; species Rhinoptilus africanus. The sequence continues at coordinate 567,100 of VXBO01005756.1, read as the reverse complement.
CGCTCCCCCTACGGCACCAACCGGACTGCCACCAAGTACGTCCGCTTCCAGTGTGCCATTCGGACCTCCACCAACAGGAATGTATCCTTCAATGCCCCCGGGACCGCCTGCTCCATTTCCTCCTCCTCCTACTGGACCCTCTTGCCCTCCTCCTGGTGGTCCGTATCCACCCCCAACTGTGCCAGGTCCTGTCCCGCCAGGGCAATATCCTCCACCAAATATGCCCTTTCCAGAGCTTCCAAGACCTTATGGTGGTCCAACAGAGCCAGCTGCACCTCCTGCTCCTGTTGGGCCATGGGGATCCATGCCCTCCGGAGCATGGGGACCAACAATGGGAGGGCAGTATCCTGCACCTAGCATGCCATATCCACCCCCAGGGCCATATTCCGCTCCTACCCAGACTCCAGGGGCTGCGCCAACAGTACCATGGGGTACAGTTCCACCTGGAACATGGGGACCTACACCGCCAGGTCCATTTCCTCCACCCACAGGATCATATCCAGCTCCAGGACTATATCCTACGCCCCCTAATCCTTTTCAAGTGCCATCTGGTCCTGCTGGTGCTCCATCAATGCCTGGTGGTCCCCATGTGAGTATTTGATTTTGGTCTTGATTTACTCTAAAATGTTGTACTTCTAAGCATGGAAATTCAATAGTATAAGACCTAGTGTGAGTAAGGAATTTCAACACATCTGTCTTATTTCTCTAGTCAGTGGAATAATAGCCAACTTCTTAAATATTTAACTAAATATATGAGGACAGTGAAATTATATTAAGTTGGAGTCTGTCTGAGCATCGCGTTATTGTGGGCTTCCACTACTTGTAAAGCCTTCTCTAAAAGGCAAGAAAGGGGGGAAAGCCTTGTCATAATTTATGAAAAAGAAAATATTCTAGTCTCTGCAATCTAGAGGGGTTGCTTCTAGGGTACATAGGGAGGGAATAACAAATTATAAGGATGATTTTGTTTTTTAGTTAAGAATTTTTGTGACTGAATTAACTGCTTTGTGAAAAGCCTGTATTGACCATGAATTATTGTCTCTTGCAGCCTTACCGTTGAACACATTCTGGGCAACAAAATACTGTAGCTTTCCACCTTCATCCACTACTTATAGAGATTTTACAGTTTTTGTTTCAGTAATGTTTGGGGCTATGAAGAATACTTGCCTCCTGTATGTGCATCTGAGGTATGAAGGAACGGTTTGCATAAATATACCTTGCTCATATGCTGGCATAATTGATCGGTTTCATAAAACGAATTACGAAGAGCAGAAATAAAACTAAGATCTGTGGTTCTTACTTTGGCAAGTGTTCCTTGGAAAAACCGGAGTTGCCAAGTAAGGTTTATAAAGAATCAGGCCTAAGGACTAGAAAAAAAATAATGTTAGTTCTTAAATTTCCATGAATGCTTTAAGTCTTGTTGCCAGACTTGTGCTGGTCACTGAATGGATGGATAGTCATATTTTGTCTATTTTCAGGTTATTCTAAAGTGTCACTAAAAAGTGTTTCAAGATATTTGTCAAGAAACCTAATCTTTGAACATGCTACAGTAATTCAAACTATAGAGACAGAGCATGTGAACTTGAAGGTTTTCTCAGCATTTTGTATATACTCAAAACAATTGCTCAGTCTGGGACTACAGAAGAGAAGATGCGCATTTGAAATACTCGGTCTGACTTGTCAGCACACTGTTTGTGTTCACAAACAGGCATTTATGTGCAGATTCAGTAACCTGGATGTGCAGTTAACTTTGGATCAACAAATGTGAGTTTTGTGCATGCGAATGAGGACATCATTTTGCCAGTTCTCATTCTGTGGTGGTTGGAAGTTTGGCTTGGTTTATGTAAAGAGAAGATGATTCCCACTTAGGTAAGGTACTTCCCTATTTCTAACCTGGGTTCCAGTCATTTAAAATTTGACTTTGCTGCTGGGTTGTGTAAACTCAGCAGACTTTTTCAGAGTCCCTGGAAATTGAACTTGAGCTTAAAAGATCAAAAAAACGCAACCTGACAATTCCCTTCCCGGCAGTTTTTGGCACGGCATTTAGTTTGATCAGCTACAAAGATCCTTTGTATCATCCTTATTCTCGCAGCTGAGAACTAGGAGGTCTCATCAGGCCTCTGCTGAACATTGTGGTTGGGAGAAGTCCTCTGTTCTTGGGTAGGTGTCTGCATACCTCACTGAGTAAGTGTAATTAGGAGTAATTGAATGTCTAGAAGCCTGCGCACTGCTGTCTAGCTGTCCCCCCTCTGAAGGGACACTTCAGTAAGTTTTTATATTGCCATATCTGTGCAAAGAGCACGCGAGGGGTTTGCTGCAATGCTGGTTTAGCATTACCAGGACACACAGCCACGCGTCAGTGAGGAGTTCTGCCACTCTTTGTGGTACTTCATAGCCTGGGCTTTGACCACGGACCGTTTGTTTCATCCCCAGCTGGGGATATCCCAGCTTAGCCTCTGTAGGTGGAATCGGGAGCAAATTTTGCTTAACTTGATAGCTCATTAGGGAGTCTTTGTATCATGGAACTGTGAAAGCAGTTTAATTCTCTTCCAGTCCCTTATCGTGGTGTCCTGCATGCATGTGATGGACTTCTTAAAAACAAGTGGGGTGACCTGGTGGTGATGCTTGTTAGTAGTCTCAGCCTTTATGGCAAAGTCTTGCAGTCTTTTTTTGCAGAAGAAAGCGGGCAGCCTATCTGTGGCTGTTTTCATCTGTCATCGTAAAAGCTAATAGCAAAGGTACGTGTATTTTTTGGTTTAGGAAGACCATACTGGAGCTGAACAAAAATATGTAACGCTTCAGCTTAAAGCCTACCATCTGTAACCCCAGAAACAGGAACCAAAAGTACACATTTTATTAACCTTAAACAAGCCCCAGTTGCCCCTCCAAACAACAGACTTGGCTTAGATCTTGGCAAGACTCATTAAAAATAAACACAGAAGAACATGGACTAGATTTGCTCAAGTGCTTTTTTTGATACCTGCAGCCTTAGATTACAAATCAGTGTAATGAAAAAACCCCACGTTTATTCCAAATGAATGGATCACGCGATAGCAGCCCTCCAGTTTGGAATTGCACTGGCCATATGTCTTGGCGGGGAATGGGAAGAGGTCGGAAAGGACACAGCGAACGTAGCAAGTACTGATTTTTGGAAAGGGGGATTTGTAAAAGTAACTAGATGTCTAGGTTCTTCCTGAAATAGGCAGGATTTATTACTGGAACACTTAGGCTAAAATTCAGTATATATGGGATGTTTTTCAATGTATATTCGTATTTCTTGAGGTCATGAAAACTGTTTCATAACCCCTTTGTTTTTGTGAGCAAAGTTCTTTGCATAGCAGTGAAAAGGGTATACCTGTTAATCTATTGTGTAAAAACTCAAGTTGTCACTATATGCCGTGTAGTAACTTTATCACATGTTATGTCAAGTGTGAGCAACTTCTGGCCTGAAGCTTTTGCAATGGAATTTGTACGTTTCTATGCATCATTTGAGTTAAATTGCTGAGAAGTTCGTTTTGACTTGTGCTTTGAGATTGACATACTGCATTTGTTTACAATATGAAATATAAGCAATCACATCTTTAAAGTATAGATTATCACCTGCTGCTGTATTTTCTTTAGATGAAACAAATATTGCTGTATGATAGTGAGAAGCTATAAATACAGGATTTGATATTTTTTTGAAAATGCTGTCACTTTTGTATAAGATTAGACATTAAACGTATTTTCAAGACTGTGGTGTTCACTGTTTCTCAATTACTGCTTTTTGACATGCTTGTGTAGACTTTTGCCTTGAATGAATAGTAAAAATAGGACATCCTTGATTTGCAAAGACTGAATATAAAATCGGAATTACTTGACCTCTGTGAGTGTTTCTCCTCTTCCTTTTGTGATTTTTGCAGCCTGTGCATAAGGCACATTAAGTGTGGATGCGACTACTGTTGTATTGTAGCACATCGGCCTCAGCTATTGCCTGTTTTCAAACCGCCTTGTTAATTAAGAGAAAAAAAAAGATAAGATCTTGCTTTTCTAGGAGAGGAATGGGACTTATTTTTCACCTGTGCAGAGCCTGGTGTGGATTTGGTTTTTTTCCTGGCTCTGAACAGTTCCTGTGTGAGGCTGACACGTGTGGAGGTGGTAAGTGACCCGCAAACTGATGGGTTTATATGCTTCTCAGGGGTTTCGTGGGAGCTTGGCAGTGGTGTGAACTACAAAGTTTGGGCATCAGTCATTGCTGCACGTGCATTCTTCCCATATAGCGGCTCGCAGAGCAGTTCACGCTGAGCTGGCCAATGCTGCTGCCTCTGTTCACACCTTCACCCTTTCAGGAAGGTAAAAATGGCAGCAGCGAGCAGTAAAGAGTGGAAACAAAAACATTTATCCACTTCAAGGCTCAGAAAACAAGCTCTTCTTAGACAGTGCCCCGAATGCAATCCTCACATCTGTTAATAGAAGAGTACAATGTGTGGCTAATGCTTTGTCTTGGCAGCATTCGACTGTGTGATTGCCTTCTTCTCTGCGTTCCTTAAATGAATTGTCTCTTGCAACTCTTTTGCACTGGTAGAGATGGAGCCATGGGTATGCTGATACAGTTATGTTAGTTGCTGACTGCCCTGCAGGCCCAAAAAACTTTAATCGAATTTTTGGGGAGCACCGGACAAGTGAAACCTACACAACTCTTAAGGGAGTAGTTTGGAAACGCCCTTCCAGGGGTCTTGCAAGATGGTGAGTATGTGCCTGGTTACATCCTTGGTGCAGGAGATGTTAGTTCTGGTCTACATTTGCGAAGGCCAATGCCCAAACTCTCTCCAGGCAAGTTCAGACCCCTTTCAGTGCACGGGCATCGATTCGCTGCCCAGCCGGGCTGCCCGGAGGGTGGGATGTTGTTGTCAAGGTTGTCTTTAGCTTCTGTGTAGCAGGAGCCCGTAGGCATCTAAGGACAAAACTTTTAATACGTGGTTTTGCTTAATAGTGGCTTTCCTATTCCTGAAGCTAAGCATAACGTTGCAGTTATTAGAATGCAATTATTAGAATGCAAATCTACACACTCCAAACAGCGTTATTCACGGGGCGCATCGCGGATGACTACGTTGTGTCATCTGGCAAAGCAGGAAATGCAAGTTTCAGCTTCAGATGAAGCATCTAATCGCTGAGTACGGGCTGGGAGGTTTGACTGTCGCTGCATGGCACGGTGTGGTGTGCTCGCCCTGGCACATCGGGAACGGACTTGGGCCGGGCGGCGCTGCGTGGGCGGCCGTAGGTGTTTGCGGGGCAGGGAGCGGCGAGCTCTGCGCTGGCTGGGCCCTGCCCGCGGCTCCCCCGTGCCGGGCTCTACGTGCCGCTTTTGCGCGGGCGGAGGTCGTGGTCTGAAGAAGAGGGATAACGGCTCCGGAGATGTGACGTTTGCATACTTCATCGTGGTTCTCCCGAGTACATTTTCAAGGTGGTTGCAGTGGGGGGATCAACTGTCACTTTCCCTCTGCCCTCACGGTTCCGCAGAATTTGAGTGAACTTGGTCTAAAAACGTGCACGCACCCGCTAAGCTGATAGCAGCAAGGTAAAATTTTCTTTTTTTTTTTTGCTCGCTCTTGCCTGCAGAATCTCTCAGGTATGTGGGAAATCGGTGTGGACCGAGGCTGTTGAAAGCAGGTACTCTTGTTTCGGAGATCTGCTGATCAGGTTGACCCGTTTGATGACGGTGAAGACAGAAGAACAGGGACTTTGTGTCCCCCATGAAGCAGATCGTAAGTTATGGTAAAATGAAGTTACGAGTTCCACCTAGATAAATAAAATGAGATAGTCATCGTAATAGTACGAGCACTTCAGTTCTGTAGCATGACTTTCCACAGGTACCTCCCTGTTAAATGAGAGACTGAGAGATAAAGCAGCAATGCCAGCGTTCCCTCTCCCCTTTCCAGCTTTCTCACGGCGCTCGGCGGGGAAGGGCTGGGCGGTGAAGTCAGTCGACACTGACACACCTCGGGGTTTACTGCCAGGCCCTGGTTCTGCTGTCTCCACGAGATCTTACCGGCTCTTGCAGATTCGTGTTCTTGTGGAGATGAGGGGAGGGACATCTTGTGGCACTTCACCCTTAAACCCTTGCATCCTTTGTCCCATCAGCCACTGGACTTGTTTCGCTTGGCAGTAACCATGGCTTAATACACACCTCCCCATCTCCTCCCGCTGCCACCACCCCAGGTGTCTTTAAACCAGTTACTTCTCTGATCGAATCCCACGTCCGTCCCAGAGCCCTCTACTGAAGGGGGCAGGGTGGTGGCGATGGGACCATGGCCTTGTGGAGGACACGCTTGTCCTGGGCAGGGGAGGAAGCTCCTCCAGGAGAGGAGCTGGAGCATGTGTCTACGCTTTTAATTCCCTGCTCGTTTATCCTGGGGAGGATGAGCTGTTTATATGATTAAAGGTTGGATCTGGGGGGAGGTTGGGTAGAAATTGGGTACCTGTTACATGATAATGAAGAGTAAAACTGTATTACGGTGCTTTTCCACAAGAATGGGCTTAATTTGCCTGATGTAAAAAGCTTTATATAGTGCTTTGTGTGATCAGAATTGGTTTGGAGGGGTTTGGAACCCTGTGCTTTCTCATCTGCCTGCGCTCCCCTCGGTTACAGGGCAACACCCTCCAGCACACAGAAGGTGGCAGAATATCCTATTTGAAGTTGGTTTAGAAGTGGGAAGAATTAAATCTTTAATATCCCGGTGCTGCTTCTCTCTGCCTGTTGGGCCGTGTAGGGCTGGAATTGGTTGATGCTCCTCAAGGAGACCCCATCGGGGTTGATTATCCTGAAAGCTTTTTAACGTGGGTGCTTCTGAGTCTTACCAGCTTCTCCTTCCTGCTTCCACGTCTGCATTTCAACCCTCATGCTGTCCCCGTTTTCCTGCTGGGAAAGCCAAGCGTGAGCAATGGCGCATCACCCGGAACACAGGGACGATGGCATGAGCGGGTCTGAGCTGCCGCCGCCGCCCTCCTCGCCTCGGTGCTCTCCTCTTGGTCTGCACCGGCTGTCCGCGCCAGGAGCTGCTAAAACGAGAGCGTCTGTGGAGTGACACCGAGGAGAAAACCGCCCTCAGTTGGTCAAATAAAACCAGATGCTGGAAAAACGAGCTCGGGGGTGGTGTGTACGCGCAAAGCCTGGCGCCATCCCTCTGGATCTGCCGTCCCCCTGCCATCATCGCAGGGCAGCGCTGCTGCTCCCAGCCCTCCTTGCAAATCCTCCCTGCCGGGGAAGGCTGGGTCTGGTTTGATTCTTTTGAATCAAACTTGATAAAAAAAATGGGGGAAAGCAGCCGCCTTTCGGTGACGTACAGTTGGGGAGGTGGCGTTATCGCTTGCATCCTCCCACCGAGTGCGTGAGGTTTGACTTCTACAGGAGGAACACAAACTGCCCCTACGCGAGATGTAATTCTGAGCCCTGTTTAGCGGAAGGATTCACAGGGGAATGAATTTGGGTGCTCTGCAAAAATCTAGTATCCAACCCTGTGCAGCAGAGAAGGAAAGCCTGCCAGCCTGCCCGGGCCTAAGGAAGCTCTTCCCTTTCCCACCTCCTCGGGGGTAAAAGCCACCCATTGCAGCTGGACTTGATGGTCTTAAAAGTGTTTTCCAACCTAAGTGATTCTATGATTGCCGTTGCGATAAAGTTATTTTAAAGTGAACTCTTCAGAGTGGTTGGTCCTGCAGCTGCCTTGCTGCTGGGTCAGGCTCGACTCTCCTCTCTCTCCCTTTGGCCCTTGCCTTCCTTTTGCGACCCCGCGGGTTCAGCGGGGGGGTATCACACGGGGCTTTTCCTCGCCTCGTGGAGCACCTTTCCCGTGACAAGGCTGGGGCTGGGGCAGCTGGAGGCCAGAAGCTGGCAGGGCCCCCCACCTGCCTGCTGCACCCGCAGACAGCAGCGTCCCACCTTGGCTCTGGTGGGGGTAGGCTTGGACTGATCCAACCCCCTCCTGCCACGCCGCACTCCTCCGTTCGGCTTTTTTAGGCTGGGTTAGTCTTCTGTGAGGTTGGGTGAGTTTGGCTGCGCGTTTGGGCAAGCACCGAGCGGCAGCTCCTGGAGCATCCCCCAGGGTCCCCCCCCCGGGGCGGCATCTCCCGGAGCATCCCCGGGATCCCCCCGGGCGGTATCTCCCGGAGCATCCCCGGGATACCCCTGGGCGGCATCTCCCGGAGCATCCCCCGGG
>VXBO01005756.1:523468-556743 GCA_013400135.1 Rhinoptilus africanus | reverse complement strand
AAATTCCATCTGAACATGACGAAAAACTTCCTTCCTTCGAGGGTGGCAGAGCCCTGGCCCAGGCTGCCCAGAGAGGTGTGGAGTCTTCGTCTCTGGAGACATCCCAAACCCGCCTGGAGGCGTTCCTGTGCCCCCTGCTCTGGGTGACCCTGCTCTGGCAGGGAGTGATCTCCAGAGGGCCCTTCCATCCCCTGCCAGCCTGGGATGCTGTGACTCTGGGATGCTGTGGTGCTGCCTGAGGGAGGGGACGTGCGTAACGCCAGCCATCACGCCGGACAAAACCACTAGGTGGGAGTGGGTGTCCCTCGGTGTCCCGCGCTGGCAGCCACCACCCCCAGCCGGGGCAGGGAGGTGGCCGGGAGTCTGCTGGAGGCAGCAGGAACAGCTACTGCGCTGCCCTGTGGGGTTTTTTTCCTTTACAAGAAGTGTTTTGGGGATGGAACAAACCTCCCCGACCTGGGAGCGGAGCAGACCGTTTTGGGGGTAGATGAAATGTGGAGCTCCACGTCGAGCCGTGCTTCTCGGAGGAGGAGGAGGATGAGGTGTTTTGGGATGCTGCCTGAGCGAAGAGCAAAGACCCGGTGAAATCCCACGGGGAGGCGGGAGGGAACCCAGGGCTCCCGGGGCAGCGCAGCCCCAGGTCCCTGCGGTCCCGTGTCCCCTCCCTGCTTGGCACCGGCAGCGTTGTAAGGTCAACGATGGCGTTGGGTCAACATCAACCCCGCAGCGGCCCATTTCATCCAGGGGGGTGGAATATTGGGCTGGATCCACCCCCGGAGCTGCTCGCGGCGGTGACCTCCGCTTTCCCCCGCAGGTCTCGGACGAGGGTTTGTCCCGTGGCATCGGAGCTGTCGGCTCCGCCTGGGCAGGTATGTGACGGGGACTTCCCGATTTCCAGCCTGTCGCCGTTGTCCCTTGTAACTCTCCTCAAAAAATCTCTGGGTTTCGGATAGTGCACGTTAAAAATGACTTCAGCATCTTTTGTCTTTTCCTTTCAGGAAAAATGTCAGACGGTTTCTCTGTAAGTACGGCTTGCTTTTTAAGAAAAAAACCCTCCCCACAACTACGGGGGCTGTGATTGTTTCACTGCCGTGACCCTCAGCAGGGGTGGGAGATTCCCCAAATCCACCCCAGTTACATGGGCGCTTACTGGTTCTCCAGAGACCTCAGCCCAGCCGCCGGGGGCTCGGCAGGGGCTGTAGGACACAGAGGCCGGGAGTTGGAGGGCTCAGCCTGACCCCAGGATTCGGGCCACCCGCCTAACCCTCCTCCTCTCCCCTCTCTCCCCAGTTATCCGACGCCTTGGCCCCTGGCAACAACCCGAACCCCTCTGCGCCCCCACCCCAGGGCTGGCCCTCCTGGGGGAACCAGCCACCGGCGCCGGGGGCATTCCCGGGCTATCCCGGTCCTCCAGGCACCTATCCTGGCTCTCCAGCACCACCAGGAGCATACCCAGGAGCACCGGGAGTGTACCCTGGAGCACCGGGTCCATATCCTGGAGCACCAGGGCCATATCCTGGAGCACCAGGGCCATATCCTGGAGGACCAGCAGGATCAGGACCGTATCCCGCCCCAGGACAACCGCCCAGTGGCCCTGGATTTGGGCCCCCCCCTCCGCAGGGGGGACCAGCTCCTCCCATGGTAACGGCTCCATCACATCTTAAGGGTTCCTGTGTTTTTTCCGCCTGATTTTGCCCAGCCGCGGGAGGGCCCTGGGGCTGGCTGTCCCCTGGCAGGGGGTGGCATGGGTGGTCACCGTGTCACGGAGGGGGTCCCGGTGCGTTGTCCCTTTGGAGGTGGCTTTCTGCTAACGGCAAGTCCCCGTTGTCTCCCAGAAAGTCCCCTTCGAGCTGCCCCTGCAGGGAGGACTCGTCCCTCGGACACTCATAACCATCACGGGCACCGTCAACCCCAACCCAAACAGGTACCGGGGTGGGGGATGTCCATTGCCGAGGGCGGGGGGATTCCATGGGGGGCTAGGATGGAGCAAGGGAGGGCTGGAATTTGCTCTCCCTTCCTCAGTAACACCAGCCTGGTGTAAAATCAAATATTACGCTAAATAACCACGTAAACGCGCTGCCGTCGCCCAGCGGGGCCTGGGGGGTTTCGGCAGGTCCTGCAGCAGAGCTTCGGTAGGGAAACCAGAAAAGCAGCAGCTGCGTTATTATCGTGGCAGGTTTTCACTGGATTTCAAGAAAGGGAATGACATCGCCTTCCACTTCAATCCCCGCTTCAAGGAAGACAACAGGAAAGTCATCGTCTGTAACTCCATGTTCCAGAATAACTGGGGAAAGGAGGAGAGGGCGGCTCCCAGGTTTCCATTTGAAGCTGGAAGACCCTTCAAGGTAACAAAAAAACCCACCCTCCCCAACCCTAAAACTCAGTCTTAACGGAGCCTTAATGCCGGGAGGGTTTGTCCAGGGCTGTGTGACAGGACTCACTGTAAGGACCTTGTGCACAGGAACCAGCTCCCAAAGGGGCTTTTGGGGCAGTTCCCAGGTGCTTCCCTGGTTTCCAGCACAGCAGGTCCCACTGCCCCCTCCCTACGCTTCTTACCCCCTCGGGCAGGTCCAGGCGCTGGGATATAACTTCTCCCCACTGCTGTTATTCCCGTTTGTTATTAAAGCCGGCATGTTTACACGGCAGCTGCGGTTGGGCAGGGTTCGGCCCCGCATCTCCCCGTGAGCAGCAGTTATGCTTTGAGGAACCCACAATTTGTTGTGGTTTAGACAATTATTCTCTCACCCCATGAAGCCTCCCCAGCCGGGAAGGGAGATCGGGAAAAAGAAGGAAACCTGAGGGCTGAAATATAAACAGATTTAATAGAACAAGATTAAATAACATTAATAATATAAAAGAACCTAAATGTGGGACCCTGCGAGCGCTGCGGGAGGAAGGGAAGGGCTCAGGGCTCCGGCACCAGGGCAAGGAGTGCTCAGGATGGCAGCCAGCAAGGGAGGGATACAGAGAGAGAGAACAAGAGAACTCCCCAGCAAACTTCCAAATTTATACTGAATGTGCCATTCACGGCCTGAAATAATCCCATTGGCAGCTTGGGGCAAGTGCCCGGGTCTCGCTCCTCTTGAGCACACACTGAGACCTTGAAACCCGCACACCACAGCTGGCTATAAAGGAAATATTTTCACCAATTCAGGCACTCGAGTCTTCTAAAAGTGCAGTTTCCCCAAGCAGTAGAAGAGACCTTACCGAAAAGAGAGAAGTGAAAGAGAAAGAGAGAAGTGCGTGGCTCAAACCAGGCCAGCAGCCCAGGTCTCTCCACCAGCTTTTTGTCCTGCCAAGTGGGTTCATGCGTGGTGAGGACGCAGCTCTCGCCTTCCGAACCGTCAGAGTCACGAGGAGGCAGAAACCGCAGGCAAAAACGCGAAGGAGGAAGAGGGGGAGGCAGAGCTCGCCTGTGTTTTTGCAGCCGGGAGTCACTGCGCCGGCTCCTCCACGTGCCACTGGGCTGGCAGCAGCCTTTGGCCAGCACCAACCTGCTCCACTCCATGGCTTAAAACGTCTTCCTAAAACAAAACCCTGATGGCTATCTTTGGTGGGGGGGGTGGTGTATTTCAGCTCCAGGTCCTGTGCGAGGTGGATCACTTCAAGGTGGCGGTCGACGACGCTCACTTGCTGCAGTACAGCTTCCGCGAGAAGAAGGTGAACGAGATCACCAAGCTCTGCATCGCGGGGGACATCACCCTCACCAGCGCCATGGTCACCACGATATAGCTGCGGCGGCCCGATTTTACTGCAGCCTTAGTGCTCTTAACACGGCTTAAGAAGTGCCTCCTTACAGGCGTACTTTGAGGCAATAAAACGCACTTTCACAAGTAAAATCTGTTTTCGGTAAGATCTCAAAAGACGCGACCTCCTCCGGCAAGCGGAGCTCAAACAGGGAATTATCTGAATTCTGCTCGCTCCCCACAGTAGAGCGGTTAGTCCTTTATCACTGAGAATATCAAAATAGTGCAGTAAAGGACTTAAGTTCATCCCTGCAGGGAGGAGTAGGAGGTGCATGACCAGACTGTGAATGGGTTGTGTCCAATTCCCAGAAGTGTCACCGCACTGGAGTTGTCCTCTAGGGAACACTGGAAAAGGGGGGGAAAACACGAGCCTGTGATCCTGAGCAGAGTTAGGTATTTCAAGAGGGGGCCAAGAGCTGGAGGAAGCAAAACCTCGCCCCTAGAGCATGGCTAGAGGTTAACCCTCTCCTTCCCTTCAAAGGCCCACTTGGTGGCCCAAATTGGCATATCCCGAACACGCTTCCCTCCCCAGGGAGATGCAGTTTACACAAGCGTTATGTCCTCCACGGGACAGGTCACAAGCCCTGTGCCTCCCTCCATTATTGCTTCTGCGTGAGTCAGGACTGGTTTCAAGGGTGGGGAGGTTTATTGGCAACTTCACCTCGTGAGTCAGGCTGGTAAAAAAGGAAAAAAAAAAATAGGGATGTTCTTTTGGCTGTGAGTCACGCTCCTGGTCTCCTCTGCAAAACAAGACCGGCGCAACAGCATCTCTTTGTCATGTCTCATACTCTTTTATAACAGTCGCTTCATTTGTACTTGGAGATGCCAAGTTACAAGCAGCAGAGTGTTGAAATTCCCAGCAGATGCCCAGACCAGCACATTGCTAACATCGCCTTAAGTGCATGTGTCAGAAATCCCTCGTTAGCCACAATTTATTGCACAGTGCTGAAGGCGGAGCAGAGCAGGCGAGTCGCTAAGAGCTGTCTGCTCAAAACCATCCACGGAACTGGAGTTCAGCGACGAAGAAAGTTGATTGCAGCACGAGCAACACCACACCACATCAGCTTCCTCCATTTGGGTGCAATGGGTAGGCAACTTCCAGGTTAAAACTGAAGGCAGAGAAGCTGCCCCGGCTGCAGCGGCAACGCTTTGGGCTGAGGGATCTGAATTACCTTTGCTCGGTTTAAAATAAAGGCCAGTGGAAGAACACGCGTGTTAGACTAAGGGCAGCGTTACAAGAAGCAGCCCAGTCAGGTATTTGTTAAAAATACACCTGGAGGTACTGTCATACTGCTACTCAAATAGAGAGGGTGGGTAATTGGCATGCTTCTTCCGCATCAATATACTGCGGTCCAGGTAAGAGAATGCAGAAGGAACAAGATGGGAGAAGAGGCTGATAGGCATCTTATTGTTCTTATTATAATAATTCATGAGGTAAGGATGGGACAGAAAAGCTCAAAGATTAATAATTTTATAACTTGGAAGTAGGCAATATATGAAATGATACAAAAATAAAAATATTTCAGGTTGCAGTAAGAATATGCAATCACGGGATAAGGCAGGTAAAACCAACAAACGCTCCGCTACTAATACACGGCGGGACTTGCGGTGCACCATGAACCATTACACAGTATTTTAATAAGCTCCACTACAACACACTAGAGGTATCCACGCACCCAGGACACAGTTCAAGGGTAACAGGCTGTATTCCAGATAACCTCTGTGAGGGTTTGGGTTTTTTTTAATATAATTTACACATTTTCAATGTCAAGTCCCTTTTCATTTTTCCCCGGAGGGAGAAAGCGGAGAAAAGACAATGAGGTCACTGAGCGCTTCAGCTGCTGCCAGCTTCTGGGCTTGGCTCCTGAGCGGAGTGAAGGGAAGAGGCTCAGCACCCAGCATCGGCTGTGGGAGAGATCAGAGCGGGAAGTGAGCGCTGGAGGAACAATCACCCGCTCTGCAACGACACATGAAATAAGCAAATCCCCCTTTCCCTAACGGCATCCCTAACGGCATCTGTATAAACACCAGACCGACAGTAATTACTGCCAGGCCACTGCTTACGTATGTCAGGTGCCTGCCTCCTTCAGAGGCCACTGAAATACCATGGGACAGAAACCAGCAGAAAATGCTAGTTTTGGCAAGGGCCAGGAGATGTGCGTCATTCTCTCGCCTCTCACCCAGCGCTGTGGAGGCATCGCGGCTTTAGAATAAGCAAAGCACCGACCAATCTGTCAGGCAGATCTGAAACCTGCAGAGATCCAGGAGATGAACTAAATATATTAAAATGTGCTCGCTTATATGCAACCCTCTTTCAAAGCAGCAGCCACAGTTCACAATCATGTACCACTGTAAGCACCATGACTTTCCTAAGGGAAATTCTGCAAGTTTATTTCCAAACAGAAAATAAGAAGTGAGTATGTGGCCCATTTCAAGCAATTATCCATATTTTAAAGAGGATTTTCCACATGAGACCAAGGAAACTGCACACACAAATTCTTTTAACAATTTGAAAGGTTTTACACACCTCCTTTTCCCTGTGGAATCTTACTTCCAGCTCTAAAGGATAAAGCTGTACGAAAAAAAGGGATGGGACAGACCTGGAAAACTCCAAGAAGAAAGTGGAAAGAAAAGGCCAGGCCATTCATTATGTTAGTAAATATTTATGAGGAAATCCACCAGAAACATAAGATAAAGGATCAATCCGATAGGAATCGGACATGCTTCTGTTACAAATGTCTCAATTGATCCTACTCTCATCACGTGCAATAAGGAATGACAGTGTGAGCCCGCGCAGGGAGACGGGAACTGGGGCTTGGATTTAGAGTAAGTTGTATGAACTGGCTTGATAACATCTTCCAGAGTTTAATTTACTCCATGCAGTAGCTGATTCTGTAGGAAAGGTTAATGGTCGTGTAACATGCAGATTGTCTTAGTCAAACAAACCTGAAGGTCAACTTACCATATCAAAAGGACTTCTGCCAATGGATGTCGAATCGCTACATGAAACATCTGAAAAATATTTAGTTTTTTTTTTTTAAAAAAAGCTAGTCTGATGCTGCCAAAGCTGAAAAAAAATAGTATTGCTTTCTGCGTTTACTGAAAAAAAGCCCCCCAAACCCTAAGCTGGCTGTATTTCCTTCTAGTTCAAGCTTTTTCTATTAGCTTTCTCCTTCACATATCACCTGGAAACTATACAGAAAAATCTGGGGGGCACTGTTTGCTCACGTGCAATGTGTCTTACAGCTAAAGCAGGTTTTGCCAACAGCATACATAGATTAACCGAGCTACAATAACGGTCATTTCAAAGACTAATATTTAGACTATCATAAAACTTCAGAATAACCCTAAGGCCTCAGCAATCCCACACAAACTATGCGAAGCACCTTTAAGGTATGCACCTGTTTGATGTATTTTCGGTTCTCCAGACTGAGCAAAGTCAGTCTCTGCGCCCGTCTCCTTCTCTGGACTGCGCATGACAATATCTTGTCCCTCTTGTTCTGCAGCAGACAGTTCCATTTCTTCCATGCCATCCATTACTTTTAATTCACTGCTAGAATTTTCCAGCACCTGAGAAAGAGGAATTTTAACTGTTCTTAGTCCTCTGAGAGGCCAAGGTGTCTGCAGTAGCTACCTTGGCTTCCCAGAGAGGCAAAAGGAAAGCATCAGTGAAATTAGATGGACATGAGGCAGCACCTATGACATTAGGAAGTTTCTTCTTTTCTGTTTTGTCTGCAGTAAAATTATTCTGTTATGTCAAACCAAGTTCATACATCTCTCATCTGCAGTTTTTATAGACAATTCGGGAGAGAGAGGCTTTTAACTCCAGACACTGCACAAAGAACCAGCAGGACAAGGCTCTCAGCTTATCACAGTGATCCATTTCACATTAAGTATTTCCCAAACACCCTGAAAGCTTGATAATCTCTTAGAGAGTATAAAGGAAGTTCTTCCACGTGAAAGAAGATTTTGAACTTAAAGTACCAAAAAACATTCTGAGGATTTTCTCTAATGAGACTTCACCTCAAGGAAAACCTACCAGCAGTACTGAAAGTTAAAGACTAGCATTGTTGTCCCCCAGAGAGCAACATCAGCAACAAGCAATTTCTCATTTGCCAGGGAAAGGATGAAGTAAAAGGTGTAAGAACAATTCAGTAACCAAGATTATTATTATAATTATCTTACTATATTATACAGGGAAGTGGGGGGAGAAAACTACTGCCATAGTCATGCACAGGTCCAAGTAATGACAAATAAAATTAAGATGTTCCATTTCCAATGAAAGGCACGAAAGGATGATTAATTGCGAAACACGGGCTTTCACTTAGTATCACAGTTTCATTGAATCCTAGAATCATCAAACTAAACAGGCTGCATTCCTGTTTTTTTTAAGGCTGCTCAAACACAGGTGTGTCACCAAGTCCTCAGACCTTTCAGGGCATGGATTCCTGAACTCCAATACAAGTATTAGTAACACTCTGCTCCTGCTATACCTTTAAACAGCAGTAACAGCCCAATGCGCTGCTACGGCAGCAGGAGGATCCAGAGAGCTAAATACTGCTGTTGCCTTTAGTCATGGTCCTCAAATTCAAAAGCATTTTAAAAAAATTCACAGCAGAAAACAGGTAGTGGACTTTAAAGGAGCATTGCTTGCCCAAGCGACAAATGTCCTCATACAGCAGCCACCAAAAGATAGCTCCCAAAGAGCTGGACAAGGTCCCCAAACTGCAGCAGCCCCTATCTATGTTCATACTGAGAAGGAAAAAGCATCAGCCTGAGGAATACAGAAGATCTCAATGAGGATTTTATCAGGAATCCAAGTGTTTGGGGCTAATGAAAAGAACTTTTTTTTTTGTAAGTAATGAATAAAATATTTAAAGCACATAAATGAACTATGCATGACTTACCTTAGTCCCCTCTGCTGTGCCAGCAACAGGACTCTGTTCTTCTCCAGAAATGCTGAAAGACAAACCAAAGTGTTTTCATTCTTCTCAATCACCTTCAATCATCTTCTGACTTACCCAACTGATCATACAATTTGTTCTGCAATTACTCTTGCTTGTTTGGCACTAGTCAGCTACACCAAGTTTTCTGGGTGAAAGATAAACCCCTACCCCTGCAGCAAAATTACATTTGGGCAAAGCCCTCAATATTTGCTTGAAGGAAGGAAAAGACACAAGGACTTTGAAACCTCTATCACTGTCAAATTGGAAGGTACTTTTAACGGGTATTAATATTAATTCTTTTAGTTAAAACTATCAAATTAGTTGTACAAAGTCAATTAAAAGCTGCCTTAACGTGCCTACCTTTCTTCAAGAAAAACACTAGAGAGTTCTTCCAGTGGAGGAGTTTTTTCAGTGGGAAATTGGTGCGTTTCCAAATGTTGTGCTGGGTGGAAGCCTTTGAGCACCGGTGTTTGTTTCACAGTTGCATCCTCAGGGTTACGAAGCACAGAAGGAATGCTCTGCACCAAAGCTCTGCTGGATGATCTTGGAGTTGCCAGTTTGTCAGAAGATCTGCGAGGTGTCTTTGAAAGCAAGCCTGAAAAAGCGTGTTTAATATTTCATTACTACAGCAGTTTCCAGAAGATGAAATGAACTGTTTGTTTGGATTCTAGCTAGGAACACTATTGCTTTCTGCTTGCTGAATCGTCTTATACAAATATTATATTGAAATCTTACATACGCTGCAAGAAGAATTTGAAAAAAGGTCACAAAAGTAGGTCAATTTAAGCTAAGTAATTTAGTAATGACTATCCCTTCACAAAGAACCTGGAATAGTGAGTCTTGCTCTTTTTAGTAAAAAGTCCAGCTGGTCAAAGCTGTCATTAATTTCCATTTTTCACACCAGATAATTTTAACAGAATTAAAATTACACAGATTCAGAATCAATTCTTATAAAAGATTCTCTGCTAGAGCTTGCTTAAACCCGGTGTTGCTCAAAGCTCTTCAGAAGGTCTCCTCAATAATGAGAGACATATGAAAAAACTGCTACTATTGTGATGAGGAAAGAGAACTACACAAAAAAATAAACTGGGAAATTCAAAGTCAAATTATGAGCTAGAAATGGCAGAGAAGCAGAATGACTCCCAAAGAATCAAGGATTACTGAAAATACTAGCTTCACATAGATTACAACAAAATAGATACTGAAAATAAAGTTTTATTTCAAGCATCTGCTCAAAAAACCCCTAATAAACAGCTTTTACAGCAGACCGAAATTACGTTACAAACTTGTTGAACACGAATACAGACTACAGGTCTACTTTATTCACATCTTTGAAGAGAGTATTGCAAGCAATTTAGTTTAAAAAAATAATAATAAAGTCCCAGTTCCCGTGTTGCAAGTAGAGGCCATCAGCCCGCGCTGACATTGAACAGGGTCACCAGCTAAGTCTGGGACCGCTCAGATTAAAACTTCATTGTTAAACACATGCTGAATGCTTTTACCTCTCTAAGCAGAGATTTCATGCTGCCGTTATCATTCAAATCAGTACATTCATGCAGAACAAGTTTGCTTTGGATCCCTGACGTAATTAACCACTAGTTGAAATATTAATTGTGTCCAGTACTGGAGTTGTATCCATATAAACAGCCTAATTCCTCTCCTCCATGAGACTGGTTAAACTCTCTGCAATACTTTCAGGTCGCAGAAATCATGATTAAGCTTCACCCACCTGCAAGGGTTTTCACAGGGCTTTCAATTCTGAAAAATCCTGCGTCAAAAATCACTTTTTCTACTTCTGGTAGTTTCTCCTGATGTGTACAATCTCCGTCATGCTTCATTTTATCCCTCATAGCTGCTTTTATAGCAGCAAGCCGGTTTCGGGCAGCAGTTCTTCCAGCCGCTCCCAGCTTTGGTTTAGACACTCCATTTGGAATAGCCTTTTTCTGAAATTGTAAGAAAGCCTCGGTCACATCTGGAGGCTTTGGATATAAGCAACTGCACAGGAACATCAAAGCAGCTGCTGGCCACACAGAGAGACAGCAACAGGCAAGAGACATGCTGGAGACAAGGTCTCGCTTCATCTCCAGAATCTCTTGGACTGCCACTCAGCTATTAAGGTTAGTTTGTTATGACAATATTAAGGATTCTTCATATTAAGTCTGCAGCTCAGAAATACTCAGTACAGCTTTTTTCTAACAAATACAGTTAATATTTCTAGAACAGCAGGATAGAGGGACTCCTAGTGTCAGGGAGATAAAGTAACCACAGGACAGGCGCCAGTCAGCCCGAGAAATCTCCCCTGGCTTTCAATTTTTCAAAGGAAGTTTTGTGTCTTGCACCATCTGTAAGGTTCTGACATCTACTGGCAGCTCACACTGACTACATTCCCTCCACTTTCCTGTGCCTGGAGTTTCTCACCCACCTTCATATTATTAGAGCAGTCTCAAGGGACCAGATGGAGTCTAGGCAATGTGAATATGACTTGATATTCAGTTAGTTATATATTCCAAACCAAAGAGTAAATAAACAAGCTTACATTAAAGTTTATTTTGCAATAAACACTAGCTTATTTTGGATAGCATCAGATCCACTTATGCTTAAAGAATTAGTAGTTTAATGCTACCCATGGTGCTGGCTTAATGGGCACCATTATAATTTAGCATTCAAGGCTCTAAACTGCCAAACTCCTGCGTGGTTTCCTTTTCTGTTAAGTCAGTGCCAACACCAGTGAAAATATTCTACATCTGACAGGTAAGTTTCTCTCCTAAATTTAACAAACTTGCCTTATAGCAAAGATGACTTCAAAAGAGTTGTCGTTAACTCTTAGTTCTAATCTTTCCAGCCAAAAGAGCTAACTAACATTACAAAACCCACACTAATACAAGCGCACTTGGGAGATGCAAGGGAAAAGGGTGCATATTGAGAGGAATTTCACTGAACTTTTGAACATTAACATCTAAAGAAGCCAGATGAGTGGGGCTTTAGAACGAATTGCTGTTTTTAAGAAGAGTATTCATTACTGCAATAGCACATTGTTGCATCTCCATGCCTTAGCAGACAGGCTTTAGGGGCTATTCATACCTTGACAATTGCTTTGCCTGGGACATCAAGGGGGTGCCACTCATTGTCTTGAAGCTTCTTCAGATTATCAAATTTTTTATTCACATCTTCTACCTATTGGAAATCCCAGAAAAGTACAGGTTTAATTTTGAAGGCTTACCAAATTCACAACAGAACAGTGTTTCATAAAATCGGGTACTAAATTTAAGCAGAGCTATGCATTTAGATACTTCAATGGATATTAAGCATTAAACATTCTCATACAGTTGAGATGAAGGCTACAGTAACATACACAAGCTTCAGATTAGATGACAAGGCTGGTCTTGTTCCTGTAGTTTAAAGGTTAGTAGGGGAGGTACCGAATCATTCAGTAAGATTTAACATCTAAAATGAAGGAGCTGGTTCTTGTGCTGAACTTAAGCACTTTGACAACGGTTGCATTTCAGGAATGCCAAAGAACACATTGCATAATAGCCTTTATGCAAAAAAAGCATGAGTCTTCCATTATGTAGGAAACACGTCATGCAAGCTTGTTTGGTCTTTTAAACCGCTGGCCTCAACAGCTTCCTGCTGCAGTCTGTGCTTGTTCGGGACAAACTAGCTCTGCAGCATTGCCTCCTCCCTGCCCGATGCTCTCTTAGGCGTTTGTAATGGAGAGTCTTGCCTCCTTTACGGGTAAGGCCACACAAGGCTCCATTATGCACAGCGGACCAGTCACTGGAGTGACAAGTCCTTTACATCCTCCCTGAAACTCAGAGGACACAAACAAGAAATGCCAAAAGGGACAGAGTTAGCAATTCTGCTATTCCAAAATTATCTAAAGGAAAGGTGGGGATGCTCAGGAGGCACTAGGCGCTGCTCCCAGGTAAGCATAGGTAAACCCTGTTTTTCAAGTTACTGCTTCTAGCAAAGTTCCCCTCAAATATCTCTGATGTATAAACTGGTCAAATCCTTACACTTTGTGGAGGGAATTATAGACCTATGGACTAGGGTTTTAACAATAAATCGATCTTTGTGTGTGATTTAACTAGTTATAAGTCCTTTTGTCGAATGCTGATTTACAAATACTGTCAAGAGCTATTTTGACAATTTAGAATATTAGATTTCATTCTGAAACCAATGGAAGCATCAACAGAGAAAGGGAGATTAAGGTTTTCTACCATCTAAGCTCAACCCTAAATAAGGTTATTGTAGTTTCTGCATTATTCTCATACTAAAGCATGGAACCTCTACTTTTCAGGAATTTTCCAAAAGCTCCCAGCTTTTGGTCCAGGTAGACATTGTGACTGTATCCTCACACCAAAGCAGAATAAGACTTAGCTACATGCCTTCATTCCAGAGAAAAACAAGACACAGAGGCAACAAGAAGACAGAACAGGTGAACAGGTCCACAACTGATAAATTGTTGTATACCGGCTGGTACTATTCAGTATCAGAAAGTGTTAAACAAGGACCTGTGTTTTTTATTTTAAAAAAGTATATCAGAATCCAAATATTCAAAAAAAAAAAATAGTTTCAATCCATTGTTGATAAATAGCCCCATAAACTTTATTCTAGTAGGTTAATATGCAAGTACATACCTGAAAATTAACCATGTCCCAAAACCCATCTAAGTCTGCACACGTCGTTTCTTTTTCACCCCGTTTAAATTCACAATTATCCACCAGTCCTTCAAACTGCTTAAACCTTTCTGCTATGAGCAGTCTTGTCTGACCAACTGTGGTGCGAATCAGATCTTTAGCTGATAGCAAGAAGAAAACAATGAAGAAAGTACATCTTTAAATAATCCACTATTTCACAATTGATTTAAATAAGTATTTGGAGAGTCTGAGATTTATTTATTGATTGAACTATGTTCATCTATTGCAGACGTGCAATACAATTCGGATGGAGCACATCTATCCATTGAACTGCTCTAAACTTGCTTCTTTCAAAAAGAATAATGTTTCTACCTCTTTAAGTCTTTAAGATAAGCATTGATGAGTGATATAAAGTTGAATTTTGCTTTTTAAAATCAGCTTGTTTGAAGTTCATACATTTAAAGCCACTTAAGACTGACAACAGAAAAACTATTTCGATATGCACTCTGTTCACTTCAGTGTCATCATCTATCATGCCAAGTACTACACGTAACTTTTAGTATTAGGAGATAAAGCATGCCTTTTTGTCTTCAGGCAGATACAACTCTAAAATTTCTCTAATACAATTTTTAATAAGCGCTGTCGACAGTGCTATTTTGCAAATAAATTCTGATACACGTACTTCCCTCTGTCCCCTTCAGTTACTGTAACACCCCTTTCTACTGCCTATTACAGTTCAGTCTTACCATCCTCTGGAATGTCCAGCTCGAATTTTCCGTCCCACTGGAGGCACTGAGACATCAGCCTCTCTGTCTCAGACTGAAGAATATTTCTAAAAATAAAGGAAGATTGAAGAGATAAATTTTTGGGGGATATTCTAACTGCTGTCACTGCTTGTGACTGTAGGTGATTACTACCCTTTTGCTTTCAGAGGAGGTGCACTGCCTTTGAGCAGAAGCCATGAGAGTGTTAGTTTGCTGACTACCCAAACCGTAATCTCTTTTCTACTGCTTTCAAGCTTGTGTTCCTTAGGATAAGGTGTTAATCTCCAAAACTGTACATTCTTTACTTGCACTAACAATACAAAAGGCAAGACAGGAATGTGTGCCTACTCAGGTCACTGCTGTCAGGCATCAACCATCATAAGTTAATCTTTACAAGATGTCTTTTGACTCGTGTTAAGGACCTCCAAACGAAACAAATGAGCACAAACCTGAAATAGGGCACATCATGCTCTTCCTCTCTTGTATCATCTGACTTTGTTTCAAGTGCTGTTATATCTGTAGAGACAGGAATTGTTTCACTTGATCTCTGAATGGAAACTTTCTCATCTGATTCACTTGCTGAAAAATATGAAAGGCATTTGTTCAGAATCTGGTGAAAACTAAAAACATTAGAACAATAAACTAAGTGGGAACTTCCTACCTTTTTCTCCTTTCAAACTTGTAGTGGTTTGCTGTTCTTGAATGCCTTTACCAGCAGGTGAAACACTACTTTCTAAATTAGGGTCTTGTGCCTTAGTTTCACTGGATTTTTCAATTATATTTCTGGAAACAAAAAGCACGTTTAGAGTTAAGAGACATTAAGAAATTGACATCAACTACAGCCAGATAGACAGAAATGCCCCATTTGGTGGGCTATCTTACATTCAACACTAGATAATGCAAGCAATTCCTTTTAAAATTAATAAATCCATGTATAGATATATATGCCACAAGTCCCTGATTCTTGGAGCTGCTTTTCTTTAAAGCCTAGACAGGATTATTGATTATATAGCTTGCTTTGCTGTTGTATTAAGTCCACATTTGATGAAGCAATGGTAACAACCATGATTATCAGGTGTTTCAACATCACAAAAGCTTGTTACACAGGGCATCTCTGTATAGAAAGATGATGTTTTTCTGTATCATCACAGAGTGGCTCATTTGCATTTTAGGCCATTAGAAGAAAGAATCTTACACTGGAGATTTTGAAAAATCCCAGAAGGCATCAGGTGTCAAAAACGCATTTGCCCTAGAAGGAGTCATGGGTGTAACTTTGTAGGTCGCTAACCCATTTAATGGCTGAAACACAAAGTTTTGAGGTGCAAAAGAGCGTGTTCTGGGTCTCCCTGAAGCAGAACTGGTTTTGTTTTCCACTGAGGTTTGTTCCTGCTGAAGTTCTACCAACACTGAATGTTTAGAATCAGCTGCAGAATCTTCCATCACTGGATCCGATTGAGCATTTTTATCCACTTCATGTTTAGAAGGAATTACCTGTAACAGCACAAATAGACAAAGCAAACACTAGGTTATCAAATCAGTAAAATGTTTACTATTAGGCATGGGCTGAATTTCAGTATGACTGTCTGAAAGCCGTCAGGAAGGGAACAGTTTCAGGTAAGTTGCTTTCTACAATAGTATACTTGTACAGAAGTCATGATTTACCAATAATCCCAACTGGTTTTGTCACCAGCAAACCATTTTAGTAACAGGGAGACCAATTCACTACAAGGAATGCAACAACCCACTGAAGGGGCTAAAGTAGCAGAACACCTCACCTACCAAAAAAGTAATTAAAATCAGCAAATGCTTGCTCGCACTACTAGAAAAAAATGCTTTAAGGGGATAAGAGCAGAGTTACTGGCTCCAAATCCAACTAGGCCAGTTGAATAATCACAGTTTATACAAATACTGTAATCCAAAAACAGAAGAACAAGCTAAAATAAGCTGATAACTGAGGAATGCAGCCCAAAACAAGGAGAATACAAGTGCAGTTAGGACCATAGAATGTTGTTCAAAGAGGAGAATAAGTTAATCAATACATTGAGTCCACATTCCTATGAGATGAATGACTAGATATGCGTTCTGCAGAAGTCTGAGATACCTGTACTGAGATATTGTTAGCTCAAACCAGCCAAAAGAGCTTAGAATATTTTTCCAGAAAATATGCATCTTCAGTCCACTGCAAGTCTTGTTATAGCTTAGATAACCCTGTTTGGAATGTAAACCTTGAATTCAACTTTTAACACACCTCTTGTAATGAGATGACTGAGGTTACAGCAAGAGTTTACCAACTGGCAGCACACAGCACCTCCTGCCTGTGACGAGGTACTTACACCTAAGCGAAGATAAAGCGCCTCTTACCTCCTGTCAGTGTTTGTGGGCAATTGCACCAGTTTTAAGAGACTACTGAGCACAGCTGCAATTACGGAAACAGGAGTGGAGATGGAAGTTGTGAGGGAGACACGAGGTGAGAGGGAACAGAGGGTGCAAAGAAAGAGAAGTATCATTGATGGTTTTGTTCAGGACTGTTGGCACATGAATGCACACACAAATTGTTTGGGAACCTGGGTTGGAGGGTTACACCTATACCGTCTCTATACAGAGGTAGAAAAGTTATAGCAGTGACACTAAGAACCACAATGACTGCCTTTGATTCCCATAAATCACATCTACCTTGCAGAGAGAATAACATTTCCAGCTTTATTTTTTGATGGTTCAAAACCTAAAAATGCCGTTTATTTCTTAGCTTCTGGAGTCTCATATCTCATATCCCAGCAGGAAAAGGACACATTCAGAGTATGTTTCAAAAAGTAATGAACTGCACAGAATTGACAAACACTAGGTAAAAATCAGCAAACTAAGCAGGCCTTTTTTTTTTTAACTAGTTGAACATCAGACATGAGATATGTCATCTAACAACTTCTTGTCTAATTTAAATCATTGTCCGGATCTTGAATACTAATCAAGTCATCCATATAAGCAAACTAAATTTGATCTTAATTTTAAAAATATGGTAATACATAAAACTTCTTCCCAAAATATAGCTTATTAGTGAACTCTTATTACTTCTATGCTTGAACACAACTATATTTGAGGTACAATTACTCTACATTACTGGCTCGTAAACCAGTTTTATTACTTTTCCATTCCAAATATTAAATGACCTACCTCCATGATGTCAGGTTTGACTGCTTTCTTCTGCTTTCCTGCATTTGCTGTCTTTCTCTGTGACTGGTTACCTAGAATAAGAGAAACTCCCAAAGGTCAAAAAGGCATCTGATTATGACAATCTTTCACCAAAAGACTGCTATAAAAGTCCAGTGGTTAAAGACAGGGAGAGACTGTTTTGTTTCTTGAGTGGATGGTGGCTAGAGAGCAGACAACTAATTGCAAAAGTTCATTCAAAAGAAAACCTGGCCTAGGATTTAACATCCTATTAAGAGCTGTATCACCAAGAAAACAGATTAAGCCATTGTCTTTAGATGTTGTCATACAATGAAAATAAAAGTCATGTTATTTCCTTAAAGGCTGATAACTGTCAAGCCAACTTGAGTTCAGATTTTTAATTTCTATATGGCATAGGATTTCTGTGGGTGAGCTGAAACCAATACTAACACAGCCGTGCTTTCAGATTAGCGGTTAAATTCTCTCTCTCACCTGTAATAAAAGAGACACTCCAAAACATTCTAGAGAATATCCCGAGAACAAGAATATATACTAAAAATTTCCCCTTCCGTATCTCGCATGTTCCCCTATTCTAGTAAACAGAGAAACGTGGATGAAGAGACATTCAGGACCTGAAGAACACAGGCTCTCATCTCTTCCAGAGGTATCAGTTCCTGATCACGGGCTTAATAATCTTATGTCCTTAAACAGCGATACACCAAGCTGGCAAATCTTCACCAGCTCTGGTTTTGTTCTTTCAGTTTATAATTACCATATGGATACTGATACTTCACACTGATGGATTTTATGGGAAACGGTCCAATGTTGGTTTCAACATCTTGATTTAAATATTGCTACAGAGTGCCAGATGAGAGTCCAAGTGAGGTAGTATTTCGTCCTTTCCTTACATGACAATTTGGCACGCTTTACATACAGTCTATCCAAAGGAGGGAGTTACACAGCAGAATGCAGTGTGCTAAGACAGTTCAGAATGAGCTGTATCTCTACAGCACAACAGAGTGTCTGAGATAAAAGTAAGATCCTAAAGACAACAGAACTGTCTTAAATGTATCATTTGACAGTGAGCCTAAGAGCAGCATATAAACGTACGTATGTTGTTTCCAGTCCTTGCTTACCCAGTACTAGATGGTATCTCTTTACAGCACACTGCTCCAAATATCTACATAGCAGGCTTGAGCTACACAAGCCGGACGGTATTCACTGCCTCCCTTACCAGTAGTAGCTGCAGTAGTTGTGGTTTTCAGCACCTGCCTCGCTGCAGAGGAGGCTGATCTGGTGATTCTTGCATTTGAGGTTGTCTGGACGGCAGGCTGCAAGACTGTAAGAAATGTTAATTCCAGAGATTTCAAAGCTTAATAAAAAGCTGCATTCAAAAGACATAATTGAAAGTTTACATTTTGTAGATATCAAAAAAGTGCACTAAAAATTATTAGTTGTATTAGTTCGCCAGAATATATAGTTTGGGTTTTTTTATCAGTTCAGTGCAAGCAGTGCTAAACACAGACAGAACAGCTCAGCCTTGACACCAAGGCAATGCTCTGAAGGATCCTGATTGAAGATGGTTTTGTTTTACAGCAGTACCTCCAGGACCTAGTACTATCAAGGTACCAGAGTGCTAGATGCCATGTACAAAGCTTAAGGAACCCTTCTCAATGTCCCCTGCAATCAGAGTCAACATCCTCCCCATCTTACATGATGAAGCTTTCTGAAGTAATAACTTGCCATGGTTATTTGCTCAGCTGGAAGCTTAAGGGAACCGTCTGTACAACAAACTGATGCCCTGGTCATTATCTTAAAGTATTAGAAGGTCTGAATTCAAAGTAATCTAATAAAGTATTCTTAAAATTAAGAGAATCCCACCTGACATTTTATAAAATTAGATTAAGATATATTACCCATCTTAATAATTTTAATCTTTGTATTTTAGTACTGGCTTTAGTACTGTTTTAGTACTGAATGATAGCATTCTCCTGCACATAAAAAAAAAAAAATTAACGGGAGTTCTTTATTTTACACCCTCCCTTTTCTATATCTGCTTGAAATCTATTATCCCCACTTAGTTACTGTTAATGCCGTTTGCATTTTTAATGCCATTGTAGCTTCCACAGAAGTGCAGCTTGACAAGTTAGCCTTAAATTACTACATAAATAACTATAACATTTGATTTATCCAAACATTCACTTCCATAACACATTTATACTAGTGTTTGAATACATACAATGTGTATTCTTGATTCAGCAAAAAGCATTATCAAGTCTAGTGGATGATAATTTAAAAAACGTTTTAATCGTTATATCAAACACCGATAATAGATCTTTTAAGTATTTGTTAAAGGCATGGCTGAAATTTATTTAAATTAAGGTCTACTGCTTGCTGATTTAATTAAGTTAACATTGTGAGAGTCATTTCACTCAGAATTACTGAATATCTTGCATTAATATCAGTATTTCACATGACTTAACCTTATCTATTTAAGACATGGATCTCACTGTGCTATCAGGAAGCGTTTCTAATCAAAGGTATTCTACTCCCTGAAACAAAGGTGTCACGGGTTGGGATTTTTTTGTTTTGCTTTCTCCAGAAACATATGTAATTGTCACACCAAAAATCCAATGACTGGAGAGATACAAAAGGGGCTGTTGTAAAATATGAAAACAAAAGATTGCACCTGTCATTTACGAAGAAGATAATTACACATATACTCAGTTGCATTAGTGTGAACCAGAAGTTCGATGTCCTATCTCCCACATTAAATATATACGCTAATGTGCTTTACCAGAAGGCTATCCTTTTCCAAACCATTTTCAATGCTGAATTACACAAGCAGTTTTATTTAGAGACCACAGATAACAGCATATCTGCTAAGACAGAAGAAAGACTTCACTGAAAATATTACAGCTATATTCCATGTTACCCACAATAACAAGGAAATTTTATATTTTACTTATATCAGCTGTTCTTCATCTTCCCAGGTGAAGCATTTGCTCTTCTGTAACAGCAGCAGCTACTATACGTGATATTCTTCTCAGAGACATACAAGAAGCTCTGCCCAGCTCCAAATGCTGAAGCATTAGCCATGCAATTCTACCTACTGACCTTTTTCTTTTCCCTCTCCTAGGGTGAATAATCAGTAACCAGGACGGCATTAAATATCCTGCATTCTTTTCCCAGCCTATAGTGGCAACAAGTACCTGCAACACCCAGAGACACACACTTGATAACCTGACAGCTGCTGCCCTTGTCAGAGTTGGTAGGAATGGCCATCCTAAGAACTCCTTATTTTCCACACCCAAAAATTTACTGGAGATCTCTCCCAAAGATGTTCCTTGCCTCCCTCCCATCATGTCACAATTACTGACTCAGAAAAACACAGATTCAGATGTAGGGGTCATACTCCTTTCATACCTTTCTTGTTTTCAGCTGCTTTGTCTGTACTCATCTGTTTACGTCCTGCTTGTGTAGGGCGCACACCCTGCCCATTGGCAGAGACCTACAAAAGAAGAACATTTTTTGTGAAATATCACATTTCCAGTAAAGAAGCAGCCTAATTTTTTCTCATCTTTCTATCCTAGGCTGCAGTAAAACAAATGGTCAAATAATTTATCACAAAGGGCTTTTAAAAAAGTAAAGAGAAATTAAGGATAACTTAAATAGCTCGTTTTAGACATGAGTTAACATGCATTATCCACTAATTAAAAATTTGTCAGAAAAAGAATGAAGAAAAATATTTAAGAAACGGTTTCAGTTTACTATGAAACTAGGTGCCAACCACCACCGCATCTTAGTACATGTTATGTTTTAATAATCAGTTTTCAGGGAAAAAAGTAATCAGTATTAACTCAGTTGGCCCTTTGTAAAGTTATGACTGGAAATCCTTCAAATGCATTCAAGTTTAGTAAGGCAAGAGCGATAGATTCAAAATATAGCTTTTACTGATTATTGCTGGTGAAATTCCTCAAAAAGCCCTACTTTTTTATACAAGTAATAGCAGAAGGGACTGCCAAGATTCACAGCAAAAGTACACCAACACTGAAGTGATTTTGAAGGAACTGACTCTCTATAATCTGCTTTCATGACAGACTTTCCGCGTTCAAGGTTCTCCAAGCCAAAGTATCTAAGATTCAATCTTACTACTACCTCTACTCTAATTTGCAGTCCTTGCCGACTACAATATTTTGTACTGAAAAACTGATCCAGAAGAGCTGCGCACTTTTTCCTGTTTGTACTGACCTAATCAAAGTCGCTGTAGTTCAGTTCAACACAATGCTCAAACCAGCATAATAAGCTCTTTCAGCTTGCTGAAAGCTTTTCTCATCTGTCTTTCTCACCAGNTCCAGAAGAGCTGCGCACTTTTTTCCTGTTTGTACTGACCTAATCAAAGTCGCTGTAGTTCAGTTCAACACAATGCTCAAACCAGCATAATAAGCTCTTTCAGCTTGCTGAAAGCTTTTCTCATCTGTCTTTCTCACCAGGAAAACCTCCTTTGAGACAGCACTCAACTTATAAGCATACAATCCTGAGTTATGGCCTGAAGGATAATTGCATCCTTTTCTCTAAATTTATTCGCTGAAGTTTATATAAAGAACAAACCGTAGAGTGCTTAGATGCAGTCGGTATCACAGTTTTTTCTTCTTGGCTCTGGGCCTTTGATCGAGTAATCCTCCCGGAGTAAGCAGGAGCTACCTGGAAACATCCAAGGAAACAAGAGTTAACATACTCTGTTCCCCTCACAATCACTGTTAAGAGCGGGGAAGAATCCTAAGTGTGAAAAGCAAGATGCCCGTGCAAAATGTGTCAAATGTGTAATTTGAAAAACTTTCCAAGTGGACTACATAGGAACAAGTTACCAGTTCTAAAATAACTTCGCTGTTTCATTTGTGGCTGAATCATTCAGGTTTTTGAACTGAGAACATAGTCATAAATACAAAAATCAACACATCACTGGTACTATTTCCAGCTTTTTTTTTTTTTAAATGAGCTATGTTACTCACTTATTGTTCCTTATTATAAAAGAAATATTTATAAAGTATTTGCAAAATAAGCTCTTTATTTGGCATTACATACACATAATTTTGTACACAAACAGAAATTTTAATATCATATACTACATATACTTCATTGAGATATTTCATATTACTCTTATTACCTTCTCTCTTGGCTTCACTATCACTGGTTCTTCAGGTACAAGTGAAAGAAATCCAGGTGCAGTTGGTCTATATAAGCCAACTTTAAACACACCCTTTTTTGCTTTCTCTCTCTGCTCTCTCAGTTTTCGAAGTTCCTTTTCTTCTTTATAGCGCTGGAGCATTTCCTTGCGTTCATTCATTCTCTTGGTGGCTGCATTTGTAGGTTGTTCTGAAGCAAAGACGGCAGACAAACATATTATAAAATCTTTAAGATATTTTTCAGACGAGGATAAGGAAGTTGGAAAATTTCAAAACACTTTTTGAGGATAAAAGAGCAACATACTAAGTCAAAGAGCAGAAGACTGCCTGGAATCTGTGCCTCCAAGTTTCAGTTAAAGTCTTACAATGCAAATGTGTGATCTGTTAGCTTGCTAAAAGCTTAAATTCTCTTAGTTCTTTTAACCCTTCCCACTAAAAGAGCATTCAATGGTAAGTTTCAACTGGCAAATACACCTCCCCAAATCTGCACTTGAGGGATACTGTAAATTCATATCCATTTTCATTGTACAGGCAGTTCCTGCAAGGTTACTAATACTGAAGTTAGCACTTTAACTACTTATTTAGTGTATTTGTACCAGTTTCTCTATTCAATCACATGTAATGTCATTGAAAGCCAAAGTCTAGGTCAGCTTTAGATAGCAAAGTCTGCCTCTCAGGCTGAAAATAAATGAAGCAGAAGTCACATGAAAGAATACAACCTTAAGATGATGCCAAATTTGAATTATGCGCCTATCTGAAAAGTTAGTATCTACTTAAAGTTAAAATTTATTGAAGACAGAAACTTCTTAAATTTCATATTTGACATGCTTACATATGGATTGCACTCCTTCCTCCAATAGCCATCTCCTATCAAAAGACTGAAGGTGAGAATATTTCTAAAGAAACCTGTTCACATTTTTAAAAATTAACTTAATTCCCTAGGCCATAAGAATCCAGGAGAGCCAGAGAGGCAGAATTCAGTATATCTATATATACGCAGGCCCTATTTTCTGGGAGGAAAGGTAAGTTGCCAAAACCTAGCAATTTAAAAAATAAAATTATACCATGCATTTAGCCATTTATAATTACATACACCCAATTACAATATACAATTACTCATTTCTAAACATACTTTAAGCACATGACAGACACCAGTTATATGTTAGACAAGATTTCTAAATCAGGGTTTTTCACTTCTTGGACTACAACACAATCATTAAGGGACTTCCTGTTGAATATTAATAGCAAAATGCATTTTTTCCTTTAGCTGCTGCAGACAAATCAGAGCAAAGCCTCATTTATACCACTGGAGCAACAAGGATGATAAAGCTGTAGTAAGAGTATTTTCTGGATTTTTCTTAACATTTAGAACCGGTAATCATTGTTTTTTAAACCTTAAAACTTTTCTTTAAATTAAAACGTTGACCACAAATAGGTTCCTTTGATAATGTTTAAAGACATTTTTAACAATTAAAGAAAAGCTTTACAACCCGTCTTTACTTACTCTGTTTCACCCTGCTGTTCTCTTGAGAGCACATTTCACTTGTCTCATTTTGCTGAGAAATTCCCCTCTCTTGTGGGCGCTGAA
Source organism: Rhinoptilus africanus (assembly GCA_013400135.1). Classification (NCBI taxonomy): domain Eukaryota; kingdom Metazoa; phylum Chordata; class Aves; order Charadriiformes; family Glareolidae; genus Rhinoptilus; species Rhinoptilus africanus. The sequence continues at coordinate 532,708 of VXBO01005756.1, read as the reverse complement.
CATTGATGTCTGCCAATCCAAACTGTCTGCCCTTTTCGAACAACTTGTGTCTGTTCTCCTTTTGAAGCATCGATTTTCTGCGAGCAACTTTTGCTCTGAGGGTTTCTGTACTCAAATCCTTCTTGTATCGACTGGCAAACTGGGAGGTTGCAGCCATCTTGATGACCCTAGACAAAAATCATCATGATTAGGAAACAAATCTGTCATGTTTTGGCTTGCCCTTTTCATTAATTAGGATTTACGTGCTAGGAACAAAGAAAGCCCTGGGTTCTTCATTTCTGTACATGTACCAGAGAAAACACAAATGACAACTTCAGTCTTCATTATTTATTTTATGCATTCAAAGGACTAGCTTGTTAATGGTCAACGAGTCTCACAGAATTAAGTAGGGGACGCTGTGTCACTGCCAGGGACTGTCCTGCTGGTCTGTTTTCAACACAGATGTTTTTCACGTTAAGGAGACAAGCAAGTAAATGACAAGGTTGTGGGACAATACTTGGAAGCAACCTTGCCACTGAGCATTTAGATTATACCCTATCTGATGGCAAGGCATTTCTGTCACGCATCAGAGTACTTGGCACCACTTCCCAACCGAGTTTCCAGGATGCAACTGCAATACAATAGTGTTTATTTCAAGCAGGATCTCTCTGTACTTTTTTTAACCTGAGGAACTTAATGCAAATGTCAGTTGGTCTATACATGCCGTGCTAACAGCAATGTCAGAAGCTCCATCCCCTGCATCCCGCTGAAGCCTGTCTTGTCAAGGGTTTTCATGCTTGTTTTCTGGCGAGAGGTCAGAATTGGTCTTACTGTTTGCCACCTCAAACTGTTTTTTAGAAGTCTCAGCTTCCATTACTTATAGAAAGCAGCTTTACAGTAAAGACAGTGATAGGACTAAACCAAATAGCCAACAGTTATTCATCGACCTGTAAACTGGTCATTTACTGAGATTCTTGATTTCAAGACAGCAAGTTTTGATCTAGCTAATCATCAGTGGAATCATCAGTGAACTTGACTGAAAAGATCAGTTAGAGAGTACCAAAATAAGCAAAAAGAGCACAGAAATAAATACCAGTGCGCTCTTAAACTGCATATACTTATGGAAAAAGCAAGCAAAGAGAGAATCTGAGCTACTGTAAGAAGGAATACAGACAAAGTCTGTTCAGATACCACCACTGCAGTCAGTGGCAGCTCCTTGTGTCCCAGTTCATGGCAGTATTCACGTACTGAGTAACTTGCACAGCACCAACAGTGCCTGCATAGCCATCTGGAAGTGCCTGGAACAGACACTGGAGACAACATGAGACAGAAATCTAAATGGGTGTATTTCACTTCTTTTTTTCCCAATACCTTCAGTGCTGCAGGAGAGCAAAGCCATCAATGGAAGTGTAAAGGAGCAAACATGAATGAAAAACTAAACTTGGCTTAAAGCACTCAGAGACAGAGTCTCTCCACAGAATCCCGGAAGAGCTGGTGCATGTCACTGTGACTTGATTTGTGAGCATCTCGCCTTTCATTCTGCATCTCACTTTCCAACTTTCATAAATCGATTAAAGATGCCAGCTAATAATGATTGCAAATGATTAGACTAACTACTATAGTTCATAGGTCACATTTGCCTTGCTTTACATTTGAGTGATTAAGGAAGGTTAATTCATGATCATCTCCATTAATCATCTTTGAACTGATCTTGCTAGTAATTCCCACAGTATTACAGAAAGCCATGAAGAAAAGTTAGTGGGAATTTACCTCCTAGAAGAAGCAGGCTTTTTGAGCCTAGTGAATTAAAATCATTCCTAAAAGCAGCAACTAGCATCAAGTCTCCACACGCATCCTTTGTGGACTTGCAGGACCCTAAATTTACCTTAGACTTGTTCTTTAAACACAGCAACAAACCTTTCAGAGCGAAAACAATTTAAGGAAAATCTGAGGGTTAGGTGGGGTTTTTTTTGTTTGGGGTTTTTTTGTGCACCCTCCCCTGAAAAAGTTCCTTCTCTACTTTGCACAACTCAAGTCACAACTTTGTACACCTACAGCTCTCATTCAGGTGAGGAAAACAAACAGATCTCTTCCAATAAAAGAGGCAAGCTCCCAATTCAGGGCCCCAAAGACAACAGCATTGCTTCTGGGATGCTCCCAGAGATTTTTAATTCAGTACCTTGATGGAAGGTAATATAGCCTATACCCACTATCAGGCAAGCTTACAGAAAGCTGCATTTGCCGTAAACACTGATAAATATTTAACACATTTAAAGGATTTTTATGCTTTACTTTCTACTTTGAACAATGTTTTCCTAATTATTGTAGTATAAGTCCACTTAAGGCCTTCTCCCATGAATAAGCCTCAAGAGCAAGTGAGCTACCTTTCAGCAAGTAATCCTGCAGGAGAATTCATCTAAAGCATGAAAGCAGCAAATATAACGTAAGCAGAGATACAGAGAGAGCTTTCCACGAAGCTATTATTAACTCATACCCCACATCTCTTTGGGCTCATTAAAAACACATGGCATGCTCAATGTCCTAAATATCTCTTTAGGACAAAAATACCTGTGTCCTTTTCTTTACAGGTTATGGTTTCTGAGTAGTGCCCTGCTCAAACAGGAGTCCAGAAGATTAACTGGAACTTAAATTAGCATAAATTCAAGAAAAGCCATGTAGCAGGAAAGGGACAAAGGACTTAAATTAAAGACTTGGGACTGGCTAACATATACTACCAAAATTAACATTGAAAATTTATAGGATTGATTTTTATAAGAGAATAGTAAGGGAAAATAACCACTTTTGACCAGCAATGCCACAAGAACCAAAGGAGTAACATGGAAAAACAATTAGGTGCCCCGCTAGCATTTTAACCCGAACAACGACAAAGTAGAGCAGGAACTGCAGACATTGCTATTTTTAAAGCAGGAACCCGTCGAGTTTAGGGCCTGATTAAGGCCTCAACTCTGCGGTTTGGAGATGGGGGACACGGGTCACGATAAGCTGAACCCCACCTTCCAGCTCCCTGCTTCCCATGGCGGCTCTGAAGGGCCGCCACAGGGCTGGACCCTCCGCCCCTTCTCCGCCACCGCTGCCAGGACCGGACCCCCACCCAGAGACCGTTCCCGGCACCGTTCCCACCGCCGCCGGTCCCCCCAAGCCCCCCCGGCCCCGCCATACCTGCACCGACACTACAGTCTCCTCAGCGCCGCCCGCCTCGCCTCACTTTCAAATCTCACCCGCCAACGCTCATTGGCCATTCGCGGCCCGCCCGCAGGCTCTTATTGGCCCGCTCACGGCCGACCGTTGATGGGCGGAGCCGAAATCGCAGAGCGGTTTGTTTAGTGGTCATCCGTATCGCCGCGCTTGATTCTCATTAGCTGCGCTGAGCATTTCCTCCCCTCTCATTGGCCGGCGGGGTGTGGAAGGCGGGGCCCGCGGGGCGCGGAGGGCCGTCCCCTGGCGTCCCGCCCGCCGCGGGGGCGCCGCTCTAAAATGGCGGCGGGGCAGCGCCTCAGGTTGGGCGCGGGCTGCGCCTCAGGCCGCGTCTCAGGCCGTGGGGCCCTCATGGCGACTTGGGGGTAGGTTGAGGGGACCGTGGGCCTCCTACCGCCCTCCTGGCGCCTAGATAAGCCTATGTCCGTGCCTCAGCGATCGTGCGGTGCCACCTCCTGAGGAGACGAGGCCGGGTTTACTCAGGCTTGGGGTTGTGCCGAGGTTTGCTGCCCCTCTTCCCTCCTGCATTTACATCGTACCGAGCCTCCGGTTTGCCGGGGTGGGCTGTGTTTGATACGATTCTCATCCTCAGGACAGTTTGTTCTGGGTTTGTTTATAAAAGTCTGCCAAAATCAAAATGATCGTGAGGAACCTAGCCACTTGGTGGCACTGCGAAAATGTCGACGGCTTTTGAAAAAAAAAAAAAGTGTTGCCAACCGGGAAACTGTTGAGCAGCAGGCATGATGGTACTCGGCAGAGGATAGACATCCCTTACAAACAGCCTAAAAATGCAGGACCTCTGTGCGGCAGGACAGCAAACTGTGGGTAAATTTTTATACAAACGTGATTACAGCAGATGAAGACAGCAATAAATGGATTAAAGACCATTAGGGCAGAGTGGTTCCCCACAGCAATGGTGAGTTTTGCATCTTTGGACATGTAGCAGTCAGAGAAATGACACCCCCCCAATTCCCTGTATAGACTGATAGCAGTTACAGCAAATATTTGCAAACTTTGAACATCTGGACTAATCTTAAAATCATTGTTTTCCTATAAGATAATAGGAGATTTGTATGGAGGTTACTGGCTGATGGTGGGTTCTCCAATGGTAGGGAAAAGTTTGTAGACTGTCCGCACAGAGTCCAATCCATTGGAGCCCTCAGTGTCTGCTGATTTTGGCTACTCCTCTTTTTCTCACAAATGAGTGGAACTTGAGGGCATTCAGCAGTTCTTCTTGTGGTACCAGGTTATAGTCCAATGATGTGAGCTGTGCTGAACTACTTAGGGAAAAAAATGAGTTCAGGAGCATCTTCCTTCCCACCAAAACTAATTTTTTTCTTCTTGTATACCTGCATTTGAAGGATTCCTTTGTGCTGAAACAATACTTGTTTGCTTCTTGGACCATCTAGGCTTGTGCATTTGCTAATTTCCATTCATGTGGATGTTCATACTGAATTTAGGAAGCATGGCTGTACTTCAGCCAGGGCTTTAATCTCACTAGCTCAAATAACATCGGCAGTGATAACACAGCAGTACGTGTTTCAGGGCAGACTGGTAAACTGAGTACTTTACTTGGGTCCTTGGCAGGCTGAGGCTCTGCCATGCACCGTCGCTGGCTGTTACCTGAGCTGGGTTAAAGCCAGAACAGGTTTCCTTAATGCGCCACAGTGACACTTTCCATTAACAGTATTTAGGTCACCGCAAGGGTCTTGATGGATTTGATGGATTTGAATAATGCCATGATTTGAAAGTATTGCAATGGCATTTTAACATGAAACACAGTAATATTTATTTTCAGCCAAATTCCTGACTGCTGCTGATTGTATTGCTTTAAGAGGAACAAACGTAACACCATTTAATAGAGATAAACTAGAAATATGAATATATAAGCTCATTATCCGGTACAGATATTACACATGCTTGAAAGATTAACCGTGTCATTCTCATACAGTCCTGATGATTTTATGATAACATGCCTGCATTTTAACCACTGAAGCTTTGAGAACCAATTTGAATTTATCTATTTCTTGACAATACAACAGTCATTATCAGATACAATTTGTACCGAGGAGATCATAATGTGGAAATCTGCTAACTTGCTCATTCTACTCTTCACTTGTTCGCATGGGATACTGTTCTTTGTGAGGGTCATTCTTCCCCACCTTGCATAACTGTACCTTACCCAAGAGCAACATGGAACATGCCAGGAAACCAATCTCCAAATTTAGCCCTGAAATATTTACAGTTTCTGAATATATATTTTGGTGAAGGCTCAGGCTAATGGAGTTAGGAAGCTGTAGCCCACAGTGCCACATACTTGCATGGAGTCAAAGAAAAGCCTCTGTAGGCAAACTACTGTATGTGGAGCCCAGCACGATGCTGCAGAGGGCAGAGATTAGTCCTGCCAAAATTAATTGATAACCTCTTGATCAAGTGTTGTGCAGCATTATGGCCCGTTGGCTGTTGTTCCCACTTCTGCTCGTGCTTTTCATCCAAAGCGGTTGCTAGTTTAAGAACCAGAATAAATTACAGGAGCAGAAAATAGAAGCTAAATTCCTGCTTTGCAACAGCTAGGAAACACAGTTATGCCTTCCCCTGCTTTTTCTTGCTCTGCTCTTTGGGTTTCATTTTGCGCAGCAGCATGTTTTTAACGGGGGTGTGAGACAGCCACCCACCAAGCCTCAGCCTGTGGGCTGGGAGGAGGGCATGGTCCCAGCAGGTAGAAGAAGAAAGACGTTTGGATTCTCACCAGGATGAGCTTGGAGAGCATCTTCCCTTTCCTTTGCTCTACCACCTAGATTAGCACATACAACAAACCACATGCAGCAGCCCACGGTGTTAAAATGAAATTGGTAACCTTGTGCTGTTCCGTCAAAGAGCACTTTACAGATGCCTAAACCCCACATGTGTGGGCCCGGGATCCCGAGCTGATGGAAACATCTACACGCTGGCTAAGCAAAGCAGGTCTCCTACATCCCTCGTTTGATGTTTCCTGCAAGCAGGTCTCTCCGCTCGGGAGGTGGGAGGTTCCACTCGCCCTTGGGAGGTGTCTAACGCTCTCCGGGCTATAAATAGAAAGACGAGGTACCTGACTCTGGGTATTATATTGCACTCTGGCAGCCTGACACCTAATAGCTAGATGTTGTAGCACATTTATAAGTTCCCAGCTTTGGCTGAAGCTAGTCTAAAATGCAAACTGGCAACCTTCTAATGCAAAGTACAGTGGGAAACAAAGCCTGAGTAGTTTTTCTCGCAGCATATCTTTACATCCTGTTATTTACGATGCATTGACACCAAATGTTCCCTGCTGTTAGAGATTTCAGTCAAAAACCAGCTCCGGCAGTACAGGTTAAAGCATCCTGCAGATGGTTTCATCCTCCAAGGCCCAAAGTCGCATTCTTGAGGAATTCATGTTTCCTTCCGAACAGACTCCAACCTTGCTGGTTTTCTTCCAGGGGGAAGAGGGGAGCGGGAATTAACCCAAGAACAAATGCCGGATTCAACCATAAGCCACTGCTGAGTCGAGAGCTAACGTTTTGTTGTTTCCAGGGATTTTGGAGTGGGTTACTTTGGGTGAATGGTACTTTTACCCCCTTTAGCAAAAGCAGATGAAGAAATGCTTAGTGTGGTGGTACTAGATGATGTTTCAGCAGCATTAAGTAGGTTTCTAATAGATTTAGGCCAGGACTATTGCATTTTCATTTTAAAAGAGCATCCTTTTCCCTAGCTTAGACAATTATTTTAGTAATTTTTTTTTATTTTAGGGGTGTAGGTGGGTTAAAACCTGTCTGTATTTTTTCCTCAGCATGCATCTCCTTGGTGTCTTCAGTGCCCAGAAGCAGAACATCTCGTATGGAAGCTGGATGTGACTGCTGGAGTTAAGTGTTTCACAGCTAAAGCAAATACAAAGGTGATAAGGAACAGCCTGGTTTAGAGAGCATAAGGCAAAGCTTTGAGGAATGTGACCGTTAATTAAGATGGAAACTATAAAAGAGCTATAACGCTTTGGTTAATCCAATGTACTCTGACATAGTTAAACTTCTCCAGGTCTCCGATAAGATAGGACTGGTTTTCTTTATCTATTGTTTTTTTAATGTTCAAGGCTACTGAAATGCAAAAGTGCCAGATGGCCATGTAAGCTAAACAATGTGCAAAATCTTTCTTATATTATCATCACTAAATGCCCCAGGGGGGCAGGGGGAGAAATGTTATTTAATCATTAGAGTCACTTAGCAGCAAATGGCATTTAGCTGTCTGTATCAACTTGCAACAAATGATTGGGTCTGTACCGTTGGGGGGCCTTTTGCTAATATGACAGGGCACGTATTTCTGTCCCCTTTAAGTCATCTCGTGGTATCTTGTGTGTCATCAGTGTGTGGTACCAGGCTAGCAAATAGTTTTGGGGTTTTTTTGCTGTGTGCACAAAAGAAATCACTATGGACCTATACCAAAATACAGAATTTTCCCCTGGAACACACTGTGTCAGCAGCAGCTAAATCCTGGTGTTGTTCTGGGGTTTTGTTACGGTCCAGAGGAGAAAGTACTAGAGGGACGAGGAACTGTAGGTTCTGCTTTCCCTCCTCTCACTGATCTGATATTTGACCTTCAGCAACTCATTTTAACTCTGTCTTCCCTCCCGTCCTCAATTTGTCGTCACAAATACTGGCCGTAGTCAACAGGGACTGCAGAGACTTTGTGAGATTCATCTCAGCCATCTGAGACGCCATGTTAACGTGATCCTGTGCCTTGGCTAATTAGCTCTGCCCCTCGTCAGGACTATTGCAGCACAGCACTGTGCTGACACACTTATATTGCTTTTTAGCTAGAGAACGGTCTCAAGGATCTTCTCACAGTATTGCATTACACAGAGTGAGCGTTGTCTCCACTGCCGCGCTCCTGAAGGTCAGAGAAACCGTGCCTTTTCGCTTTGCTAGCCCTGCTGTCACCCTGGGTCATCTGTGGTCCCCACGGCGACCTGCATCCCTCCCCGCTTCCCTCTCAGCAGAAACAAACTGTTGGAATATTCTTTGGAGGAGAGGGGGGGCTCTTCCTTGCAGGAAACCCTTAGGTTTGAGCTGCCATCTTGTGCCACCACTTAATTCCCCTTTTCCTTCCCTTTGCATTTTGCTCCTGACCTCAGTACCTTTGGTTTCGGAGGGCATCGTCCCTGCAGCTTTTGCAGGGATGGCATGGAGAAGATGGCTGGGGCGATGCTCGCGTGACCAACCACTGCCGGGCGTCCTAGTGTACATCTACACCAGGAACAGCAGCTTGTGTGTTCCTCTGCGAGGGCAGCATCCGCACGGATGAAGGCAAAGGGTATTTAGTGATTGTGCCAGGGTGGCATTGTTGCTGAAAGGCTGGCTGGCATGGCGCTGGTGGGGCTCCAGTACCCTGAAGGACAACCCCTTCACCCTTCCAGTAACCTCCCAGCAGTTCTCTTGTCCCTGCAGTCAGGAGTTCAATCGATTTTAAAGCCAGAATGTCTATCAGATGGGTTTCTTTGGCCTCCTGCAGAGGTCCATAGGGATTTTTAGCCTGTTATCAGCGTGTTAAATCCACTCCTAAGCTGGCAGGCTGGGAGCTGGCACCCCCCTTGCTTTCAGTGCCACGTCGGTGGCTAAACCTCACAGCAACCGGCACCGACTCCGAGCCTGGAGCATGGTGGCACCGACTCCGAGCTCCGAGCCTGGAGACACCATGGTGGCACCGACTCCGAGCCTGGAGACACCATGTCGGACGAGGCTGCGGGGTCCCCAGGCCTGACAGCGCCGGGACTACGGGAGGGCCTCGACCCTGCGGCTCCCCGGCGCCGGGCTCTGCCTTGAAACGTCCCCGGCCTTCAACCTGCCGGCCAGGACCCCCTCAGAGCCCGGCCCCGAGGAGGCCGCGGAGGCCCTGAGGAGAGCGCCGGTGGCGGGAAGGGCCGCGGCCGGCAGTTCTGAGGGGAGCTGCGGGCCCTGAGGAGACCCGAGAGGCCCCGAGTCGGGCCCCCGCGGTGCCCGCAAGCTCTGCCTGGCGGGGCGGCCGGTGCCTGGCACGGCG